>JAUCMX010000002.1:20563248-20925748 GCA_033459395.1 Hemibagrus guttatus
TCACAGTACAACAAAATAAGGCTTTTAATCAAGCAATTGAAATGAGAAGGATAAAACTTACTACAGCTCCTCTATATGGTGCTGTCTACCTATGATTGAAGTTTTATAAAGGCAGGTAGGATGGGGATTATAACCAAGAAGCTTGAGGTGATATTTGAACCAAAGGAACTCAAATAAAAAATGGATGGTGGGTTCAATTTATTAACCTGTCAGAGACCAACATTTCTACTGGGAATAGGGTTTCCTCGATTTTGTTTCAAAGCAATAACCACACAATTTCTACAGTTTTCTTTAAGTTGTATTAAAAAGGAGTGCGATATTACAGCCATACCAAAATTCAACATCTAGGTTAATTCCAGCAGGACAGATATGCAAGACTTAATGTGGCTTATAGATGGTTTACAAAGGTGAAGCAATGTTGATCATATGTCATGTTGCTGTGTTCTATATCATATTTATTGTATTACTGGGATTAAGTTGAATATTTGCTGTTTGTAGGGGCAACTAATAGTGAAATAAAGTCTATGTTTCAAATTATGGAAGCTAGGAAAAGGAGTTATTCTGAGGCTTTGGGCATTTCTGGATTTGTCTGAATAAAATGTACACATATAAACCCATATAAAATCATGTCTGTCATGTATATAAATGTGCAATACACCATTTTTACATGTAGTGCATGTGGTTTTATGTTCCACATGATCATATATGAGTCACATCTGTAATTCACATATACAATTTCAGAGCAAAGGATGGCGAAATTTGTCCACACACATGTTTTTCACATGATTACATATTACTCACATTATCACATAATCATTTTTCAGCAAGAGGCTGGAAGATCTGGTTCTTGTAGATTATACATATTTGTATTTTAACATTTCTGATTCAGGTTATTGAGCTGTTGAATTTGTGACAAGTCAAGCTGGTCAGATTACAAAACTGGAGTTTCACTGAGAAAATCAATTAAGGGGGATGAACGTGTTTACATAACTAATTAATTGCAGACCTGTTACAGCTCTGTATCGGATATGAATATTGCCAGTATGAATCATGCTCAGTATATTACGCTTTTCCTGTGCTATTGACTGGATGCTCAGTCATTTTGAAACATGTGTTACAGCGTGTGTATTACCTCTCCCTGGAGTTCTATATGGGCAGAACTCTACAGAACACCATGATCAATATAGGACTGCAGAATGCCTGTGATGAGGCCATCTATCAAGTAAGAATGTGTGACAAAAGAGAAGGAAAGCACTGATTACTTGTTTACTGAACTGAGTACACTCAATATATCCGATTTCTATGAGCCAGAATGGGCTAAACTGTTTACTTTCCTCTCTCTCATTTTAGTTGGGTTTGGACATGGAGGATTTGGAGGATATGGAGGAGGACGCAGGATTAGGGAATGGAGGACTAGGCCGGCTGGCAGGTCTCATAGTTTTTCCAGCTCTCTGCCTCAATGTGCCATTGTTCCTTCATTCATTCCTTCTTCTGCCCTTCTGTGTCTCCTGCTGCTCTTGTTCCTCTTAGTCCACACAAGGCTTTCACAGCGTCTGTTGCTGCAAATGTCATTTTTGTTATTGAAGAATGTGAGCAGAACAGCCAACCCCATGCCAGAATGGGAAATTAACAACCCTAGAGACATGCAGTATAAATGAAACATACAGGCTCTAACATTTTATTTACGTAGAAAATGTTTTTTCCTGAAATCATATGAAGATTTTATTGTTGCGCTATGGGCCTTTCTAGTCATTTTTTACTATCACTATGCAATCGAATCATAACAACAAAATACAAACCACCCAGAAGTCTCAAATGAACCTTGACCACATGAAAATGAACCTACTGACCACAGTGTTATACACCTGATTCTCACACTATAGTGCTGACAGGCAAAACACTGGATCGAACTCAGATATCTGAAGCAGTTCATGACCGTGTATGTGTTTATGTGTTCATGTGTATAGCATGTTTTCTGGACTCTATGGCAACTCTGGGCTTAGCTGCATATGGTTATGGGATCCGTTATGAATACGGGATCTTCAATCAAAAAATCATAGACGGCTGGCAGGTAAATAACCAGATTGAGCGTTGCTTTGCCTATCACATAACATCACATCATATAATTACTCTATATAAGACTTTGATTTGCGGGACTGTAAGGAAGATGTAGGTCTCTTATTATCTCGTATAAGGTTTGTGTGTCAGGAGTGTAACCTCTGTGTGTGCATGGGGTGCACAGGGTTCACTGCTGATAGCAGGGAACCAATAGAAATCACAGGTTTGTATTTTTAGTGAATGCTTTTTCAGTTACACAGCACATGTACAGAACTTGTGTCAGAACTGCAAACACACTCCTGGACTTTAACCAACAGAGACATTTATCGCACACATACAGTGATTGTGAAAGTCATTCATTTGAATGTATTTTGCATTAGGTGGAGGAGGCTGATGATTGGCTGAGGTATGGAAACCCTTGGGAGAAGTCCCGTCCTGAGTACATGCTGCCAGTGCATTTTTATGGACGAGTAGAGGAGACTGAGGAAGGATCTAAATGGGTTGATACACAGGTCTCCTTACAAATAACACACTAGCACCAATAATATATGATCTATCAGTGCACGTGCATTATGCTAGTTACGCTCACTTTCCACTTCAATAGGAACACGTTTACACCTGCATGTTTATATCCAATCAGACAATCATGTGGCAGCAGCACAAAGCATAAAATTATGTAGATACAGATGAGAGCTTTAGGTAATGGTCACAACTAACATCAGAATTTTAAAAAAAACAACTCTGTGTAATCTCTTTAATATTAACCATGGACTGGCTGTTGTTAACAGATGGGCAGGTTTGAGCATTTTAGATACTCCTGGGAATTTCATAATCAACAATGTCTCTGTGAGAGGAGGGTCTGCAGGCTGAAACATCTGGTTGATGAGAGAGTTCAGAGGAGAATGACCAGACTGGTCTGAGCTGACAGGAATGATATAGTAACTCAAATAAACACTCTTTGCAATCATGATAACAGGAACCCAGTGTGGTTTAGTATGGTCTTCTGCTGTTTTAGGCCATCCACCTTAAGGATTGATGGTTTGTGTATGCTGAGATGCTTTTCTGCTCACCGCTGTTGTTATGAGAGATTTTATGAACTATATCCTTCCTGATAGCTTAAACCGTTCTGGCCATTTTCCTCTGACCTCTTTAATCAACAAGGCATTTCCTGCCACAGAACTGTTCTTGGGGGTTTTTTTTTTGCACCATTCTATATAAAATCTAGAGACTGTTGTGTATGGAAATCCCAGGAGATCAGCAATCTCTGAAATACTCAAATCAGCCCATCTGGCATCAACATCCATGCCACAGTTAAAGTCCACATTCTGATGTTTTGAGGTGAACATCTGCCACGTGATTGGCTGATCACACATATGACTGTATAAATAAGCATGTGTACAGGTGTTCATATTAAAGTGGACAGTGAATATATGTAGTTATATTGTCTTTTTTCAGGTGGTTCTGGCCATGCCCTATGACACGCCCATCCCTGGATACATGAACAACACTGTAAACACAATGCGCTTGTGGTCTGCGCGAGCTCCCAACGACTTCAACCTTCGAGACTGTAGGTGATCAGTTATACGTATATGTAGTGCTCTGATCAATCACACACTAAGTGTTTATATCTATTTATTCTTATTTTCAGTCAATGTTGGTGATTATATCCAGGCTGTTTTGGACCGGAATCTGGCTGAGAACATTTCCAGAGTTCTCTACCCCAATGACAATGTGTGTCCTACTTATCCACTCCGTTATAGTGCGGTGTTACTCCTATGATTAGTTATTCTGAACCAAACTTACATGCAAAATTCTAACAAAACCTTACATAGTATACAGTTACTCCTTAAAATGGTGATTTCTTAACATCTTAAATTCTATCGGATTTTGCTGCCCTGTAGTTTTTTGAAGGAAAGGAACTTCGACTGAAGCAGGAGTACTTTGTGGTGGCAGCGACTCTGCAGGATGTGATTCGGCGCTTTAAGACCTCGAAAAAAAGTACCTCTGTCCCACTGTCTTTTGACAGCTTCCCTGAGAAGGTTTGTATAAAATCTATGCTGGAGTGGGAAACGTCATAGATTTTGGATTAGAGTTTACATCATGTTTGGAAAATAATATTCATATGAATTTCATTCACTCTGGTAACAGAACTAAAACATCTTTCAAGCAAAAGAAAAAAAAAACAGATCAGGCAAAAGCTGTTTATTCATTCATTCATTCATTCATTCATTCATTCATTGTCTACCGCTTATCCGAACTACACTCGGGTCACGGGGAGCCTGTGCCTATCTCAGGCGTCATAGGGCATCAAGGCAGGATACACCCTGGACAGAGTGCCAACCCATCACAGGGCACACACACACACACTCTCATTCACACAATATAGAGATGCCAATCAACCTACAATGCATGTCTTTGGACTGGGGGAGGAAACCGGAGCACCCGGAGGAAACCCCCGAGGCACAGGGAGAACATGCAAACTCCACACACACGGCGGAGGCGGGAATCGAACCCCCAACCCTGGAGGTGTGAGGCAAACGTGCTAACCACTAAGCCACCGTGCCCCCTGAAAGCTGTTTCCATTTTAGCAGTAAGAGAATTCAATCATTTGGAAAATATGCCAAAACCAGATAACACGGTGTTCTTGTAGTGTGTTTTTTTTTTCATTACTTGGAATGTAACAGCAGACCATTAAAATGATTTATGGTTGAGTTCTTACTTAATTTCCCTGCTATATAAATGCTGCATAATATACGCCAACATTTACATCTTTTATCAAGCTTAATTCCTTCTACTCTGCCATCCATCATCCACATTGGCCCTTCACTTGTGATGTTCTGATGCCTGTGCTGTGAAAGATTTTGCCATCACACATTTCTACCCACGTACCATCTGAGCTATTGTAACTCAATCTGATTTTTTTTTTGTATGTGTATCTTTGCCTCAGGTGGCCATCCAACTGAATGACACACACCCTGCCATGGCTATCCCTGAGCTAATGAGGATCTTTGTGGACATTGAGAAGTTGGACTGGGCCACGGTGAGAGAGACACACCCATATAGATGTTAACAATGTCTTTATCTTATAGTTTTTCACAACATTTATATCATTTGGCAAGCACTTGCATAAAGAAAGACTTACAGAAGTGCTTTTTATTCTCCAGCAGAAACATGTCCCCAGGCTAATACAAATAGATTAGGATCTAAGAAATCTAACAAGATCTAAGAATACTAAGAATAATATCAGGGTGTGAGAATACTATGAAGATATATTCCTGTTAAAAAAAAAAAACTGCTAAGGCAAAAAAAAGTCAAAGGATTTTTTACATTTATTACATTTTTTACAGTAAATTTACTTAATAAACAGGTAGTTTTGTCTTCATTTCTGTGTGTAGGCATGGGATCTCACTAGGCGTACATTTGCATACACCAATCACACCGTGCTCCCTGAGGCTCTAGAGCGCTGGCCTGTCCATCTGCTGGAGAAACTCCTACCACGCCACTTACAAATCATCTACCAGATCAACCAAATACACCTGGATGTGAGTGTGGACAATAAAAAGATCACAAATTTTCTTGCAATCAACTTTTTAAATAAAAAATAAAACCAACCATGTATTTGTAGCATATAGCATCCCTGTTCCCTGGGGATATGGATCGTTTGCGCAGGATGTCTCTGATTGAGGAGGAGGGTGGGAAGAGAGTGAACATGGCTCACCTGTGCATCGTTGGATCCCATGCTGTTAATGGAGTTGCAAAAATTCACTCCAATATCATCAAAAATGAAGTGTGAGGCACACATACAGATCAAGTATAGATCATCAGACACATAGATTTAACGAAGATCATCACATACCTGCATTCATATCATTCAGTGATATCAAAAAAGATGTAAGATTCTGATACACATTCATTTCTACATCATCATACCAGTGAGTTTAGTTTTTTCTCCTCCTGTCAGATTCCAAGATTTCAGTGAAATGGATGAAGACAAGTTCCAGAACAAAACAAATGGAATCACTCCACGGCGCTGGCTCCTGCTGTGCAACCCAGGACTGGCTGATCTAATCGCAGAGGTAACACACACACACACACACACACACACACATACACACACATACACACACACATACACACACACTGCAATAGGTAGACTATATAAGTATATTTAAATTTTTTAAATATCTTCATTTATAAAGGATTCTACCAATAACAATCGTTTGTATTCTATTTCTCTCATGAACTACCTTCTTCATTTTATTCTTACAAATTCTGACAACCTTTTCTGCTGAATCACTGATGTTGCATTTGTCAGTCTTAACATGAGAACATTTGATTGCTGAGACATTTGGATTGGTGTAAGGCCTGGCCTCAAAGTGATCTCACTGAGATGTGAGTGTGATAGATGATAAGGAACAAAAAAAGCATCTTTAGTAACAAAAAAGGAAAAGGAAAAAGTGTGTTTATGAGAATATTGTCAACGGTAAACAAGTACTCTTATTATAAAACAGACCTTGTAAGTATGGTTTATTCAAAGGTTTGCATGAGTAAATGATGAGTGAAACTCCTCCAAATTCTGACAGTAACATGTAGCATTACTAGAGAGTTAATTAATATGTACCTGATCTTTTTGTGTGTAGGTGATCGGAGAAGACTATGTCAAAGACCTGATGCAGTTACAGAAGCTGAATGATCTGGTGGATGATAATGCATTTATCAGAGACATAGCTAAAGTCAAACAGGTTTGGACACTCTGACCACTCATGCCCATTATGTACCTCAGGTGTATGTATAAACTCCAAAAAGACAAGAGAGATGTAACTGGTGGTTACATTGTGGTTATTGATCATCTTTGTGTGTGTGTGTGTGTGTGTGTGTGTGTGTGTGTGTGTGTGTGTGTGTGTGTGTCTATGTAGGACAACAAGCGGAAGTTTGCACAGTACTTGGAGAAGAAGTACCAATTGAATATAAACCCTGCCTCTATGTTTGACGTTCAGGTGAAGAGAATTCATGAGTACAAGCGACAGCTCCTCAACTGCCTTCACATCATCACTATGTACAACCGTACGTACACATGCATTAAATGTCCATGTCCTCCTGACTTCTTCTTCTTCTTCTTTCGGCTTCTCCCTTCAGGGGTCGCCACAGCAAATCATCTCTCTCCACCTATCCCTATCTTCTGCATCCTCAACACTTGCACCCACTAGCTTCATATCCTCATTAATTACATCCATATACCTCCTCTTTGGCCTTCCTCTTTGCCTCCTGCCTGGCAGCTTCATGTCCAACATTCTCCTACCAATATACTCACTCTCCCTCCTCTGAACATGTCCAAACCATCTTAATCTGGCCTCCCTAACTTTGTCCCCCAAACGTCCAACATGAGCTGTCCCTCTGATGTACTCGTTCCTAATCCTGTCCAACCTTGTCACTCCCAAAGAGAACCTCAACATCTTCAGCTCTGCTACCTCTAGCTCTGACTCCTGTCTCTTCCTCAGTGACACTGTCTCTAAACCATACAGCATGGCCGGTCTCACCACTGTCCTGTACACCTTCCCCTTGATTCTCGCTGATATTTTCTGATCACACAGAACTCCCGACACCTTTCTCCACCCATTCCAACCTGCCTGCACTCGCTTCTTTACCTCTTTCCCACACTCTCCATTACTCTGGACTGTTGACCCCAAGTACTTAAACTCCTGTACCTTCTTCACCTCTTCACCCTGTAACCTTACTGTTCCACTTCCCTCCCTTTCATTCACACACATGTACTCAGTCTTACTACGACTGACTTTCATCCCTCTTCTCTCCAGCGCAAACCTCCACCTCTCCAGGTTTTCCTCCACCTGCTCCCTGCTCTCACTACAGATCACAATGTCATCTGCAAACATCATTGTCCAAGGAGACTCCTGTCTGACCTCCTCTGACAACTGGTCCATCACTATAGCAAACAGGAAGGGGCTCAGAGCCGATCCCTGATGCAGTCCCACCTCCACATTGAACTCCTCTGTCTGACCTACAGCACACCTCACTACTGTCCTGCTCCTCTCATACATGTCCTGCACCACTCTGACATACTTCTCTGCTACTCCTGACTTCCTCATACAGTACCACAGCTCTTCTCTTGGCACCCTGTCATACGCTTTCTCCAAGTCTACAAACACACAGTGCAACTCCCTCTGACCATCCCTATACTTCTCCATCAAAATTCTCAGAGCAAAAATTGCATCTGTTGTGCTCTTTCTGGGCATGAAGCCATACTGCTGCTCACAAATTTCCACAACCTTCCTTAACCTAGCTTCCACTACTCTTTCCCATACCTTCATTGTATGGCTCATCAACTTTATCCCCCTATAGTTACTGCAACTCTGCACGTCACCCTTATTCTTAAAGATCGGCACTAACACACTTCTTCTCCATTCCTCAGGCATCCTCTCACTCTCTAAAACCCTGTTGAACAAACTAGCTAAAAATTCCACTGCTGCCTCTCCCAGACACTTCCAGACCTCCACCGGGATGTCATCAGGACCAACTGCCTTTCCACTTTTCATCCTCTTCAAAGCCTTCCTGACTTCATCCTTTCTAATCTTATCTACTTTCTGTTCCACAGAGTTCACCCCTTCTACTCTTTTTTCCCTCTCATTTTCCTCATTCATCAGCTCCTCAAAGTATTCCTTCCATCTCCTCTGTACACTCTCCTCACTTGTGAGCACCCTTCCATCTCTATCCTTAATAACTCTAACTTGCTGCACATCCTTCCCATCTCTATCCCTCTGCCTAGCTAACCTGTACAAGTCCTTCTCTCCTTCTCTAGTGTCTAACCTAGTGTACAACTCGTCATATGCCTTCTGCTTGGCCTTAGACACCTCCCTCTTCACTCTGCGCTGTAACTCCTTGTATTCCTGTCTATTCTCTTCAGTCCTGTCCATGTCCCACTTCTTCTTGGCTAACCTCTTCCTCTGGATACTATCCTGAACTTCCTCATTCCACCACCAAGTCTCCTTATCTTCTTTCCTCCTTCCAGATGACACACCCAGCACCTTTCTCCCTGTCTCCCTGATCACTTCTGCTGTAGTTTCCCAGTCATCTGGCAGCACTACCTGACCACCCAGAGCCTGCCTCAACTTCTGTCTAAATTCCTCACAACATTCCTCCTTTTTCAGCTTCCACCACTTGGTTTTCTTCTCTATCTCTGACCTCTTCTTCTTACAGACCATCAGAGTCATCCTACACACCACCATCCTATGCTGTCTGGCTACACTCTCTCCCACTACCACTTTACAGTCACTAATCTCTTTCAGATTGCCTCTTCTACATAGGATGTAGTCTACCTGTGTGCTCCTACCTCCACTCTTGTAAGTCACTCTATGCTCCTCCCTCTTCTGAAAATAAGTGTTAACCACACCCATGTCCATCCTCTTAGCAAAGTCCACTACCATCTGTCCTTCAAGGTTCCTTTCCTTAACTCCAAACTTGCCCATCACCTCCTCATCACCTGTGTTCCCCTCACCAACATGTCCATTAAAATCCGCTCCTATCACCACTCTCTCACCCGTGGGAATACTCTCCATCACCTCATCTAATTCACTCCAAAATCTCTCTTTCTCCTCCAACTCACAACCTACCTGTGGGGCATAACCACTAACAACATTCAACATCACCCCTTCAATCTCTAACTTCAGACTCATCACCCTGTCTGACACTCTCTTCACCTCCAGGACATTCCTCACAAACTCCTCCTTCAGGACCACACCTACCCCATTTCTCTTACTATCCACACCATAATAAAACAGCTTGAATCCTGCTCCTATACTACGAGCCTTGCTACCCTTCCACCTGGTCTCCTGTACACACAGTATATCCACCTTCCTTCTCTCCATCACATCAGCCAGCTCTCTACCTTTCCCTGTCATAGTACCAACATTCAGAGTTCCTATTCTCAGTCCTACACTCTTACCTTTCCTCTTCTCTCTCTGTCTGCGCACTCTCCTCCCTCCTCTACTTCTTCGACCAACAGTAGCCCAATTTCCACCGGCGCCCTGTAGGTCAACGGCGCCGATGGCGGTCGTTGTTAACCCGGGCCTCGACCGATCCGGTATGAAATTCGTACTGACGATTCGCATGGTTAAATTTGGCAATGTTTTACGCCGGATGCCCTTCCTGACGCAACCCTCTCTATTTATCCGGGCTTGGGACCGGCACAGAAGTCACTGGACTGTGACCCCCATGGCTAGATTCCATGTCCTCCTGACTCCTAAGCTCTATTTGTGCAATCACTAACTGTAAAAGTGCACACCCAGTATTCAGGTGTAAATATCAGGTACATACTGGATGTGATGCACAGATGGTTGTGTGATGATGTTCTGTCTCTTTTTTTTAGGCATAAAATCCAGACCGGCAGCACCATTTGTACCACGCACTGTGATTATTGGTGGCAAGGTGACGCAAGTTTAATACTTAGCAAAAATATCTTTTGACTTTAAAGTGTATTGGAAGGAAGAAATCCTTCATTTAGATACAAAGCTGCACAACAAAACATTCAGGCAGATTCCTCTTTATTTTTCTGATATACACCTGGTTGCTTGTATCATTATTTTTGGTCTTTGGCAAAAATAACGTAGTATATCATGATATCAACTGGTTTCACCCCCAGCCTACACAGTTAAGATGAGAGCATCCAGTCTTCAGCAGGCCAGTTTGATAAAACCAGTGCCCTATGTAGTCTCTGATACACACTTCTACTGTTCTGCACCCTCAAGATTCAGTATATCCTGCAGATTATTTTCTGCTCACAGCAGCTGTCTTCTCTAACTTCTTCAATCAACAAGGCACTTCCACTTGGATGTTTTTTGTTTTACACACCATTCTGTGCAAATTCTAGAGACTATTGAGGGTAAAAATCCCATTTTTTTCTAAAATATTCAAACCAGAACATCCATATATGTGTTTGTGTGTATGCAGGCTGCGCCTGGATATCACATGGCTAAGATGATCATTAAGCTCATCACCACAGTTGCAGATGTGGTCAATAATGACCCCATTATTGGTAACAAGCTGAAAGTCATTTATCTGGAGAACTACAGAGTGTCTTTGGCAGAAAAAGGTAAAAACACACACAACAAAAGATAATGGTGCATTTATAACTACCTTTTGCCCACTACACAGGGATGGGCAGTATTTATAAAACATTTGTTTTGTATTATATATGTTATTTAATAGTCATTAAAAAACTAAGTGTAATAACTTAAATACAAACCCGATTCCAAAAAAGTTGGGACACTGTACAAATTGTGAATAAAAACAGAATGCAATGATGTGGAAGTTTCAAATTTCAATATTTTATTCAGAATACAACATAGATGACATATCAAATGTTTAAACTGAGAAAATGGATCATTTTAAGGGAAAAATAAGTTGATTTCATGGCATCAACACATCTCAAAAAAGTTGGGACAAGGCCATGTTTACCACTGTGTGGCATCCCCTCTTCTTTTTATAACAGTCTGCAAACGTCTGGGGACTGAGGAGACAAGTTGCTCAAGTTTAGGAATAGGAATGTTGTCCCATTCTTGTCTAATACAGGCTTCTAGTTGCTCAACTGTCTTAGGTCTTCTTTGTCGCATCTTCCTCTTTATGATGCGCCAAATGTTTTCTATGGGTGAAAGATCTGGACTGCAGGCTGGCCATTTCAGTACCCGGATCCTTCTTCTACGGTCTGGCATTGTCATGTTGGAAAATGCAAGGTCTTCCCTGAAAGAGACGACGTCTGGATGGGAGCATATGTTGTTCTAGAACTTGGATATACCTTTCAGCATTGATGGTGCCTTTCCAGATGTGTAAGCTGCCCATGCCACATGCACTCATGCAACCCCATACCATCAGAGATGCAGGCTTCTGAACTGAGCGCTGATAACAACTTGGGTTGTCCTTGTCCTCTTTAGTCCGGATGACATGGCGTCCCAGTTTTCCAAAAAGAACTTCAAATTTTGATTCGTCTGACCACAGAACAGTTTTCCACTTTGCCACAGTCCATTTTAAATGAGCCTTGGCCCAGAGAAAACGCCTGTGCTTCTGGATGTTTAGATGTGGCTTCTTTTTTGACCTATAGAGTTTTAGCCGGCAATGGCGAATGGCACGGTGGATTGTGTTCACCGACAATGTTTTCTGGAAGTATTCCTGAGCCCATGTTGTGATTTCCATTACAGTAGCATTCCTGTATGTGATGCAGTGCCGTCTAAGGGCCCGAAGATCACGGCATCCAGTATGGTTTTCCGGCCTTGACCCTTACGCACAGAGATTGTTCCAGATTCTCTGAATCTTTGGATGATATTATGCACTGTAGATGATGCTAACTTCAAACTCTTTGCAATTTTTCTCTGAGAAACTCCTTTCTGATATTGCTCCACTATTTTTCGCCGCAGCATTGGGGGAATTGGTGATCCTCTGCCCATCTTGACTTCTGAGAGACACTGCCACTCTGAGAGGCTCTTTTTATACCCAATCATGTTGCCAATTGACCTAATAAGTTGCAAATTGGTCCTCCAGCTGTTCCTTATATGTACATTTAACTTTTCCGGCCTCTTATTGCTACCTGTCCCAACTTTTTTGGAATGTGTAGCTCTCATGAAATCCAAAATGAGCCAATATTTGGCATGACATTTCAAAATGTCTCACTTTCAACATTTGATATGTTATCTATATTCTATTGTGAATAATATACAAGTTTATGAGATTTGTAAATTATTGCATTCCTTTTTTATTCACAATTTGTACAGTGTCCCAACTTTTTTGGAATCGGGTTTGTATGCTAACACTAATAACTGGCCCATACTCTTACCCTGTCCCTTGTAACTCTTCATACAAATTTAACATTGGAAATCCATACACAAGTTAGAAAAAGAATGAAGAAGTTGCTTTCGGCTGCTCCCTGTTCGGGGTCGCCACAGCGGACTGACTGGTCCGCACAACAACTTAGCGAATGTTTTACGCCGGATGCCCTTCCTGACGCAACCCTCCCATTTTTCCGGGCTTGGGACCGACACTGCATCCAGTGGCTGGGGTTGAGGCATTGTTAGAAAAAGAATGCTCTATCATTTAATTTTCTTTCATTTTCAATATTTAATACCAGACTACAATCCCCCAAACATCATTTCTACTAGCTGCTTGCTCTTATTTTACCAAACAGCCAGACTTTAATTTTATTTTATTTATTTATATATTTTCTGTACTTTTTCCACCCATGTGAAACAATAATGTTCTGTGTGTGTGTGTGTGTGTGTGTGTGTGTGTGTGTGTGTGTGTGTGTGTGTGTGTGCAGTGATAACAGCAACTGACCTCTCTGAGCAGATCTCCACTGCAGGCACAGAGGCATCAGGCACAGGGAATATGAAGTTCATGTTGAATGGAGCTCTGACTATCGGCACCATGGACGGGGCCAACGTAGAGATGGCAGAGGAAGCCAGCCAGGAAAACCTCTTCATTTTCGGCATGAGTGTGGAGGAAGTGGTAGCCATGGATCAGAAGGGGTATTAAGACAGGGAGATTAAGTGAGTAAGTCAATGGCCATGTGTTGAGATATGGACTTATTCTATGTTTTTCTGTAGATATGATGCAATGCAGTACTATAAGAGCATCCCAGAACTGAAGCAAGTCATTAACCAGATTAAAAGTGGGTACTTCTCCCCCAAACAACCAGAACAATTCAGTGACATCATTAACATGCTCTTCAACCATGATCGGTACGTCATATACACACATTATGTCTACACATCACACATTTACACATATCAGATTCATTACACACAAAACCCCCATCACACTGCCATATTATTAATGTCTTCATTCATTTATTTCATTGTCTGCGTAAATGTAAATGTTAATGCTTTTCAGTTTCAAGGTCTTTGCCGACTACGAGTCTTATGTTAGATGTCAGGAAAGAGTCAGTGCTCTGTATCAGGTAACAACACACACTTATCCAAACTTCTCCAATGCATATACACCAATCTAGACTCACAGACTCTGGCTACATTAAATATCATAACCATAATGCACATATTTCCATTTCTAACATCATTTGTGTGTATCAGGATCAGAAAAAGTGGACGCAGATGGTAATTAAGAACATTGCCGCTTCTGGAAAATTCTCCAGTGACCGTACAATAGCAGAATATGCCACTCAGATCTGGGGGGTGGAACCAACTGACCTCAAGATCCCACCTCCCAGCGAGCCACGAGAAGCAATCGAAGAAACAGTGCGTGCGCTTCGCAAGATGTGAATGCACACATACTCGGTGTTAAAATGTTAGCTTTCATTTAATGATTTACTGTTACAATATACAGTAAATCCTCACTGTATACATCAATTAATGGTCATTTACATTTTTAACATAATTAACCCTCTATATATATATATTTACCTTCTAATCCGGGTTAAAATACAGTGGAAACATTTTCAAAGTGAACACATTTTTATCCTTTAGACTTGAATGAGGTTTATTAAGACCCTCTTTATTACTTGGGTGACATATTTGCTGTCATACAGACTGAAACATGAGAGAATCAATTAGTTGAGTGGTAAATTTTAATAGATTAACCACAATGGCATGTATACCACCAGCAAATCTAGTACAGATATACAGAGCTGGAAAAACATAAAAATAAAATAAATAAAAAAAAGGTCACATATTGATTTCAGATGAGTAGTCTCTGTTTCTCATATGATGTATGTCCCCATGATGTCCCAATGTTTTTTTGCCTAGGGTTAGGGTTAGGGTTTTATAAATCCCTGTTACGGCATAATGTAATAGTGTAATTTTAAATTTCTGAATCAGGCGCACATACACCTACTCTGTCTGTTCTTTTAGATTCTTCTAACATTATAACTATAATAGACAGGATAAACCCACTGTACAAAACACTGAGGATGTACTGTAGCACTGCACTACCATAAGGCTATAACACTTGTATTGTTGTGGTTCATTGTCATTTCATAGTGAAAACTTCTCATGATAAAAACATATTCAACCCATGGAACCATGTGGTCTACTCCTGGTTATTTCATATGATCTTAGAAAACGCTTAAAATAGATGTGTATAATAATTATTGTGAATGATTCAAACACCATGAACAGCTTATAATCGGGGACAATTCTAATAATCTGGAACCAAAAACAATAATCAAGGTCAATCCAGAGCACGTTAGAGTGAAAAGGCTGAGGAAGTCTAATCTTCTGAGTCTTTATGTTTTATAGGATTCTTTAGGTATTCAGTGTTTCTGAACGATCAATTTTCCTCCACAATATTCCTTCCTTTATCTAAGGGCTCTTCTTTTAGAGGTCTTGTCTTGAATCCTGCATTCTGCTTGTCCACAAGGAAGACATGTCCAAGAGAGCTTGAACAAGAAGACATAGAAGTAGAAATGTCTTTAAAAAGAAAATTACACTAGATCTCCTTGATTAGCTCATGGAGAGAGGTCAGGGCTGAATTGGAAAAAATCAGCACGTCTTCTTCTTCTTCTGTGAGGTAATGAGGACTACATGTTCAATATTGTACACCTCCTACAGGAGCAGTGAACTGATTTAATATAGTATTACATGAACAATGTAATAAAATTGATAGATCAATTAAAATACCTTAAATACCTTAAAATACCTTAAACCTGACAAGAAGCAAACTATGCACTGTTGTGGAAACTAAACAGCCACACACCATAAACAGCAGATGGCGCCAAAGACTGTAAAAGACTGCACAATTTTGTAGCCTCTGTATTTGAGTAGGTGTTGTAGGGCATTATGTTTGACTCTTCATAGAGAATATCGTATTAAAAGTAAGTTAAAGGGTTAAATCTGAACTCTTGTTGTTATTAACTGTATTTCTTCCCTCCAAGTCTTCTTCTTCTTTCGGCTTCTCCCTTCAGGGGTCGCCACAGCGAATCATCTCTCTCCACCTATCCCTATCTTCTGCATCCTCAACCCTTGCACCCACTAGCTTCATATCCTCATTAATTCTATCCATATACCTCCTCTTTGGCCTTCCTCTTTGCCTCCTGCCTGGCAGCTTCATGTCCAACATTCTCCTACCAATATACTCACTCTCCCTCCTCTGAACATGTCCAAACCATCTTAATCTGGCCTCCCTAACTTTGTCCCCCAAACGTCCAACATGAGCTGTCCCTCTGATGTACTCATTCCTAATCCTGTCCAACCTTGTCACTCCCAAAGAGAACCTCAACATCTTCAGCTCTGCTACCTCTAGCTCTGACTCCTGTCTCTTCCTCAGTGACGCCGTCTCTAAACCATACAGCATGGCAGGTCTCACCACTGTCCTGTACACCTTCCCCTTGATTCTCGCTGATATTTTCCTATCACACAGAACTCCTGACACCTTTCTCCACCCATTCCAACCTGCCTGCACTCGCTTCTTTACCTCTTTCCCACACTCTCCATTACTCTGGACTGTTGACCCCAAGTACTTAAACTCCTATACCTTCTTCACCTCTTCACCCTGTAACCTTACTGTTCCACTTCCCTCCCTTTCATTCACACACATGTACTCAGTCTTACTACAACTGACTTTCATTCCTCTTCTCTCCATCGCAAACCTCCACCTCTCCAGGTTTTCCTCCACCTGCTCCCTGCTCTCACTACAGATCACAATGTCATCTGCAAACATCATTGTCCAAGGAGACTCCTGTCTGACCTCCTCTGACAACTGGTCCATCACTATAGCAAACAGGAAGGGGCTCAGAGCCGATCCCTGATGCAGTCCCACCTCCACATTGAACTCCTCTGTCTGACCTACAGCACACCTCACCACTGTCCTGCTCCTCTCATACATGTCCTGCACCACTCTGACAAACTTCTCTGCTACTCCTGACTTCCTCATACAGTACCACAGCTCTTCTCTTGGCACCCTGTCATATGCTTTCTCCAAGTCTAATTTCTTCCCACCAAGTATTTTATTAAAATTGAGTGACTCTGATCAGTAATATGAGAAAACCCACATTATTTATAAAAAAAAAAAAAAAAAAAAAAAAAAAAAAAAAGGAATAATTTGGCTACAAGTAATGTCTGGGTATTTGCACTCACTCCAAAAACAACAAAAATAGAGACATTTATTTATCCAATGATGATTGATTCTATTTAAAAAGGCATGACTATAAACAGGCCAGCATGGTAATGCAGAAGGCATTATTGCCACCTAACAGTCCTAATAGCCTCTCTGATTTAATCCTCAACTCTGAGTTTCATGTAGTCTCCCTATGTCAACATTTCCTCTAGGTTCTTTGGTTTCCAAGAAACATACTGAAACGTGAATCGGCTACCCTAAATTGCTCCTGTGTGAATATGTGTGTGCATATAGCCCTCAGAGGGAATACTGCCCTATACACTGTGTATTATAGGGAGTGTTGGGTTCAAGACCCAGTCAACACCAAGACCATAGCCAGTAAAGTTCAAAGACAAACTATGGAGGGGGATACAAAAATGAGACCAAAAAACCATAGATATTTAAATTTCATACTGTAGCATGGAAATTACAAAGTATTTTTTATGGAAATTAAGCTATGGTTATAGTCTTTATAGCCAAAAAGAGTCTTTGTAGATCAAGCCCAAGAGAAGACCAAAAATTTCACCAAAATTCACAGAGACCGTAGATTTGAAGTCTCTGTGACTGGTCTCAAGTACAGCACAAGCCACAAGATACACAGTTATATAATCATAACCATGTCACTCTGGGCCACTGTGCAAGTATTACATTTTATACCTACTCATGTTGTCTTTACAAATAAAGTTTTGAATGTGCATGCTCCCGTACCCTTAATATTTTCTAACAGTCAGTTACCTGGTAGCCCTGTTATGTATTGTCTACACCTGTACAATACTAACATGATGAAGAAGAAAACAAGCATGGCAACTAAGCAACAGGTCATTCACACAGGCAAATAATGACATTTATACCCACTACACTATTTTGGCATAGGAGCACTGACACCTTACTGATATTTTCCATATAAATGCATTTACCATCAATTTATTAAAATTTGAAATTAGCCTGTTCAAAAGACCCAACATTACATAATTATTTAGCTACCTAATTTAGTTAGCATGTAATATGTTACAAGGCAGATCGATTTGTCATAATTTGCAGTATTTAATTAACTAAATGTTTCATGGACAATCATGTGTAATGTGCACATATTCTCTATTTGGATGTTTATTGTCGTGTATTGTCCTGCACTGTTGTGCACTTTATGTCTAAGTGTAATGTTTGCATAGTTCAGGATATTATAATTAAGAATTTCACCACAAGAATTACACAGTGTATAACTCTCTGTAAATAATAAATAAATAACGTCATTAAAAAAATGTTATTAAGGGGGGGGGGGGGGGGGTCTACAAGTCAGTCCATAGGTTTTGGATAGGATTTAGATTCAGGCTCTTCCAAAACATTAATCTTTTTCTTCTGAAGCCATTCCTTTGTTGACTTGGATTTGTGCATCAGGTTGTCGTTGTGCTGGGAAATTTTTTTCTTCTTTCATTATCATTTATAAATATAATATGCATTTTAAAAAGTCCAAATGTCAGCCTACATTACCTATATCAGCCTGTTCGATTTTTATTAATATACGGTTTTTTTTCACTAAGTGTTATGGAAATAATGCATTTGTGAAGACAGACAGACAGACAGACAGACAGACAGACAGACAGGACAGAAAAAATAGATAGATAGATAGATAGATAAACAGATAGATAAGTGATAATATAAGCAGGTGTTACATATTTTGGGTGATTAGTATCACAGTGGAAATTAGTATCAAAATGAAAATAAGACAGACCTGCTCATATCATCAGAGACTTTAGGCTTTACCTTATCTGCTTGTCTCCATGCTACACATTCTTCCTCCAAGCTCACTCCAGCTGATTCTATGATAGTTTCTCAGTGCACTGACGGTCTCACAGGCTATAGTATGAAAGCCACAACTGATCCCAGAACAGTTCTTTGGTATGAAGTGAGATAAGCCTGTTTGGTCTCACAAACAAAATAGGCAGCACCTTTAGGGACGGAAGCAGCCATGGGAGAATGACACAGCCACAACCACAACCACACATGCACTGTAAACATAGAACATTTGGTCCATAGATACCTTGACAAATTCAGGCATCTAATTGAACAATAAGGCAACTGTAGATTATTGCAGTGTACAATTTGCCACATAGCAATAATCTACAGCTATGACCTTTAGAGAATACATGTTGGATCATCTACAAGAGCAGAAAGTTAGTCAAAATGAAGACATTACAAATAGAAGTAGAGCATCAGGAAGAATCATGAATATCCTTAGGGCAAGATGCGGTATAGCAGTGTGTCAGGATTAGGCTTTGAGATCACATAAGGCAAGAGGAGTGAATTTACAGTTCAGACAGACAGACAGACAGACAGACAGACAGACAAATAGATAGATAGGCAGGCAGACAGACAGACAGACAGACAGACAGACAGACAGACAGATAGATAGATAGACAGACAGACAGACAGACAGACAGACAGACAGACAGATAGATAGATAGATAGATAGATAGATAGATAGATAGATAGATAGATAGATAGATAGATAGATAGATAGGATAGATAGGCAGGCAGACAGATACATAGTCGTCGTTTTTCATCAAGAATTGAAATCACCCCCCCCCCAATGTTTGGGATTGTCATCTATCCAAACACACCTCTCACCCTCTGCCATATTACATTTTCTGAGCCAGTTATAAAATCAAATGATTTGTTGAGGCAAAGCCACTTTTTACACGTATCAAGGAATTATTTGGCTAATGTATTTTCATTGTAGTTTATGTGTATGTCTTCTTATCGAATTAAAATTGATCTGCCTTAATTGAGCGCATAAGCTTTTTTGTGCACATTTTGGAGCACATTTCATTCACATCTGGTGTTTCCATCCAGCTGTTGATATTCCAGAATTTGCATAAAAATACATGGATGGAAACATAGCTACTGACTTGTCAGTGTGACTGCTTTGATTTGTCTTTGGATGATAAAAATGAATATGCTACAGTCAATAACTGTCCACATGAAAAGTGCACCCACAAACTGGTGTCTGTAGCTAAGAAACGGCCACTGACTGCAGACACAAGTCAGACACACACTTTATCTTCAGATGCTCACACTGCACTGTTTCAAATCAGCCATTAGTGGTGCTAGAGGACAAATCAGTCTCTGCGTCCCTCCCCTTCCTTTTGGTAGAGTGCTTCAAAATTCCCCAAAAGATTCAGACGAAGACGAAATCCCTCAGCAGGACGAGATGAAGGGACCTGCAGCTCTTACAGCTCGATAACAGTTGGATCAATCCCACCGTGAACGGAAGCGTGTGTGAAGACCGCTTGTGCGCATGACCGTTAATCCGGGCAGTGAGGAGACTCTGCTCTGTTTCTGGATGATTTTTCCCCAAGTGACCAATACTCACTTTTAAAGAGCGGAGCTGAGGCGAGCGTGTGCGAATCCTTACACTTTGAGGAGTGGGTATGTTTTCAACTTATTTTTATAACTTTCCCTGAGCACTGGGTTATAATTTAAAGCTGTTTATCTCTCCAGAGTGGGGTCGTGATGTGTCGCACTGCTCAGTGTGTGGGCGCTAGATTTGAAAACGAAGCAAGCTCCTGAATCATGGATCTGTCATTTCCGGTGTTACAGACTTCACCATCTTGGTGTTTGCTTATTAAAATCATCAAACCTAAAGAAGTTTAAATCGGAAACTTGAGGCCCAAGCACTACTGATCATACTTCACCACTATAGACACGTATTGGACTAGTCACTACGTCCAGAGGCAATAATCTGTTTAGTAGTATGCTGGTAAAGGCCTACTATTTTGTATAACGTTCATTATTTAAGGAAAGTGTTAAACAGCCTGTTATCACTCTATTAGACAGCGGAAGTTGGTCATCACCATGGAAACGTCTCGTTTAGCAACTGCTACTTCTGCTTTGTTGCACTGTTAGTTGTCTTATGTAGGACTTCTTAAATGGCTTTTGGGACTTTCCTTTTGTTAGTTTTCTTTTTAATGACTCTTCATTAAACCTAATGAAAGATTTTAAACTTAGTTTAAATTTGGTTAAGCCATGTTTTGTTGACATTTTATTCCCCAGTATTTCTCAGTTCCAAGTACCTCAGTTTCACTATTTGGTCTGTCCTGTTGGTTAAACTGTGTTCATTTCCAATAAATTGTTTTTATTTATTTATTTATTTATTAGTAAGTCAAAAGTTCAGTAAGTTGAGAAATTAAACTCTAAACCGTACAGTAATTTGACTTAACAGTTGAAAGTAATCAAATGTAAGGTTTTGTATTGTTCCACTCAATACAATTTGTTCCATCCACTCCATTTTGTTCCATAGTTCCTGTGGTAACTAAAATAAATGAATATTTAAAGAAAACAGTTATTTGAAGTAATATGATTAAAAGAAATATTGAAAGATGGAGAATTAGTACTATCAATTACTAGATATAGTTATAAATATAAACACAAACTAAACCTCTGGTCATGTGACAAATGTTAAGGTGCAGATGAAAATATTAATAGAATAACCCATTAGTAAAAGTACAGCTTGCCTTTTCAGTTAATAATGAAAATCTTTTGATTCATTTCGCTCTTTTACATTAAGCACGCTGTTCCATGCGGATAGTGTTTAATGTCTGTGATACAGTGTTTACTTCCATTTGTTGTCAGGCTTCTGTTTAATGAGCTGTAAGTGGTTCAGTTCACTGAACACACACCGATCAGCATGCTGATTTTTATGTGTGTAAACATTAAGAGATATAGCAGAATACATTCTGCTGGCCAACAATGGAAACGCGTCCAGGAGTGTTTATGGCCCGCCGTTACAAGCACACACATCTTCATGGCTATGTTTGTAACTATAGGAGGATTTATGACCAGTGAATATGTAAATGGATGTGTGGACTGTGAGAATCGGGTGCTAAAAATGTGACGTTATTACAGTTGACAGGCATATGTGTGCTTCAGAGTATAGCACTTTGTTTCACTTTTAGTGACCTCTCTCAGACAGCTGTCAATCAAAGTGCCAGGCAAGGTTATACTTTTTGAAAATACCAGACTTTATAGTAGTAACTTACGATATATAATCATATAGATTATTTTGCTCGATATTGTCTTCACAATTATTATTCAGCCAATTTAGGAGTTCATTGTGTTTCATAATATTTCTAAATAACAGAACCGTTTTGCACTTGTTACATGTACTTGAATTAGAATCTGGTTGCGTTTTAGCACATTAATAGAAGATGAACTGAATTTATTTATTTTTTTTAAAACATCACACTTTAATAAGTAAATGTGTTACAGATATATTCAAAAGAACAGTTTAAGTAAATCTGTTGGAAGATTGTGATTTCCTGAACCAGTCATTAAAATGCTATTTAACTTTAGCCAATTATCTAGTTTTATCTAAGCTCACAGTTGATTATGGAATTAATTAAGGAAGATATAAAAAATTGTGATCATTTCAAATATAACCTCATTTAAAGAAAAAATAATAAGCACACATCAGAGGATTCTTGTTCCCAGATATTTTCTGTGACACCATGAAATAAGAGAAATCATTTTTCAGGTTGTTGTATGTTATATTGTTATACTGGTAATACTGGTTGATTATTATCGCTCAGGTTGATAGCTCAGAGACAGTAGGGTAGAAGCAACAACAAAGGGTGTCTGCTCTCTCAACACACACACACACACACACTCAGAGATACTTACAGACATCATGCATGTGGAGGAGATTTTAAGGCCCAGCTGCTCCTCATCATTGACCATCAGTGGTCCTTGAAGAGAACGGAGTGGCCAGGTGTCTCCCTATTGATCACACAAATAGAGACACACAGTACACTTCAGAAAAATTGCACACAGACCTGTAGGAGTGTAAGCTTTTTTTTATTTTTTTATTATGGTTCATAAAGCTTTGTCCTTTATGTAAGAGCTGGTAGACCATCTTTGCATTTAAACAAATCTTATACAAGTGATTCCTTATCACTGATGTAGGCGATAAGTGAAGACTTTTCACGTTTCATATTTCAGGTTGCTTCTTTGGTTTTGCACGAGTTCTACAAGGTCAACAATGTTCCTATAGTTACCATAAAATCTTTGTGCAAACTGTATGTCTAAATCATCACACATGAAACTGCTTTGAGGTTTTCATTAATCTCGTTAGACTTTAGACATAGCGGTTTCTATGACCATGAACAAAAACATTACATTTTTCAAAGCAATAGCCATCTAGGATTTTGGCGTCACAACTCTGTAGGAGGTTGGAAACAAATTTTGAATTGAAGTGTTTTCTTTGAAAAACAAAAATGAAAAATGTAGTATAACTATCGCTCCAGGGTCCTCAGTTCAGTCCTGAGCTCAGTGTGTGTGTGTGTGTGTGTGTGTGTGTGTGTGTGTGTGGTTTTCCTCTAGGTTTTTTGGATTTCCTTCCACTGTCCAAAAATGCATGTAGGCAGATGTCAGATTGACTCTAGGGGTGTGTGTGTGTGTGTGTGCGTGCGTCTGTTACCCTGACCACCTTAAAATGGTTACTGAAGAGGAATGAATGAATGAATGAAGTAACTTTTATGTAGAAATTGAGTAACTGAACCAATCAATTATTTTTAGGCAAGTCTGGGATTTAGGTGTGCAAGTTACACAGTGTTAAGCTAGTAGCTTTAAACTTCCTTGCTTGTTGATAATTTTATGCCTATATATACCAGGCAGTATGTAAGAAACTACGCGGCAAACGTGAATTGGTGGTGTAGAGTTGGAGTACACAGGAAATTGTCTACAATGATTTTGGACACGTATGTGTATGTCTAAATAAAGTCACTCTGGAGACAGTACCATAATAGCTCTGACTGTTTTGCTAAGGGATTGGTTTCAGGTCATTTACCTTACATAACTTTTCCTGTCTGCTCCTTTATCCCCTTTGTGTGCTCTCATCTATCAGCCCAAATCACTTGATCTCTCAAGACCATGTCGCAGGTACTAATTCCACAAACTTACGTGTCTAATTGCACAAGGAATCATTTTGCAAAGATTTAATGGGATTAAAGTAATATCATGATGTAAGGGGCATTGGTGGCTCAGTGGTAGGTTTCTCGCCTATCATGCGGAAGGCCTGGGTTTGATTCCCAGCCATTGCCTCAACCCCAGCCACTGGATGCAGTGCCGGTCCCAAGCCCGGAAAAATGGGAGGGTTGCGTCAGGAAGGGCATCCGGCGTAAAACGTTTGCCAAGTTGTTGTGTGGACCAGTTGGTCCGCTGTGGCGACCCCGAACAGGGAGCAGCCGAAAGCAAAGTAATATCATGATGTAATACCATGTAATAATTGTGATTTTAGTTTGATTAGTCAGAGGAATTCTTGACTCTTGTCTCTGCTTATTAACTCTTGTTGCTCATAAACCCAGCATAGACAGACTGGCCCTGTGACTTCATACATTCTCACTTTCACCTGGATGAGGGGTGTGTGTGTGTGTGTGCGTGCGTGCGTGCGAGAGAGAGACCAATACTGAACAGGAGCTGAAACTCTGTAAGATTCTGTTATGTTATTGAAACCGTCACAGGCATAATGATGTCATATTTATGTGCAGATTCCACATGTCAATCAGCATCACACATGTTCATGACATGAAACATGGCCAGTACCAATCCAGTTGCACCTTACACCCTCAATAGTGTTTTTCTTCCAGGAAAAATTAAACCAAGAAAGTTTTTACTTCATCATTTAGTTTTGATGGATCAGTCCAATAATCCCAATGTGAAATGATTATTGTTTACATTTTTTTGCTTGCTTTTTGTAGCTCTCATATCTTTCTAGATTATGTTCTTTAAATTGTATGTGTGTTTTCATGCAGGGCAGGCTGATGGATGGAGAGGGAGATCAGAGGGATCAGCATGAGGTGCGCTTAAGGGAAGTGTTCCAGAGTTTCGATGGGAGCGGTGCTGGTTCACTAAGCCCAGAGGAACTAACAGAGCTCTGTCACGCCCTACAGCTGACTGACCAAGCACTACACACACTGCTACAAACACTATTCCAGACAGAGGACCAAATAAACACACGGGTAAGAATCGATAAACACCAAATGCACCCTCTAGGATGTCTGTAAACTTGAAAAGTGGTGTGTTTTTTGCCTGGCTGTCAGTCAAAAGAGTCAAAATAGTTTAGTTGTTTAGTCTTTGAGTTAAATCTAATTTTACAGCATTTTTAGAGCACATCCATTATGCTCTTTTTTTTTTAATTTTTTTTTTTTTTTTTTTTGTTCTGTTTCTCTGCCCCTCATATAGCATACATGTGTGCTAGATTGGAGCAGCCTTTTGTTGTTAATGTGGGGGAAGAGCACTTGTTGAGGATCACTGATCCTTCATTCTGGCTTAACAATGGCGTGAACCTCAACAGAGACATGCACTTGCACAGCATCTACCACTCGCCACGTACACCCCCTTCCCTTTTATAAGAGTGCCATAATCCACAAAGGGAACCTCCATATGCAGAAGTGTGTGTTATTGTCTGGGGCAGCTGTTGCTGCCCAAACCATTCGGGGTACACCCACAATTCCCTTAGTCACCTGGCAACCAGGATTTAATTAATAGGCGTGTTAGAGATTATTTGTCCGATTTTAACTGGGATCTTTAATCTTTGCTCTTCACCACAGGGGAGCAGCTGCAGGGCGACCCGGTATTACACATTAGCTGCCATTAGCTATAATGGTCATTTTCAGAAGGTTGTGTATGAGCCAGCCTTTTTTAACCTCTTGAAAACCACTAAAGGCCTCAGCTTTGCACCTGCATTCTTTCTTAAATTCTGAATATCGGCATTGTGTTTCCATCTTGTAGGTTGAATTTGAGCAATTTAAGGAAGCTTTGATTCTAGTGCTTTCCTCCAATGAAGAGACACTAGCTAAAGAAAACCCTCCTCGACCAGGTAACATCATCTTCTGTGTCTGTTTTGAAGTTTTATGATCATATTTTAATTTTTTTTTTTATATATTTTTTTTTAAATCCAAATGATTTAAGCCTGGCAATCTTACTGAAGTTCCCTGTCTGTGTGGCAGTGTAGGTTGTTCTCATTAGCTTAAACTGTCTGATGTTAATGAGATGGACATTAGCCAATGTCTAAGTGGGCTTTTGCTGTCATGTCTCCATAGTAACACTGATTAGAGGGCCAGACAGTGAGTCAGAACAACACTGAGATTGAGCCTCGCCTCGCCTACTTAAATAAGGCAAATTCTCTGCAAATATTTTATACTTGTTTACTACTTAAACATATATCACATATCATGGTCCAGTGTGAAACAGGACAAGTGGCCCTGAAACATTCTAGTGCCATCTCTGCAAAAACTGGACTTTCTTTTTTAAACCACTACAGAGTTTACCTTATCTCTTTCAAGCTTTTGCATATGCAGTGTTCATTTCATTTGAATCAAACCCTAGTGTGTTTTCCATTTCTGTGCAGTTTGTGTAGGCAAGTGAGAGCACAGCAATGGCCCTCAGGTGCAGATTAAAAAGACAATCTGTAAGCTTCTGAGCGATGTGGTCTCAGCCGGCATGAAGTGAAGTGAACTCGAGCCCTATGCAATAGCAGTGAGGAAACAATTAGACTCTGAATCAGCACCACTTCAGGAAGTGACCCAAACATGCCATGTATTATTAGTATTGAGACAGCATTTTGTTAGTAGCTGTGAGCTGTAGAGTTATTGTATATATGTTTATGTAAGCATGTATTTAACACTGGCTCTCTGTTTGACTATTTCTATGTGAAAAGGCATAACCTTTTACATTGTTATATTTCTGACCATTGAATGAAGGAGGTTTTCAGTCCAACATGCCCCTCAGGGTTAATTTTTTGTTGTGTTTGTTTTTTGCTTTGTGATTCATTTAATTATGTGCAGTATGAAGCAAAACCAAGACAAAATGCCAATAAACTGCAAAAATTCTGCTCTGAATCTGAATTCATCTGCAATCAGACTAATGGGTGTGAAATCCCTCAATGATATTTTAATGTTTTAGGAGACCAATTTTTAAAATGTTGCCTATTCAATGCTAGTCTACTTTTAGTTTTGTTGTATGTCATTTACATGTAAGAATATCAAGCTTTATATAATTTGGGGCAAAATAAGGAAAGAGATATCAACACATGCCCATTCTGGGTTCTACAGGCTGCCTTAGCCACATGATGGCTGTAATGCTGAAGGTTATCCTGTGAGTTGTACATGTAGAGTAAGATGTTTCCTGTCTAGGTATGTGGAAACAAGGTTAAGATTCCTAAAGAGGATTACTCTGTATGAGTAAGTCTTGAAATAGATGAAGACAGTGTCAAAGCAAGGAAAGCTTTCCTTCTTAAGTCTTACTCTAGGTCCTGTCAGGTCTGGTTTTTATAACGATGCACTCATTGGGAGCGAGTGATTATCCTGTGATTGTCTCTTTTCACGTATTGACAGAGTAGAGGCTCACTGACCGACTTTACAGCATAAGGATGTTCATGGGCCACAGATAGTACTTATAAACCTACAGAGAGGTGAACCTCATAAAATTACCAGTGATCAGTGCATATACAAGCTAGGTGTATCTAAACTAGCAACACTGTGTATACTTAGCCAAAAATGAATTGACATGATAAGACATAAATATCAGGCTTTTAGTATAAAATCCTATATACTACAGACCATACTTCGTGACCAAAGTGTGCATCTGTTTGTCACTCCCCAGTCTCCCCAGAGGTGCAGCCTCGCTTTGTAAAGGGCACAAAGCGTTATGGTCGTCGGTCCACACCAGAGTTCACACACTCCAATTCGGATCTTGCACACACACCGTCGGTTGAAAGAGAGGAGGAGGATGCCACAAGGACCAGCGATGGGACATTCCCTGTTAAGCGTGAGGTAAAGCGCACACACACACAATTAAGCACACCCACACATCCTACTCCTACATGCTGTGTCCAAAAGTCAGAAAAATCATCTTGGCTCTGGAAGACAGTTCTCAGCCTTCAGATACTAACAATGGAATGTTCAGCATGTACAGCACATAACAGAGAAAAAACATCGTTAAAAATGAGAGAAATGTCACCATGGAGATACTCAATAGCAGTCAAAACAGGACCGGTATGAGTGACTCAAATGATAACTGGAGACATTCTCACATTCTCTTTTTCCACTTAAATAAACCTGTAGATATAATTGCCATTTATTAGAATTTAGAGCTATATAATATCCCGCTGCCCCCACTACTGAGTAGTCCTGTGTATTTTTTCTGCCCTGTTGCCCACTCTGTGTGCTTTCAGCGAGGATGTTGGCTTTAGTCTTTCAGTTGAAAGACTTTGACCTCACTGTAGCTCTTTATGAAAGTCATTGTCATAATCAAAGCAAGCCCATTGTTTACACTTAATTTGCTTCAACTCAGTGAATCCATCAAAAAGAGTGTATGCGTGTGTATAAATCAGCAGCTGCGTGTGTGCATTATCCTGGTGTCATAGTGACACTGTGAGAACAGAAGCCTGTTTAATCTGTAGTGAAAATGCAGACGCATGTTGGCCTGCCTGTTAATAAGCATGTGTGGCTGCACAGGGTTTCATGTCTATGGGCATGTGGCTGCTGACAATCAGTTCAGTGTGTATTGTAAAGTTCTCAAACATTAACACACTGGTTTAGGATATGAGGATAATTGCGAGATGTGATATTTAGATACTATTTTAGGTCCATATCTTCTTATCTCTCTCTCATTGTTATCATTAATATTGTTTAACCAGATTTGCTGAAAATCATATTTATGTTTAAAACAAAGCTGCTGCTAGAGTTTTATTTATAGTCTAATATTGATATATTATTGATAAAGCAATGCATATATAGGTGTCTGTCTGTGTGTGTGTGTGTGTGTGTGTGTGTGTGTGTGTGTGTGTGTGGTGGCCATATCTTCAGCAGGTGCAGACTATAGCGAACACATGCTGATCTGAAGCATGGCCTTTAGTTTTCTGATGATAGTGTTTGAACAATGCTCTGTTCAAACCCCAGCAGATGTAGAGGTTGTGTGTGTGTGTGTGTGTGTGTGTGCAGGCAGAGGCAACAGGTCTGACACGAGGAACAATGTCACTTCCCCCACTATGTTGAATACCGATACTCTGAACCCCATCTGCTCTCGACACCCAGAGAAACTCACAATAGAAAGAGTGTATAATAAATCCCTTCCCCCTGTTTACCCATTCACACACACAGACACACACATGCACACCTCCCCCTTTACTTGACAATATGAAAATGTGTTGATAGGAATTTGGCTGCCATGCACATGCCACTGTCAGGGTGGTGA
This sequence comes from Hemibagrus guttatus, assembly GCA_033459395.1. Classification (NCBI taxonomy): domain Eukaryota; kingdom Metazoa; phylum Chordata; class Actinopteri; order Siluriformes; family Bagridae; genus Hemibagrus; species Hemibagrus guttatus. Next base: position 20,592,661 of record JAUCMX010000002.1, read on the forward strand.
TTTTGCTGATGCAAATACTTAAGAGCTAAGCTGTGTGTGTGAAATTCGTTAGTGGTGCCCCCTACAGTTCAGCTCATTTCCACTTTTCTCTTGATATAATTCAGCTTAATGTTTTTGTGTGTGTTTCAGCGCTGGAACGCTGACGTGAGCAATGCAGAGGAGTATGAAGCAGAGGGTGAGTTTATAATTGAACTTTACTGATAAACAATAATGTGTGTGAGACTCGATGATGTCCTCCTTCTCTGAAGTGATGTAAAGAACCTAAGCCTCCATACAATTTGGATGTGGTTATATGACAAAAATCCTGATGTAATCCTGAAGTATGCTGTGTTTCTTGCAGCAACTATATTTTGTGCATTGTGGAAAGAAGTTTTATGCAGCCGTTATCCGTGTAAATGTTTTATGTTATTGTTTTGCAAGAGAAACTGAAACTATTTTATGCATCTTGTATTGTCCAGGATTACTTAAGATCTTAGTTCTGGAATTAGCCAGTTACAGTTGCAATAGCTTCTATATTACTAGTATATAATTTTTATATAATAAATAAAACCTTAAAAGTTCAACTTTACCAGCAGGTGAAGCAAACCTTTGCCTGAATGTTTTAACACGTTGTAACTTGGCCAGACGAGACTGAAAGGATAACGGGAAAACATTCTTAGAAACAATTTTGTTTCTGTTTCTTTTAAATTAACTTGGAGCAGGTTACAGACATTTCAGTTCTTTCTCTAAAAAGAAATCATTGGGGATGCAAACTTTTGCACTCAGCTATGTTAGCCTGTGAATTATCTCTGAAAAATTGAGTAAGCTATAGTTAGATTAGACGTGTTAAGCAAGAAAAATGGGCAAGCGTAAGGATTTGAGCGAGTTTGACCAGGGTCAAATTGTGACGGCTAGACGACTGGATCAGAGCATCTCCAAAACTGCAGCTCTTGTGGGGTGTTCCCAGTCTGCAGTGGTCAGTATCTATCAAAAGTGGTCCAAGGAAGGAACAGTAGTTCAGGAATGGTTTGATGAGCACAACAACGAGTTTGAAGTGTTGACTGTGCTGGACAAACAAGTCCGACCCTTGGAGGCCCCACCTCACAACTTACAGGACTTAAAGGATCTGCTGCTTACATCTTGGTGCCAGATACCCCAGCACACCTTCAGGGATCTAGTAGAGTCCATGACAGGTCAGGGCTGTTTTGGCAGCAAAAGGGGCACAAAAACACAATATTAGGCAGGTGGTCATAATGTTATGCTATGCTGGTCGGTGTGTATGTAATGTACTTACAACAATACATAAAACAAACAGAAGCTAGTTTAATTCCTTATACACTACAGGACATACACACAATTCCTTATACTGTACAGGATAATCTGTGCCATCTCTAATATGCACATCTGTGGTAGAAACAAACATTACCTTACTTTATTTTGCCACTTCACATACATGCTTGTGTGTATGTTGTGTATAGGTCAGCTGCACCTGTGGAACCCAGATGAGCCGGGTACTCCACGGGGTAGCATGGCACCTCTCAGTGACCTGGAGGAGAGACTGTACAGCAGTCTCTGCCAGCAGCTCTCACTGCCCCTGCATGGCACTGCTTCCCTACAACAACTACGCACACTGTGCCAGCACCTTGGCTTGGAGGTACACACACACACAAATGCACAAGCATAAATATATCTGTCTTTATGCTCATGGAGCTGTGTGTGTGTGTGTGTGTCTGTGTGTGTGTGTGTGTGTGTTTTAGGTAGGAGAGGAAGTCTTCCAGTCTGCAGATGAGAAGAATGTGAGTGTGTTGGAGTTTGTATCTTGCATCCAAACCAATAGCAAACCACCTACTCCTTCTGCCTCAACCCCTTACAGACAGCTAAAGAGACATCACTCTATACAGGTAACCTGTTTACCACACACACACACGAATCATATATGACATAAATTCAAAACACCTCTTACCCTTTTGTCTTTCAGTCGTTTGATGAGATGGGTCGCAGGATCTCAACTGCAATGAGCAGTACAATCGGACTGCGGCTGTTTTCTGAATTAGATGATGGAACAGGACACACTGCAGTGGAGCTACTTCTGGATGCCTGGCTAGAAGACGGTGTAGAGAACAGCTCTGAAATCCTGCAGGTTTGTGCAACACAAACACACACACACATTCACATGTGCAATACATCTAATGGCACTCTTTAAATATCTGCATTCAAATCCCCTTTTTTGTGTTTAAAATCTTTTGTTGCTAAATGTCTCATGTGTTTTTGTTTTTTTGGGGGTTTTTTTTGAGAAAATAAATCTAAGTAAATGCATTTCATTACTTACTTGCTTAATTAAGTCTTACATAATTCCAACGGATACATATACTTTTTACCGACTGAATCTCAAGCGGCAGTTCTGTCTGCCGTATAGGTAGTACTTTATAAGTGCTCACTACTTAGGATTTAACATGATGGGAATGTAGAAGCTTTGTCCTAAAGTAAACGTTATTCAGGATTCAGTGTAACTGTATGTTATTGGGGTGTAAATGTACAAAAAATTCTAAAATGAAGCTTTGTCTGGATTGTGGGTTGTCTACCATGTTTAAATTGGGTTTAAAAAGGCTAGAAAATATTAGGTTGGGGGGGGCACGGTGGCTTAGTGGTTAGCACGTTTGCCTCACACCTCCAGGGTTGGGGGTTCGATTCCCGCCTCCGCCGTGTGTGTGGAGTTCTGCGTGCCTCGGGGGTTGCCTCGGGGGTTTCCTCCGGGTACTCCGGTTTCCTCCCCCGGTCCAAAGACATGCATGGTAGGTTGATTGGCATCTCTAAATTGTCCGTAGTGTGTGATTGCGTGAGTGAATGAGAGTGTGTGTGTGCCCTGCGATGGGTTGGCACTCCGTCCAGGGTGTATCCTGCCTTGATGCCCTATGACGCCTGAGATAGGCACAGGCTCCCCGTGACCCGAGTGTAGTTCGGATAAGCGGCAGACAATGAATGAATGAATATTAGGTTGGGTAATTAACTAAAGCGATCGTTTTCGGCTTCTGAGGTTTTTGTAAAATAAAAATGTTGTGTAGCGCTACTAACATTACCGTATATAACTAGTCTTATTCATATTAGATTAATTTGCATGCTTAATTGATTCAGCAAATAAGGTTGAATTAAAAACTGAATAAAGTTCTATGTATCTTGAGACCATTTGGATACTTTGTCTAGCAATCTTCTACTTGGGTTAAAAAAAAAAACTTTGTGATTTGTATAGGCTCTAGATTTCAGCCTGGAAAGAAAGGTGAATCTGAGCGAACTGACTGCAGCTCTGGAGAACGAGCTTATGGTTACAAAGAACTCCATCCACCAAGCAGCACTAGCGAGCTTTAAGGCTGAGATCAGATACCTCCTGTAAGTCTGCTCAGAACACACACTGGGTCTTTAACATCCAAAAATCTTTTCAATATTCCTGCATACTTTTATTTTTTTTTTAAACAAATGCTGACAATAACAAGTAAGCTATGTTCATTTGGATTTGCTGAAAAATAGTAATGTATCTAAATGATGTATCTACACATTGTTCTTGTGTATCCATATATATTTGTGAGCTAGTGAGCGTGTGGATCTGGAGCTCAGGGAGAAAGAGAAGCTTCACTCTGATTTGGAAAAAGCAGAGAAGCTCAAGTCCCAGCTGGCCTCTGAGGTGGATGAGCATCACTCCGCTATCGAACGCAACAACAATCTTAACCTGCGGTAAACCTCATTCTCTCATATTTATCCAAATGTGACATTTTAAGTTTAATCTATATATGTGCTGACTTAGTAACTTGTTCCTTGGTTGCTGTTGCTATTATACAGGAATTTAGAGCAGGAGCATAAGGATCGTGTGGCGGCTCTGAAGGCGGAGCTGAGCAAAGAGTTGGAGCTTGTACAGCAACAGGCCAATCAGCAGAGGGAAGAGCTTGAACTGGAAATCAGTAGGATCAGAGAAGATGAAACCTTTCTCAGAGAACACCTCACGCTGACTATTAAGGTAATTGAGTAGCAATAATCTTTGTCTCTGTCATGTTTTTCCCAAACCAAGTGCTTAACCTGTGCTTGAGCATGCGGGACCAAGCTTTGCTACCGCTTACTTTTAAAGCACTACAAAATGGGATAATTCAAAATAATAATGAAGTAAGGGACATAGGTTAAATTGGTTAATTAGATAAGTTAATGGTCAGCTTTTCTTTTTATTACAGCAATCTCTGTCACCATGTCTACTGTCTGATGGCTCCAGGTCCTCTTGCTTGGAGCTAGATATATAGTCTTGTATTACTGTGCCCCAAGTGCCTTATGTACTGTTGTCGCTATACACTCTGGGATTTTTCCTCTTCATTATTGACTCAATGGATAGTCATTGAGTACCCATCCTATGATGTTGCTGAACTATATAATCTACAAATTAAGTACAATCCATACTGTCTTAAAGGTAATATAGGACACTATAGAAAATAGAGAAAAGGTTATTCTGACATTTTATCATGCTTGTTACGTTTTATTATTGCATTGTTAAATGATTTGTGTGATTTACTTATCAAAGTATGAATATTAATGGACTGGGTATTTAGGAAAATGGCCGATTGGAGGCAGAGCTGCTGGACAGCACAGAGCGGCTGATGGAAGTGGAGGCCCAGCTTAATAAACTCCAAAAGAACTTGGACAATGTTCTAAGGGAGAAGGTAGTAGACCTACTAGACACTACACTCATGCTTTGTTGTGTCACTTTAGCTGATCACCTTAGTATATTTCTTATACAAATAACATGCATGTACATCTTTTTTTTTTTTTTAAATAAATAATTTCTTTTGTGTGTGTAGTTTGGTGATTTGGATCTGGGTAATGCAGAGTTCTATCAGCAGGAGGAACGTCTCAGGCAACTGCGCAACAGTTATGAGGAGCAGTGTCGGGTTAGAAATTCTGCTCATTTTTCCTATTTTCTCTCTTTCTGTTGGAGACTTCTCGTGTGTTAAAGCCTTTTTGTCTATGCTGTTTAGGAACTACAGGATCGTGTAGATGAGCTGCAGACTCAGTTAGAGGAGTTTCGTGCTTTAAGCCGTGCCCCGCAGACCTCCCTCATGCCCTCTCTGTCTGATGAGCTGGACAGCAAGAGTCCAGGCATGGAGTCGGACCAAGGTGGTTCGTCTTTTCTCTCTCACTCACTGATGCATACATATACACAGCTGTTTGTCAAATGGCCTTCACCTCTCCCTCAACAATGACTATGCCATCAAGTCTCCATCAGTCAAGATAATATCTTTTGGAACAAAAGTGTTCATCTCTCTAATAAATTTTTAAGCCAAATGTTCTGATGCTGTATGGTGGTATTTGGAGGCCTACAGTTCTACTCAGATATTTTATGTTGTTTTTTTCAATTAATTTGTCACCTGTCTGTACATGTGCATATGTCCCACGTTTGCAAGATTTGTTGCTGTGACAGAAATGCTGAAGTGTATGTGTGTGTGTGTGTGTGTGTATGCACACCCAGGCCTAGGTTCTGAAGAAGGGCAGCCCATTAACCTGAGCCTGGAGGCAGAGATGATGCTGGAGCAATTGAAAGGGCAACACAACAGAGAGTTGGAAGACATCAGAGAGCAGTTAGATTCCATGGTCAGCCTCACACACAGGATGTTCTCACACACACCTATCAAGTGCAGCATGCTAACAGCATCTATGATGTCCTATTAATGGCACTCATTGTTTCCCTGATTGTACTCCTTTATAGTTTTTAATTAATGAAGCGTTCTCATTTTGTGCCAGTCCCCAACCACTTGTTTCATTTTTTTAAACAAGTTTCTTAAAAGGGTCTATATTTTTTCCTTTTTAATTTTTTAAATATTGAAATATTGCTCCTGTCTCTCAATCATAGTGTTTTTAGGTTTGATTTCTGCTTGTCCATAATTACTGATGACAGTTTGTACATATGGGTTGTTTTTAAACATAAGTACTACTACAACAAAAAATATACACTTGTTTAAACATGGTGGGGAACTTGCTTTGCTCAGCAGGGTGCTTTCTTGCAAGTTATTTTTGTTTTACACTCCACATTATTGATTAAATAAAGTAAAAAAAATAATAATAATGGGGGAATATATTCAACTGGATTAAACACTGCATATGTGAAAAAAATGTGCATTGTGTGGTTTTCCATAGGTGAACGAGTGTGAACACCGGCTTGAAGAACAAAAGACTTCTTTTGAGAAGGAGAGGAGTCTTCTCTCCTTACAGCACCAACAGGAGGTGAAGGCTATGAGGGAAGACTTGAACAAAGCACTAGAGCGAGCTCGTGATTTACAGGAGCAATTGGACCAGGAGAGACGCAGCATGGAGGCTCAGCAGAGTGTCGAGCGTGCTGAGCTACATGCTGTTTACCAGCAACAGGTTGATTCTCTCAGCCAGGAGGTACAGGATGCCAGGATCCAGGTACTGAAGCTGGAGGAACAGCTCAAGCTACTGGAGGAGCAAGAGGAGAGCAGTGCGAGGGACAAAGAAGAGCTGAGCAGGGCTCATGCAGAGGAGCTTAGCCGAATGGAACTGCACTACACTGAGACACTCGAGACCAGCCTGCAGAAGCAGAAGGGGGAAGCAGAGAAGACACTCGCAGAGGAATTGGAGAAAGAAAGACAGCATCTGGAAGAAGTTCATGAGGAGGTGCTGAGGATTCATTTAGAAGAGGTGCAGCAGAGAGCTGAGCAGGAGCGAGTCGAATTAGAGAGGAGGCTCAGGGAAGAGTGGGAGTGTGACCAGCAGCAACTAGAGGAAAACAATAGGAAAAAACTTCAGGAGGAGCTGGACCATTTGCAGAAGGAGCAGGAGGAAAGCAATAAGAGGCTCAGAGAGCAGTGGGAAAAGGAACACATGCTTCTACAAGAGCAACATTATACTGAGCTGCAGAAGTGTTTACAGCAGGAAAGAGAGCGACTGCAGGTGCAGGAGGAAGACAAGGAGCGTAGAATGATGGAGGAGTGGGAAAAAGAGCGAGTTCAATTACATGAGCAGCATGAAGAGGTTCTGCAGGCCAGGCTAGAGGAGCAGAGAGCACGGTTCCAGGCACAGGGAAAGGAGCAAGAACAGACATGGCAGAAAATGCTGGAAGAACACCGGGTCCAAATGGAACATGCACACCGGGAGGCTATGGAGGAGCTGAGTGTGAAACATAGTGAAGAGAGAGAGATGCTGAGCTGCATGCTGGAGAAACTACATGCAGACATTGCCAAGGAGAGGTAAGACGAACACAAGCCACCATGTTCTGCTACACACATGCTTGCTTTCTAATTTAGAATATTTGTATGCAAAAACCTCTAGCTTGACATTTAACTATACCTCTAACATTTTTGATAAACAGTTTTTTCACCATTAGCCAGGTACTTCTGTCTGTTTTCTATTGCATAACAATTTAGAAAAGTTATAGCATTGATGGTAAACTAGAAAGAAACATTTATATAAAAATTAAAGTTCTAATTTACTTTCATATTTTTTTTAAATGAAGCTGAAAGCTGTAACCATTGAACACAGTTTTAGACACTAAATATTACTTTGCTCTTTTGCCCAGCAGAAAAGTTAATATAGCCAGGTGAGTTTTTTTCCCCACAAATTAGCAGTTGTCTCATGCTAGTGGTAGCTCATAACAGTTGATTGCATTTGACCAGTCTGTTTACTATTGATACCCTGGTGAGGTGTAAAGTGAAGTATGATTTAATGTATGGTCACAGATCTATTACTTTTTCAGGCCTAACAAGCCAACTGTTCGATAGATAAGCACGATTACATATTAAGTATGTGGGTATGTGTAAGTAGAAATTTTGAGTGTTTACCCTTGGGCATGCACAGGAAAGAGCCAGAGATCCACTTTGCTCAGAGAATTGGACAAGTAAAGGGCAGTTTCTCTGGTGACCTGGAAGTTGTGATGAAGCATATTCAGACAGATGCATGTAACCTGGAACATCACTACCAGAGGAAATGGGAGGCAGAGCTGGAAACGGCCACCCAGGAGGCAGAGCAGCAAAGGAAATTCCTGCAGGAGGCTCTTCATTCGGAAAAGGAGGCCATAGTTACAGAGCTCGCACAAAATCCAAATAGGCTGGAACATAGCCATATAGTAGATATGGATGCCATCCTACAGCTTCAGAGCAAATCGGAGAATATTGTTAGCATTGCTCAAATCGAAAAGACTGTATTTAGCTGTGAATTAAATGAGTTGCATGACAGACTACAGGAGAATCTAAAAGACAAAGATACATTGCTATTACAGACCGAAAACAAAGCTGCAAAACTGGAGTTATTGCTTAGGCAGGCTGTGGATGACTTTAGAAGACAGCATACTGAGATCTTGTCATTAATTGAGAAACAGCATCAAGAAAGGTGTGACTTGGTCACAGAACAAAAGAAGCTGAGAGGAAAGATTCAGGAGATGGAATGTGTTTTTTGCCAGGCTGTGGAAGACTTTCACAATGAATATCTAGAGCTGCAGGGCACTGTGGTTCAGCTAGAAGAGAAACTGAAGAACAGCATCTTTGTAGCATTGAGACAAGAAGAACAGAGTGCAACACTTTTGCCTGATGGAGACAAACTGGCACTTAAAGTTCATCAGATGGAGTCACGTGCCAGAGACGCCATTACAGGTCAAACTATGTGTAATCAAATTATTCAGGATCTCCTTCGGCCTCATTGTCCTATAGAGTATGTGATTGAGCCCCAAGCTCCATTAGCAGACAATTCAATTGTCTCTCTATTGAAAGAGAATTCACCAATAGCACAGCATGAGGAAATTGAAAGACAATTGTTTCTGCAGAAGGAAGATGCAGGAGACTTTGAGAATCCAGAGCATTCAAATGCACAGATGTTAAAAATTATCAGTGGTGAGAATCTTATCTGTACAGGAGGAAATATAACGGAAGGCATTGAAATGGTGGAGGATGACCACTTTACTGATCCTGACACTTCTAGTACAAATGAACCTTACAGCTATGAGCCAATGTGTGTTGATATTGCAGAAAGATCAGAGAGTACAACCAAGAATTCTGCAAGTTTTGTTTTTGACATATTGGATGTCATCAGCACAGATTTTGGTATAGATAATATGCTGGACTCTATTGTTAGCACTAGATTTTGTAGTGAAGAAACCAAATCTCTAGTTGGTGGAGAATTATGTGAGGATTCTGCTGAAATGAGTAACAAGGCGGTTGCTTTTAGAACCAACAACTTTATGACTGAGGATATAGTGTGGCCAAAAGGTGCAGAGGTCTGTAATTCCACTGATTCTGAAATAGCAGCTGTAGATCCAGGGAATAACAGGGAACATCATGAAGGTACACAAAATACTGAACTGTATAGCGGTAAGTTCTCCAAAGATACTGTTGCGATGGCAGATGAAGAGGTTCCAAGGTGGAGCAGTGATGACTTTAATCCTATGGGAATGTTGGTCAAGAATGGTACAATTTGCGTAAGTACAGACATGGTTCAACGTGATTCTGACACAGCTAGAGGAATCAAAGATGCTAATATTTCCAAAAACACCACAGACCCAAACCAGTTTGTGGTCAGAATTACTCAAGCTGATGTTTCATATCACGAGGAGCTACAACAAGGTCTTGAAATGCGAGAAAGGATCGAAGAGGATACCACCACCATTGTTGAGACTGATTACAGCTATACTACCACTTCCCAACACCAGGTTCTTGCCATTGAACCCATGCTACAAAAAGAGCAAGAAGAAACAGAACTTGGTGAATATTTGCATGCTATAGAAATTTTGGAGTTGCAGGTGATAGCAGTGCAGTTCAAATACCAAAGTCATCTCTTTGAGCTGCTTCAGGATCAGTACAAAAGCACAGTGAAGCAAAACCTTTCCCTACAGAACCAGCTGGTTAACATGCGGCAGTGCAATGACGAGCTAGAGCTGATGCTGGATCTGAATAAAGGAAAGCTCCTCACCAGTCAGAAGGTCCTGGAGGAGATTCATGACCTTAGGATGGACCTGAACGCTTTGGCAGGCTATGCTGTAGAATTGGAAATAAAAGTTTTGGAGTTTGTTGAGCTCCAGGCACAAAATGAAAAATGTGTCTATGAAAATGTGCAGCTGGCACAGCAGAAAATGAAACTGGAGAGAAGAGTGCAACACCTGGAGAGCAAATTTCACACTGTCCAAGAGTTCCAGGAGCAAAAATCAAGCCTGCTGAAGCAGATTATTAACATGCATAAAGAGAATGCAAGGCTGAGCATGGTGGTTCATGATCAGGAACACCAGGATAAGATGCTTCTGACACTGCAGGAAGAGGCTGAATCTATATCTGTAGACTCCTCAGATGACTCCTTTAAGGACCTCAGCTTCCAGGTGGGGGTGAAGGTCTTCACGTTGTGTGAACAGGAAGACTACTCCTTGGAGTTTGACAAACAGAACCCTTGTCTGCAATCTGCAGTTACTCACTTGCAGGAGAAGCTCCTAAGGATCAACAAGAAGATACAGGAGCATAGGTACCACAAAATGCCTATCTGTAGTTGGCTGAATAGGAGAAATATCTTGCCTCCCCAGCAAAACCTGCTAGCTGCTCTGTGCTAATATTTCTAGCTCCTTTTGGGTCCTGCCTCCACTACAGAAATAGATCCTTGACCTTGATCCCCACCTGAATTTAGAGATTGCTTGGAAGGAGACCCAACCAGTAGATCATATGGGATGAACCTGTGCAGCTTCACTATGTACTTTTTATATTTCCTGCTGATGCTGAGCTGTATCTAAATAGATGTAAATATTGTTTGTAATCTTATTAATTACACGCATCTGAGAACTGTGAATGCTAACATACACCAATCAGGCATATTATGAGCAGTGAGAGGTGAAGTGAATAACACTGATTATCTCCTCATCATGGCACCTGTTAGTGGGTGGGATATATTAGGCAAGTGAACATTTTGTCCTCAAAGTTGATGTGTTAGAAGCAGACAAAATGGGCAAGCGTAAGGATTAGATTAGAGTTCTATTGGCATCTCCAAATGGAGATCTTCTGATGGCATCTCCAAAACTGCAGCTCTTGTGGGGTGTTCCCGGTCTGCAGTGGTCAATATCTATCAAAAGTGGTCCATGGAATGAACAGTGGTGAACCGGCGACATGGGCGGCCAAGGCTCACTGATGCACATGGGGAGTGAAGGCTGGCCCGCGTGGTCCGATCCAACAGACGAGCTACTGTTGCTCAAATTGCTGAAGAAGTTAATGCTGGTTCTGATAGAAAGGTGTCAGAATACACAGTGCATGATGGGTCAGGGCTGTTTTGGCAGCAAAAGAGGGACCAACACAATATTAGGCAGATGGTCATAATGTCATGCCTGATCGGTGTATATCTGTACAGAAATATGTTAACTTCAAGGCTCTTTTAAAGAAATGGTTTACAGTTACTAGAGACCAGTTAGAATGATCGTCTTAACCTAAATGCTTGTCGACCCCTCAGCTTTCAATCTCATTATTTGCGTTTGCATGAATTATTCCTATAGTTAAGTAAATGTGCAATGTTAAGAGTGATGCAAACTTTTGATATCTCTGTAGGAATGAAGCTGGACGTCTGGCTGAGGAAAACCTCCTATTGAAACAGAGTATCTCAGAACTGAGAGAAGACGACCCGAAAGAGAAGCAACAGGAACTGCTGTAAGGATCAAGTTCACTCTATACACAGTACAATTGTTTGTTTAAAGACCTGTTGGCTAACAATATTATTACCAAATGTCTACATTGTAGCCTTAAAGTGGAGCACTTCCGAAAAGAGAAAAACACTGCTCAGAAGAAGGCTGACGGTCTGAAGAGGCAGGTGAGCACCCAGAAATAAACACTGATGCACAATTTGTTGTTTAATGCAATCTGTATGCTTTCTCTATGTCTTAATCAGTGGCCATAATGTCCTGTATGCAGTAACAAGTCAAATACTGCTCTGTCCAGATTTCTGAGCTGCGTCGTTGTAGGAAGCAGCTAGAGCAGGAGAACAATGCTTTGTCACAACAGAATGCAAAATATGCACTCAATGTTGACACACTTCAACATAATCTTGAGGAAGTGATGCTCCATCATGGAAATGGTTCCTCCAATGAAAGGAGTGAGGTGAGAGCTAGGGCACTAAAGATGATGTTGCTTAGGATGATAAGAGAGTAAACTTTTATGCCTGTTATGGTATAGAGTCAATGACTATCTTAATTTATGGTTCCACTAAAAGGTGGCGCTTATACAAACACATTTTGTAATTTGCTTGTTATGAAAACGGTGCCAAATCACGAACTATTTACGACAAAAGTTTAGTTCCAGTACCAAATGGGTGCTGGCCTGGAACAAAACCTGATCATATCAAGGGCTAGAGGTGGCATCTTTTTATTGACATGACAAGCAACTCAGGTTATTTTCTTGGCCAAAAGACACAAACTATACATGGAGTTTTTAAAAAATGGAAATTCTACTTTCTAACAGTGGGACAATTTTTGTACATTTTACATGATGAACATAATGAATAAAATAGTGGAATCAATATAAATAATGAGTCTGAGATGAATATGCACTGGGAATATTCATTGTCTTCTTCCAATAACCCCATTATACAGATAGAGGAAGGAGATTTTGCAGCATCTCATAGCAGAACTGATAAGCTGGAAAAGGAGAACAAGCTTCTACGAGCAGAACTGAACCACTGTGTGGAAAAGGTACATGCCTTTTTATGTTGTTCAAATGGGTGTTGATAAATGTTGCTTCTCCAAACAAATCTATTATCTATATGTGTGCAGATGGCTCAGTTTCGTTCAGCTGAAACTCAGCTGGCTCAAGTCTTGCAAGAGCGGCAGATGGCTGACAAACATAACCAAGCATTACGTACACAAATGATCAAGGCACAGGAGAAGGTAAGAACACCAATATGCACAGTTCAGCATTTTTACTGAGAATTAACCCTCTACTGCATGAATTATTATATTTACATTAAAAAAATTGGTTTTTTTTTCTTAGAAAACACCTTTTATAGACAAAAGATTATGCATGTCTTCATTTTATTTAATGAAATTCATGAATTAATATTATATCAACAAAAATGAGTGTTCTTTTAACTGTTATCACAATGTATGGTATTTATAATATGATTATAGCATACGTACGTCCACCCAGAAAGATGCTGAAATTTGTTACAATTCTAAAAAAAACATTGGACAAGTATACCAAATTTGTATTTTCATTGTGGATCTTTTCATATCCTGCATTTCAATCCTACTTTCATTCTAACCCTCCATGCTATTTCCTAATTTAATCCTATTTCACCCCTTGTGAAAGTTCAAGAAGTTTCACTTGTGATGCAGAGGAAGACAGAACACTTTGAGCACTTGGTCCTCACCATGCCTTTGCATCCTTACATCTTCCTTTCTCAATTCCTTGTAAGGGCCAGTGGTCAGTGTTGTCTCTTAACAGGATCTGGTGGCAGATAGCTTTGAAGGCCTCTTTGTCTCATTGTCAGGACAGCTTGAGAAGGCCTCCCTCATCAGGGATCTGCAATCCCTTCGGTAGCGAACCCATGCCTCTACTACGGTCAAGTCCAGCATATGGAACACGATCTGATGCTACCACTTCTTGGAGTGGATCTTGGTGCAGTGGAGAGCTATTAGAGAATCAAGAAAATCCACTCCTTCCATGCTCTTATTGTACAGAGGTACAATGTTGGGGCATGAGACTTGTATGAACTCCTCTTCTTCTTTTTTTTTTCCCACCTCTGCACATGTGTCAGAGTTTGCTCCAACAAAGGTGCTCAGAAGTGTGACCGGGTGCTTGTGGAACCCTTTACCACTCCTGATGGTGTGAACCTGAGGGCTGTCAATCTTCTCCTGATATGTTTCTCATCCTTTCTTCTTCATGGTTTGGTCATTCATGAATGTACATCCTGCAAGACGGTTTTGTCTAGCTGCTCCTATAATGTGGATCTTCTTTTTTCAAGGAGTACTTGAAGATCCACGCCGCAGAATCAGTTGTCATAGAAGGTCTTGTAGGTCTTGAGGCCAGCTTCAACACAATGTTACCACTTGCACCAATGTCAGGGCATCCATTAGGTAGCTGAATTGGCGCTGTGTAGACATCAAAGTTCTGGTCTACCAAAATGAACACCTTGTACCCCCAGCATTTCGGCTTCATTGGGACATACTGTTTCAGCTGGTTCTTGACCTTGAAGGGGATCATCTGCTCATCCACACACATTTTATCCATTTGGATACTGTTGAAGCTAGCGGTCAGGTAATTGAGGAGTGACCTATTTTGAACAACTGATCTCCACTTGGCACTTGGTCACTGTTGTTGGCAAAATGGAGGAATCGTTTGTTGAACTCCCATTGATTCATTGCCATGATGTTTGCAACATTCTCTACTCTTGTTTTTAGATTCCAGTATAGCTGGGTCTGTGGAAGGCCATGGACAGACATGTAGAAACATATCCCAAAGAACTGTTCTATTTCTTCATATGTTACATTCAGTGGTTTGGTGACATCACACTGCAGAGCATACAAGTTAGTTTGCCTGACGATTTAATCGATTACATCAATATGAAGACAGCGGTGGAAATATTCCGCTGGTTCTGAAAGCCCATCCGATTCAGGAAGGGTGCCTTTCCATGTCGGAATTGGTGAAATACTTCTGTTCATGCCTTTTGTTCTGTGTAAGCCATTTTCATTTCATGAATGGGTTAGTGTTAGTTGCCATGGTGCATGGTGTTGCCATATGGCAACTTTTTATTTTATCTCCAATTTTTTTGATAGACAATAATGCAAAACTACTTTTTTCAATGTAACTGGACAAACAAAAAAAATACTGTCAGATGACTAGGAAGTGCTGGTTGCACTTCCTTTTCAACTGTCACATGGCATGGTGAAGGTCATCATCAGAGGGTTCTCAATTTGATGAATATTTCAATATTTACGCAAAACTACTTAAAGTAAAAAATTTAAACATTATCTGAGGTAAGTTAAAATTTGTGTTTTAGCATTTAAAAAAGTTTATATATTTTGAGTATTCTGATAAATGGTAAAATGTAATCGTTGCCATGCAATAGAAGTTGCTTTCGGCTGCTCCCTGTTCGGGGTCGCCACAGTGGACCAACTGGTCCGCACAACAATTTGGCACAGGTTTTATGTCGGATGCCCTTCCTGACGCAACCCTCCTTTTTTTTTTTCCTGGGCTTGGGACCAGCACTGCATCCAGTGGCTGGGGTTTGGGAATTGGCTAGAAATTGAACCCGGGCCTTCCGCATGGTAGGCGTGAAACCTACCACTGAGCTACCGAAGTCCTACCAATCATTGCCATGCAGTAAAGGGTTAAAATAATTGCTGAGAATTCATCTTTCTTTTTTTTTATGTTTCTCTTTTAGGTCCAAACAATGAACTTTACACTGCAAGAGCTGACTCAGCAGAACGCTCGTCTGAAATCAGACCTGCGTATCACGCAACAAGAACGAGACACTCTCAAACAGGAAGTGATCTCATTGCATACACAGCTGCAGAATGCCAATGAAAAGGTAGGAAATGAATCAATGTAATCTGCTTTGACCTCATTGAGGGTCAGAACATTGTGAGTCAGTATCTTAAAATCTAAATATTTATGCAGAATGTTTACATAATCAGATAGAAGCTTGTAATATCCTTATAATTATATCCATGTGCACCTGACACCACATTGATGTGTGTTGGGAGTGAAGGCTAGCCTGTCTAGTCTGATGCCATAAAAGAGCTCCTGATAAAATTAATGCTGGCTATGACAGAAAGGTGTCAGAACACACAGTGCATTGCATTTTGCTATGTATGGGGCTGCATAGCTGCAGACCAGTCAGAGTGCCCGTGCTGACCCCTGTCCACTGCCAAAAGTGCCTACAATAGGGATGTGAAATGGACTATGGAGCAGAACTGGGCCATTGAGCAATGACAGGAGATGAATCACATTTTCTTTTAAATCATCAGCTAATTGCAGTGGCCTAATTCAGTAACATAATACCCCTGCCACACTGAAAAAATGGTTCAGGAATGGATTGAAAAACATGATAAACAGTTCAAGGTGTTAACATGGCCACAAAAATTTCTAGATTTCAATCCGATTGAGCATCTTTAGTTCCATCTTTAGGCCCTACCTCGCAACTTGCAGGCTTTAAAGCATCTGCTGCAAACTTCTTAGTGTCGGACACCACAGCACACCTTCAGAGGTCTTCTGGAGTCCATGCGTTGAGGTTTCAGAGCTGTTTTGGTGGCATTTGACAGATCTCGATTGTTTTCTTTTGTATTTCCCCTCAGTGTCGTCTGGCGGAGATGTCTGTATCAGGTATCCCAGGCAACTCACACCAGGGCAAGCGTGTGTCGCCAGAGCTCTCTAGTCTGATGGAGGCAGAGCTGAATTTGCTGCGTGAAGAAAATCAGAGACTACAACGAGAGATCAGTGGTGCAAGACTAGAGCTCAGCTCTGCACATGAGAAGGTCTGAGCTCTTACATGCCTTTAGGTCACTCTAATGCAATAATGTAACTTGTTAATGTGAACTTTATTATTCATGTTTCTCAGACTCGTCAGTTGGAGGCTCTGGTGTTGAGTGTGAAACAGCAAAAGATGCAGAACCAGGCGCGCTTGGCTAAGACAGCTGAGCAGGAGAGGTCAGCTCTCAGACGAGAGATGGAGGCTCTGCATACACAGCTACACAATAAGGTAATGTACTGTAACAAGAACATTTATATATCCTAATCAATGAGTAAAGCTACAGTTCAAAAGCTTCATTTAATGTTCACATCAAACAACAGAATGTGGACCATGGTTGTTGGTGCCAGATCTGCCGATTTGAGTATTTTAGAAATTCTCCTGGGATTTTCTCACACACACAATAGTCTATAGAGTTTACCTAGAATGGTGCAGATAACAGAAAACACTAAGTGATCAACAGTTCTGTGAGTGGAAAAGGCTTGCTGATGAGCAATATCGGAGTAGAATCACTAGACTGGTTTGAGCTGACAGGATGTCTATAGTAATTACTTTTTACAACAGTGTTGAGCTGAAAAGAAGTTTAGAACACACAACACCGTGGATAAGCTACAACAGTAGACAACCACATCAGGTTCCACTCCTGTCAGGCGATAACAAGACTCTGAGGCTATCGTGAGCACAGACTTGCCAAAAGTGGACTATTGAAGACTTCTTCAACTGTCCAGTTTTGGTGAGTCTGTGCAGGCGTCTCAACTAGAAGAACGAAAATTGTGTTTAGAAAATTCCATTCCAACTGTGAAACAGGAGCATCATGGAAATGTTTCACCACTGTTATTTAAGCCATAACCTGTATTAATGACACGTAACTATCCAACACCAACAAGTCTGACATTCCCTATACAAGAAAACTTTCAACTAGCAATGTTTGACATCCATACACAGGTACAAGTTATTACCACAATGTTTTTAAAGATAGCTCAGACAAGATTATCCAGTAAATAAAACCTTTTCATGTTACTTGGGTATGTTTTCTTAACACTGAGTAGTATCTTCTTGATACTATTTCTTGAGAAGTATCTTCTTCACAAGGGAAAATTTGGCCAAATGTGGCCACAACAACTCCTGATAGGTTTTCTCAGATCACCACAGATATGTAATGGATGTGTGGATCATATCATTGACACTGACATTAAACTTTTTTGCTCCCTGTTTGTCGTATAGTCGTGTGACGGTAAGGAAGAGCAGAGAGAACTTGAGAAGCTTCGTGAAGAGAATGAGAGACTGAGGAACAACCAGACAGTACTGGAGGCCCAACTGATGGAGGTCTTTGCACTTTACACACACACATACACTCATGCATTCATGCGTATGCATAGAACAGTGCTTTCCCAAACTGCACCTAAACATGGTTCTGCTCTGTCTCTACAGGCTCAGCTTATAGTCATGTTGCCACCATCACCACTGCGAATGTCAGCGGAGCGGCGTGGTCAGCCCCGTGGAGATGACATGAACCCAAATATCAATGTAAGAGTGTGTGCATGTGTAATCTAAACATGCACACATACACACCAACATTACATATTTCTGCACTGGGGCTACAGTGGTGTAGGCTGCTGTCCTGATTCTCATGATGTGAAACACTTCTGCTGTACTCTCCTGCTGTCTGATTTGTAGTGTGTTCACATCAGAGCGCATATGCATGTTTGGCACCTGGTGGTGATGGTTCCTGCTTGGTTCTTATTGCAAGTCTAACTAAATTTGCTATGCATACCTATGTAGAATATGGGTTTGTCTTCAACACGTTGGAGAATGATAAACAAATCTCTGATCGATACCATGTTTTAAAGGGGTCAAAGAGGCTTCAACATTTTTATTTATTTATTTATTTATTTATTTACATTTTTGTAGTGGTATGAAGAGGCATTTGAAATACGTGGTCTTTTCTATCTTTAATCATGTTTCCTAACAATGCATTTACACTCGCAAGTGACAAAGCAACCATTAATATAGATATAGCTGGTATGTACACTGGGCTATAACAGTTCACTGCAAATGGATATTAATTTCGTATATATTACTACTTGATGATACTCTTGCATCCAGTTGGCTATAAATGATCAAAAACTAATGCATGGAATTTCTATTTTCCAAAGCTCTGTGTATTTCTAAAATATACCCTGAAAGCCGAATTACGATATTGTGGCATATGCAAATACACAGTGAGACTTGTGTTAAGTAGTCAGGATTACACTTTCATTTCTAACTGGTTTTAAAGACAGTATGTAGATTATATATACCAAGGGTGTCCAAGCTTTTCCACAAAGGGCCTGTTTGGGTGCAGGTTTTCATTCCAACCAAGCAGAAGCCACATCTGAGACTACTGAAATCCCAGATCAACTGATTAAGCATCAGGAATCAGGTGTGACTTCTGCTTGATTAGTATGAAACCCTGCACCCACACTGGCCCTTTGTGGATAAGATTGGACACCCCTCATATAAACCATTGCAAATTCTTGTGTTCATGTAGACGTCATGTGTCCGACATTCTTCTGTAAGTTACTATGGAAACGATAATGTATCAGAACCAGCATATTAATACAAACCCTGTGGCCAGATTTTTCATCTGACCATTGGTGCACATCTACACACTGCAATGGTAGCTGTTTCTACACTCCCACATGAGAGAACCTGGAATGAGCTTCACTGACTTGTCTCTTGCTGGTGTGAATGCAGGGATATTCATTTGGGATGAGGCGTGTCAGGACCAGATAGCAGTTGTGTGCGAGCGTGTACCGGTGTGCGTGAATATAGTGCTGTGTGTTCTTTCTGCAGGTGATCCCAGAGCAGCAGCCTCATCACTTCGACAGCCACCGGAGGAGTGGTGGCTTATGAATCACCTCTAACCTTCATACCATGTTATCCGATCACTGAACTCTTCCTGCGCACTCTTACATTCCGACACGCATTTTATTTATTCTGTATGTATGTCCGTAGTTGTTTTTTTGTTTTCACGTGGGGCTTGACTATGTCTCTGAGAGGTCATGGCAGGAATGGTGTAATGAACGATTCGGCCACTGAGTGGCAGTCGTTTTTTCAGCCTACCATCTAGAGTCATCCATTCCAGTGTATAAGATCAGTGGTGTATTTTAAATCAAAAGCAGATGGTTTCATTGTTCTTTGAATGTAGAAATGTGTGAAATGTCTATCTTGTCACCCAGTTGTGTGTAATTTACTCCGTTTACACTCACATTAACTTTTTTTTTATTCTCTGAGGGTGTTTTGCTTGTTGAATGATTTTACACTTACGTTCTCTTAGTGCAAAACTGAAGACTTGTGTAATGTATTTGTTTAGTGATGTGTTTTTTTGTAGAGCTGTTTTCTCATGTTGTGGGCTTAGTTGGTTGCACTACTGTTTATGTCTGTGTAAGAGCTGAATATTGAATGCTAGCAGCCTGTCTGAGTGAAGTGGTTGTTTTAGTGTCTCACCTGCTGTACCGTGTAGAAGTTCTGGTCTATGTGTGTTTATTTTTAATGTCATTCGGAAGAATGGATTTCATGGGTAGGGTCTATTAAGTTAATTATTTGTTTATTTAAGTTATTAAATTTGAGTAATTTTATTTTTATATTTGATTTATTTATTAGTTAAATTTTTATTATTTATGTTTTATTATTTATTTTGTGTTATTTCTCTACACCTAAAAGTATTAATAATTTTGTGATGCTGAGACCAAATAAAGAACCAGGGTAAATTTGTAATTGTGTTTATTTAAATTATTTATCCCTTTCTGCTGACAACATTATTATATAATGACTAATACACCTTACTATGACTAGAATAGAATATTCTGACAACTGCTTTTCTAAATAGACTGATCATGCTTAAAGCAGCTCTCTGAACATCTCTATTTCTGCTTACAGAAACAGCAGAAAGTGGCACTGTTAAAGATGGAGGAGAGGATGAAAGAGGTGGAGCTCACACTCCGAAATGTCAAATTGTTGTTGCAGGAGAAGGTTTCCCAGCTGAAGGAACAGGTACATAGCAGCATTTACACACACACTCACTTATACTATTTTTTCTCTAACACGATTGGTCGGTCTTTTCTCCTCTGCAGATGAATAAGAACAGTAAAGCAGACGTGTTGATCAAGGATCTTTATGTTGAGAATGCTCACCTTTTGAAGGCTCTGGAAGTGAGTGAGCAGAGGCAGAAGGTGACAGAAAAGAAGAATTACCTCCTGGAGGAGAAAATCTCCAGCCTCAATAAGATTGTTCGTGAGCTCAGTCCCTCACCACTAATGCCTGTGCCATACCATGTGACCCGCTCCTGAAAACCCATTTCATAGTTTTTAATATGTGTTTCTGTACTATTTATTTGTTTTAATTTTATTGAAAAGACATGACAAGAGGTCATGTTTTTCCGAATGAAGCCATCATTCTTGCTTGACACAAATACTACCGAAAAGCACAGAGTAAAGAAACTCTGAGTATTCAGATTGTCTGGTTAGACCTTGAAGTATTTTGGTCCATATTCTTTATATGCCGGCTGGAAGAAAAAAAAAAAACCTAAATGTGTTAAATCTGCTCTTTCTAACACCACATATATTTGTACATTTTTGCAAATATAAATTTTTTTAAATGTAAATTCCAGTTAAAGATTTGTGATTTATAGAGCAGTTGCCATGGAAACACTGACCTCACCCTTTCTGATGAAACTGTCTCTCGTGTGAGTTGGCTTTGAGAAAAAAATGCACAGCTGAGCGACTCCATTCTGGTTGGGGATGGGGTATGTTTTTGGGACAGAAAACTGCTTAAAACACAGAACCTCAACAGTAATATTATGAATATCAGTTTTTCAAAGGTTTTATTTTAGGATTCAGAAAGCTACAACCCCTTATTAAAAGAAATTAAAATTAAAATCAGATTTGTGATTTCTTCCATCACTCAGGTATAAATCTAAATCAAGGTTTATAGAGTGAAATTATGAAGTCCTTTTAGTATGGAAATTCTATAACAGTTTATTTCTATTATTTTACATAAGTCAAGAACTATTCCAGTTACCTATTTGCACTTAATTAGCCGATATCATTCCGTTTTTCCTGTATAGTTTTGTTACAGGTGAATTTCCTGACTTAAATTTCCTTATAGAGATGTGGGATTGAGTACAGTCACAAACCCCTAAAATATCCTAATGGCAAAGTGCACTTTCTCTATGAGCAATATAGTAATATTGTGAATCTAAGTGTTTTTCCCCCTTCTCTCTATGAGCAGTATTTGCTTCAATTTTCTAAAATAGACTGATTTCAATTAAGGCCTGCCTCTTGGATGTTGGCATAGAGCTTCAGCAATGTCTGTTATATATTTTTTTCCTTTTTAGAATTGTACATGCTGTGCAGGTGTTCAGTAAAGTATTACTATTTTTATTTTAATTAATTTAATAAATAGGCAAGGACTACTTTTTAAAAGTCCTAACCTGCATTTTTGTAAACTGGTAGTGAATGTACGCCTGTAATAAAACAACATGGTGCTGAAACAGGAAGGATTTGTATTATAGTGTCTGAGGTGTTGCTATTCAGCAGAACCAAAGAGATTTTCCAACGGTCATTGGCTCAGTTAACAGTATCCAGAATGTCCAGACGCTACCTGTCAAGAGCTGCTGTTACTCAGCCAAGTGCCTGACAATGTGCTGGGTTATTGTGAATTATGTGAAGCAGTAAAATAGTTGTACAGAATACGGTGTCCGAGTGATCATTTTCTCTGTGATCATGAAGGTTTCCTGTTGCAGCATAGGCCTTCTATAGCATTGTATGTTATTCATAATGAGGAAGAGGGTCATGGGATTTCCTTACAGACCGATCACATACATTACACACCATATGTGATCTTAAGTTTTTTCAAATGTGATTAAGTGAATGTTATCATGTGAACAGCATGTACATTTCAGTATGTTACGCCCAAATGTTACATCATGTGAGCCATATGTTATAAGAATCACAAGTCAAAAGAAATTAATTGTTTGAAGAAGGAAGATCACGTGAATCTAAGGAAATTCTGTGGAATAAATCAAATGTGGAAATTACATTAGTATAATAGAATAAAAAAAAATACATTAGTATAATAGGATAAAAAAAATACATTAGTATAATAGGATAAAAAAATACATTAGTATAATAGAATAAAAAAAATACATTAGTATAATAGGATAAAAAAAATACATTAGTATAATAGGATAAAAAAAATACATTAGTATAATAGGATAAAAAAATACATTAGTATAATAGAATAAAAAAAATACATTAGTATAATAGAATAAAAAAAATACATTAGTATAATAGGATAAAAAAATACATTAGTATAATAGGATAAAAAAAAATACATTAGTATAATAGGATAAAAAAAATACATTAGTATAATAGAATAAAAAAAATACATTAGTATTATAGGAAAAAAAAAATACATTAGTATAATAGGATAAAAAAAATACATTAGTATAATAGAATAAATGAATTATCAATTAAAGAAAAAAAATCTGTAATCCACTATATGTTAATAACGGTTGAAAAAAAAACCCAAATATTTAAAACAGACTTTTGTAATGTGACGTATTATTATTGTTGTTATTATTATTCATAATAACGATAATAATTATTCGTTAATAATAATAATAAACAATAATTATTATTATTGATAATACAAACATACATGTTTAATTATGTAATAACTCTGAATTTCAATTTTATCTAAATTCACTCTATATGCGAGCTAGTAACAGTGTAAACGTAAGGAGTTCAGGAGTTTTCCTAGAAGATTAATTGAAAGCAGGACTTCGAGCTGGCTGCAAAGTCACAAGTGTGATTTTTTTCCCTGAGTGTTTGAGGCGAGAACTAAGCGCAAAAAAATCCGTCAGCACTGTACATGCGTCAATTTTCCCACAAATCCTTGCGGAGCGGCCAGAGGGAGACAGAGCGCTATATGCCGTGTTGCCAGGTAAGTAAAATTAGCACTCTCTAGCCTACTGTCCTATGTTAATTTTTTTTTTTTAAAATTTTTCCTAATCAGTGTGTGCCGAGCACGTTTGCGTACAATAGATTAGATTAATTACAGCTGTTTACATATGTGATGATCGGGAAAGGTGGTCTGTTCAATGCTTAAGGAATAATTCATTGTAGACCGTGTGACTATATGCAAAGAATCCATGCAGCAGTGACTGATTTCTGTATAAGGCACATCACTGTGTTTTTCTTCTATTGTAACTGCTATTTCATGTGTTTATTAATAAGTAGATTTCTTTTTGAATGCTGTTTTTCAATAAAAACATATAATTGATATGGAGAAATTTTCTGTAAGATGTTTATTTATGGATCAAAATTTTGTAATAGCCATTAAGTGAAAGTCTTCACAGATTTCTTTGTGCTTTTCTACTTTTTTGTAATATGATAAATTTACAAAGCAAGAACAAAAAGATTTTGAGGGAATGTTAATAAGTGCCATAACGTTGATTATAACAAGAACCAATAATTTGTCTCAATCCACAATATTATTTGCATCTATGAAGTTTGAAAAGGGTATTTAATCAATTAAAAACATTTAATCACTGACAAAAGTTGTGGTGTACATTGAATAAAAAACTTATTTCCTGCTTGTGATATTAGATATTCCAAATACACTATATTGCCAAAGGTTTTGGGACACCCTCCAAATCATTGAATTCAGGGGTTGAGGGACAAAGTTAGGGAGGCCAGATTAAGATGGTTTGGACATGTTCAGAGGAGGGAGAGTGAGTATATTGGTAGGAGAATGTTGGACATGGAGCTGCCAGGCAGGAGGCAAAGAGGAAGGCCAAAGAGGAGGTATATGGATAGAAAAAAAAAATGAGGATATGAAGCTAGTGGGTGCAAGTGTTGAGGATGCGGAAGATAGGGATAGGTGGTGAGAGATGATTCGCTGTGGCGACCCCTGAAGGGAAAAGCCAGAGGAGGAAGAGGAGGAGGAGGAGGAAGAAGAAGAAGAAGAAGAAAGAGAAGAAGAAGAACTGTTTGGCCCCTTAGTTCCAGTGAAAAGAACTCTTAATGCTTCAGCATACCAAGATATTCTGGACAATTTCATACTCCCAACTTTGTGGGAATGTGCAGGCCTGTCAAGTTCCTCCACACCGAACTCACTCATCCATGTCTTTATCGACCTTGATTTGTGCACTGGTGCGCAGTCATGTTGGAACAGGAAGGGGTCATCCCCATTCTGTTCCCACAAAGCATGAAATTGTCCAAAATGTCTTGGTGTGCTGAAGCATTAAGAGTCCCTTTCACTGGAACTAAGGGACCAAGCCCAACCCCTGAAAAACGACACCTGAATTCAATGATTTAGAAAGGTGTCCCAAAACATTTTGCAATATAGTGTTTATCAAGCTGCGTTTTTTATTGTAGATCTGGCAACCTGGGTTGTATGGGGTGGGTACAGCGCAACAGGCTGGAGCCTACTATAACTTTGACCACTCAACTTATTTGATATCTTAGACTCCTTTAGTCCTATAGTAATTACGTTCACTTGACGCCTAGATTGGCTGAGAGGCAGTTTGTGATAATGTAAGTCAGATTAAAAGTATCAAAAGTGTAAACTGAGCTAGCAAGCTCGTCGTCTGTTTTGTTGTTTCAGCTAACGTTAGCTAGCGAAGGCTGCTCTGAAGTCTAGTGCGAAGTTGATAGCCTGATAACTTCTCGGTCGAGTTAAAAATGAGTGCTGTTGACGGACTACTTTTTAGGAAACCATCAACAAAATGTTTTTGCCACATTAATGTCTCCTACTTTCACTGAGCTATGATGCTCCCAAGGAAGAAAAGTAAGAACGAAGCGTCCAAACCAGCAGAGGTCCAAGGGAAGTATGTGAAGAAGGAGACGTCTCCTCTGCTCAGGAGTGAGTAACTCTGATGAAGTCAAATAAGCTGGATTTATAAAATGTAATTTTGTCATGGTGCGTTTTGATACTGTTTAAAGAACATGTGTCATCGAGTCTGTGTTGTGTTTTAATGACAATGTTTTAAAGAATGATGTAAAATACTGTGCAAGAAATGTAACTGTGTAGTTCTTATGTTTTAATGTTGTTTCTTGTACAACATCTACAGTGACATTCTCAAACCCAAGGTCACTTTCCTATATCCAGACTACTGAGAGACAATACAAGTAAAAACTGAAGGATAAGAACATATTTCCTTCACAAATACCCTTTTTTGCACTAAAGATACAAAACTGGCTTAAAATCCTGGCGTGGTATTGGATTGGATTTGACATTTTTCCATCCATTACATTGAAGCATTTTATGTGGTGAAAGTGTGTGGTGTTGACTGATATAAAACAGATCCTTGAAATGAACCTAGGTTGTCTTAAAACTTTCAACTATCTGCTGATTTTCCTCGCAGATCTTATGCCCTCGTTTATCCGTCATGGGCCGACGATCCCACGGCGAGTAGAGGTGCCATTGACCGAAGCCCCAGCGGTGCCTGGTGCCAGTGTGTACCCACTGAGTTCAGCAGCAGGGACGGACGCAGGTGGACGGAAGAGTTTCCTGCGAAACGCAACACCTCGGCCCCAGCATGAGGTTTCTCGGCGAGACAGCCATCGTTTGTCTGCACCAACATATCTTCCACGCTCGCTCTCTGACCTTCCTCACGACTACTCCTCTTCTACCCCATCATTCATCAGCGATGGTGGACAGATAACTGAGAACGGAGATGTGGCCCGTTACTACTATCCCCCCGAGGCATACTACGATAACCAGCCCAGGCGCACACGCCGACCTGATCACTTCCACGACGACTACAGATATTACGAGCACAGTGAACTCAATTATGCACGAGGCCCTACACAGCCCCAGACTCCCCAACCTCACAGTCGCCCCCCTGCAGGTGAGAACAGTGAGTGTACCAGCATGCCTCTGTCTAATATGACTGAAGCGATTGATGACTAGACAGCAGTGGTACAGGAATATATAGGATAACATCAGCTGCAGATTATTTACTTTTTAGATTTATTTAAATGCCGGGGTAACTGCTTCAAGGGACATGTTAAAATAACCAGTTGACTCCCTTGGGGTACAATGCGGGTAGATTCAGTTTGACATTATTTATAACCCTAATCCTGTCTGGTTTTTTGTGGCTTGGACTAAGCTGAAGTGGTTAGTAAAATATGTTAACATTTCTAGAATTCAGGATAATTTTTTCAGTGTGATTTTCACCCCCGTAACGACATTTTAAA
Organism: Hemibagrus guttatus; assembly: GCA_033459395.1. Classification (NCBI taxonomy): domain Eukaryota; kingdom Metazoa; phylum Chordata; class Actinopteri; order Siluriformes; family Bagridae; genus Hemibagrus; species Hemibagrus guttatus. The sequence continues at coordinate 20,619,348 of JAUCMX010000002.1, forward strand.
AAAACACTGATTATGTAATTTATCAGGAGATGCTTCATGCTTAAATGAATTCCTGTAGGCTGTGCTAGCATAATTTGAGTAACATTTTTGTATTGAAAGAACATTCTGTTATAGCCTGTTTATACAACAGAGCAAAATCTTAAAGTCTGGGTCAAAGGCTCTCGTCCGAGTCGAGTCTTGAGTCCTGTTATATCCCTAGTGGTCTTATTTACATCTTCAGATGAGACTGAATAAACAGCTTCCTGCTGATCACTAATAAAATTGTTAGCAGAAGCATATCAACTTGCAGCCATTAACGTCAAGCCGAACATTGTAAATATTGCTGAATGTTATGCAGTGTGTGAGTGTTTTTGTGTAAGGATAAAAAAATAAAAGGCAAATATCAGTGATCCTCTCCGATTCAGCAGTCATATGATTAGGCTTGGGGCTGTTAGTAATATGACATTGGTGTGGGAGGACTGCTCTAAACAAATCTTTGACATCTTTAGACACACACACCCAGAAAAATCTACATCCGTTTTCTCAGTCATATTGTGCAACTAATGTCCGTTCCATTGGAGAAACTTTTTCTGTGTGTATGGGATTACCAACATGCAGTTGTAGGTCTTTTGCAAGCATGATTGGGCGAGCTTATAACACAGGTCCTCACATTACAGTGCAGAGAGAGAGAGGAGAACACTTTTTAGACATGTACAATTGCAGTGTATGTATAATTTATAGCTATAATGGTAGTGTATTTGAGGAGAGGTCAGCCTTGCGGTCATGCATAGCAGATTGGTATGAAGGTGACTGGCTAGTCATGTGTAGTGGATGCTGTAAGCTAGGTGTGTGTATCTGTAATAGGTGTTGTTTGTGTGCGTGTGTGTGCTAATGTGAGCTTTTGCATTAAGCAGTTGTCTCCACCCAGAGTTAAATAACTGACACATGCCAAAGACATCAGCTATGCTGCTATAAATACACACTATACTTATCCATCGTTCTCCTTCTCTCTGACTCCTTCTCCAAGACCAGGTCAGGTTTTCTCATGAAACCAGCCAGGTCAGTGTTCCCACACTTCTCTTGTATGTATTTTTAAAACAATACTTTTAATAATGCTTCTTCAAATTTCCAAATAATTGGCCCTATGTGATCAGTATGCACAGATGCGGTCCTTGCAATTAGGGTTGCAAAATTCCAGGAATTTTCAAGGCTGGAAACTTTCCATGGGAATATATGGGAATAAACTGGGAATTTGCAAAATTGCAGGTTAGCCTGTAACAGGGCACTTAAATGAAGTTGGAAAAAAAAATCTTGCAGCATTATCTTGGTTAAAACAACCAGATTTAATGTAATTTCAGTTGACTTGTTTCAGTTTAACCCTGTATATTCCTCAGGCACACAGCACTGCAGGGCTATTGAGGCCACACCTCCGCATGCATTGTGCATTTCTCCATAACATGCACTGATAGTTTCTTGAATCCTGCACACTAAATAATTTAAAAAAATGTCCATCTTGATGAGTAGTCATGTAAATTACTTAAATATTACATAAATTTATATTTAAAACTTTCTTGTGCTATGTGTAAGCTATTGTGCAACAAAATTGCACCAACAACAAAAATACACTGACTGAGCAAACATTTAGGTGAGATAATTAAAAAAAAAAAAAAACACTCTTAAAAAAAAAAAAAAAAAAAGGCCACCCCCACACACAATCCCAGTCACTTAAGGGGGAATTCCCAACTATTTTCCAGGCTCTGATTATCACAAGAATATTGAAGCCACAGTTCTGCATTTGAACCCGAAGATTACAATTTTGAATGGGACTTTTTTTGGAAGGGAAAGGGTGGGGGATGATTTTGTTTTACTGCAAACATAAGGAAATGTTTTTTTTGTTTGTTTGTTTTTTTTTTGTTTTTTTTGTTTTTTTACATCGACATTTATGCTTTTGTGTTAAAGAATTAAAGTTCTACTTACAATTAAATCAAAGTAAAAAATCTCATTTATGCATTAGTTTGCTTGCATGTCATCTTATGAACAAACAAAATGTTTGTTTCTATATACAGTTTATATAAATTTACCCAAATTTCTAAATAATTTAAATAAATTCCCATTAATTTACATTAGTTTACAACTTGGAATATTTCCAAAATTCCCGAGATGAAGTTCCCATGGAAATTTTCCAGAAATTTACCACCTCTTTGCAACCTTACTTGCAATCAGTTTGCACAATTTCACCTCACTCTATTCAGACTCGAGTTACAGTAAAATATCCTAGAAATTCTGTGGGACAGTGGTGTTGAGAAAGCTGCTAAAGGTACAAAAAGACCAAAAACTGTGATTCAGTTTTCCAGAAGTGGTACAAATCTTGCCACAAGTACACATATTAATCCACAGTGTAATGATGATGTACTGTGGAAGGGGTTCGGTTTCAAAATCATGTATTTGTATGCAAATGTTAAAGGATTGAAGAAACGTACAAATTCTCAACCAAAGCACTTTATAATCATATTTTCATAACTGTTGTATGTTAAGGGTATTGAATAAATGACTATCAGTAACTAGGATTTGTAGTGTAATGGTAATGTTGTAACTTGAGCACTTAAGTTGCAAGTAGCTTAACCATTATACACTATATTGTATACTATAAGTTTTGGGACACCCCTCCAAATCATTGAATTCAGGTGTTGTTTTTCAGGGGTTGGGCTTGGCCCCTTAGTTCCAGTGAAAGGAACTCTTAATGCTTCAGCATACCAAGACATTTTGGACAATTTCATGCTCCCAACTTTGTGGGAACAGTTTGGGATGACCCCTTCCTGTTCCAACATGACTGTGCACCAGTGCACAAAGCGAGATCCATAAAGACATGGATGAGCGAGTTTGGTGTGGAGGAACTTGACTGACCTGCACAGTGACCTGAAGTCAACCTGATAGAACACCTTTGGGATCTCACCTTTTGAGATCTTCACGTCCAGCATCAGTGCCTGACCTCACAAATGCACTTCTAGAGGAATGGTTAAAAATTCACATAAACACACTCCTAAACCTTGTAGAAAGCCTTCCCAGAAGAGTTGAAGCTGTTATAGCTGCAAAGGGTGGACCAACTCCATATTACATTCATGTGCATGTAAAGACAGATGTCGCAGTTTTGGCCTGGCTCGCAGTCTCCACTCTAATTCATCCCAAAGGTGTTCTATCAGGTTGACTTCAGGACACTGTGCAGGCCAGTCAAGTTCCTCCACACCAAACTCTCTCATCCATGTCTTTATGGACCTTTCTTTGTGCACTGGTGCACAGTCATGTTGGAACAGGAAGGGGCCATCCCCAAACTGTTCCCACAAAGTTGGGAGCATGAAATTGTCCAAAATGTCTTGGTGTGCTGAAGCATTAAGAGTTCCTTTCACTGGAACTAAGGGGCCGAGCTGAACCCCTGAAAAACAACACCTGAATTCAATGATTTGGAGGGGTGTCGCAAAACTTTTGCCAATATAGTGTAGCTAAAACTTGAAACATGCATGTCATGATTTTGTTTTTATCACACTATCCATGATCACAAAAGTTGTAATAATTTGTTTATAATCTAACAAACACCCCATTATAAAATAACAGGAAAGACAAGCTTGAAAATATTGAATACTGAAAAATGTCTTGAGGCTTCAAATGCTCTGTAGAGGACTGCAGCTCATATTGTCATGTTACAGAGAAGCTAGAAAGTCTCCAAAACACAACTGTAGGAAAGACTCAAGCCTTGCAGACATTCTGTAACGTTAAATGTAACAAAAAATGGTTAAAAAGCACATTTTGTGCATTTATAAATAAAATATTGTAATTGTTGACAAATTGCTGAGGAATAAGTGAAACGCTATCTCTAGCATACACACTCAAAAACTACTTCAAATGTTCAATTAAAAAAATCCTGAAAGTTGAGGGTCTGCAGCATCCTCAGCATCTCTGCTTCCCATGCTCTTTCAAAAGTAGACTACTCGAAACAGCTGTGAAGAAAACCCTACTCCTATTCCAATGACTCGCTAAGTCACTATGACTTCAGGTCATCACGGCTCTGTCTGAAGTTCACGCTTCTGCCACAACATAGCATGACTAGCATATACACTGAAATCATAACAGAGTGAAGTGTGTGAGGCCGATCTAAACAAGGCTTTCATCATTTAATAATAAAGGTAGGTAATCAGATTAGTAACGTGTGAAATGGAAGAGAAATCAATGTGTAAATCGTAACCTGAATCTTTCCAGACATTCAGGGGCACCTTTGTTTACCCCATAACACTGATGGGCATGGTGGCTTAGTGGTCAGCACGTTTGCCTCACACCTCCAGGGTTGGGGGTTCGATTCCCGCCTCCGCCATGTGTGTGTGGAGTTTGTATGTTCTCCCCGTGCCTCGGGGGCTTCCTTCCTAAATCCTGTTACACCGTCTGAGCGATCGGTCAGTGATGGGGGTTAATGTAAACTGTGTGTGAAGCGACATCCTGGTTAGAGATGAACTGGACAGATTCAGCTGTATTAAACTGCCATTTTTACATGAAACAGTTTCAGTTGCGTGTCTGTTTAAAGTTGAAGGTACCGACCTTTCAGAATTGTGATGAAAAGAATGAGTATAATTGCAGTGCGTCTGTGTGTTAGAGCAAGAAGGAATGTTCTCCTTCTGCAGTAGGAGGCGAGGAGCATGGTTTTTCTCACATTCCATCCTTGCCTAAGACTGACTCTCTCTCTCTCTCACACACTCACACTCACACACATATACACAAATATGCTCATTGACGTGCATAGTCTTACCCAGCTGCAGAATCTACCATCATAGAAGGCAAAGTCTTCAAACAGTGATTGAGAGTGTATCTTTTATTTTCTAGCATCTTGTGTTTCAGTGTACTTCGTTGCTTCACATTGACTGAACAGTGAAATTCATTTGAAAATTTTGACACTCCCTTGACTGGCTATAAGTGCCAACACCCTTAATCTCTTGGCTCTGTTTCTGCACTTTTATTTTGTCAGAATGATGAGAAAATTCCAACTCAGAAATGGCACTTACTCCCAGATGACTTGGAGACACATATACACACACATGCGCACACAGTGACACACACACACATATGCACAAACACACGCTCTCTCCTATCCCCTTGGAGAGTCTCCCAAAACAGGCCAAAATCCCAGAATCAACAGCAGATGTTTGATTGCACATGTAGCTCTCCTGTATTATCTTCAGTGATACAATAGCATAAAGAAAGGAGGAAAAGAAAGTCACATTCATGACAATGTGACATTTTGCTGGGAGGATTGGAAGGATGTGCCTTTTTTTGTTCACATGCATTAATCTTATTTTGTCAAACAAAGTAGAACAAGTACAAATTATAATGCAATAGTGTCTAAGCCCAATGTTTAACAGTAATATTAATAGTACTGATGTTGTAAGAAGTGTGTGCGTGTGTTCATGTGCCTGTGTGATTTTGTAGCTATTGGACGCATGCAGGCAAAGTCTTTAGGCAATCTGGCAAGTTTGAGTGGAGAAGAGACAGCCCTTCCACCTGGCTGGACGGTTGATTGGACGATTCGAGGCAGAAAATACTACATCGACCACAACACGAACACCACTCACTGGAGTCACCCGCTGGAGAGGGAGGGGCTTCCACCTGGCTGGGAGAGGGTGGAGTCTGCAGAGTTTGGAGTTTATTATGTCGACCACATCAACAAACGGGCTCAATACAGGCACCCGTGTGCTCCCAGGTATACGTGTGTGTGTGTGTGTGTGTGTGGCGCCTTTGTGACAGAGCTGTGAAGAGCTTAAAAGTTCTATCAAACAACAGTGCTATCTGGCTAGTGTTTCAAAGTGGAACAAGTTTCACAAAGGTTCGCACACTCATATTGAAATTGCTGCTATTCAGAAATGTTTTAAACCTGAAAAAACACTCAGATTTTTACTATATTCTCTGAACCTCTGTGTTTTGGTCTGGCTCTAATACGTCTTATTCATTTTCCATCTGCCCCGGCAATCAGTGTTCCACGCTATGACCAGCCTCCACCCCTACCTCCACCAATCACTTACCAGCCCCGTCCTCCAGAGCGGAATCAGCCAGTGCTAGTGCCAGCAAACCCCTACCACACCGCTGAGATCCCAGACTGGCTCCAGGTCTATGCCAGAGCACCTCTTAAGTGAGTTCACACACATGTACGCACAATCAGATTCTTGTACACTAATGAGCTGGGTTTATTGGTCATTTTAGAAGCCCTCTTAATGCATAAAGGTTACCACAGGCCATCTGTGTTTTCTTTCTTTTTTTTTCTTTTCTTCCCTGACTCTAATGTAATTGGTGTCTGAACAAAATGAACCAAGGAATTACACTGTTTTAAAGCTCCCTCTTATAAATACATAATTTAAGTGCTCACTATTTTAAACTAACTGCTAGCTTTATTATGAACACTGTGGTAAAAATGTGATGTCCCATAAAGCACAAGCAGACGGTTTGCTGTTTGATAAAGAAGTTCAAAAGTTTAGAAAATCTTGCCATGCATTGGTGTAAGAAGAACAACATGGCTGCAAGTGGAGAGCTGAACATTGGCATGGTCTAATCTCTGCTTTGTGTTCTTACTAAGAAGTGTCAAGTTACTGTTTTGTCACTTGTGGCCATTCACCCTTCAGCAATTTTTCTTTTTCACTGTACACAATCAGAAACAGAAGTAGAACTGCCGTAACCCATTTGCATACCATTAAGAAAATGTTGATTAAATGTCATTGCCAGTGCCAGAATCACTGCTCTGTGTTATGAACTCAGATTATAAAGGATGGTACAGAGTAAAAAGCTCCACATGCACTGGGCTCTGTGAGTAAAGCAGTGATCTTAAGAAATGTTTGCTTGCTTTCCAGCTTGCTTTGTTGCAGGGGTATGGTGCTAAATATCACTGCTTTATCCAGTTGACAACTATCATCTTTTTAGCCTTTTTTTAAAGTCGCCATTGTAACATTCTTGCCTCTTATTTCCTGTCTCAGGTATGACCACATCCTAAAATGGGAGCTATTCCAGCTTATGGATCTGGACACCTATCAGGGCATGCTGAAGCTGCTGTTCATGAAGGAGCTGGAGCGCATTGTTAAATCATACGAAGCTTACCGTCAGGCGCTGCTCACTGAACTCGACATGCGCAAACAGCGGCAGCAGTGGTACGCTCAACAGCCAACTAAAAACTTCCCTCACAATATGTGAAATGCAGAAGACTGACATCCGGGAACACACGTGCCTTAATACATACACTGCCCTGTGTGTGCCCTAGCAGTGCTCTGCAGCATCAAGTGTAGACTCCACACACACACTCCAACATAGAGCAGAGGCTCGTAGGGTTCTCTCAGACTGCACAAGATTAAAAGTGAGAGCTGCACAACTAAGAGTGATGTTTGTATAATGAAAACTTTATCCACTTTATAGCCTGAAGTATTAGGTGTATGGCTGAATTAATGACAATGTGTTTCCGGAAGACCTTCCAGCCAAAATACTACGAAAAGTGCTACAATGATCATTACACACTATCCAGTTTAGATACTACAATTTAAATAGACACTACTGTGCCTTTTGGATACTGGGACCTGTGAATCACCTTCCTGAGTTAAATATCTTTCTCACACACACATACAGCTCTTCCTGTGTTTCAATTGTCTGAAGTATGCTATAATCCTGTCTGTTCTTTTCTTCCTGTCTGGCCTGTGTGTCCATTCAGCCTGTAGCACATACTCTTCTGCCTTCAGCTTATGGACAGTGAAGTTTTTATATGGACTTTTTCCTGACAATGACAATCCAGCCCGATCTAAATGTAAAACGGTTTGTGAATTTCTCCAAAGGAATATGTCTTTATTTAAAGACTAGATTTTGTCAGCAAAAGCATCACATGTGATGCAGGGCAAGTGTGAGCTCTTTTGGCTCCTAGCTTTTTATCTTTATGTATGTCTATTTTTTCTCCTGCATAATGAAACAATATATAAACTAAACTATATAAACTAAACCTTATATAAACTAAAATCCTCTCTGTGCTGTGTAGCAGCAATATGTTTAAGTCTTTAATTATTGTGTGTATGTGAGAGAGAGAGACTGAACGTTGGCATTGCTCATGCACAATCGTTTTTCCGCATATGTTACCAATTTTCATACACACAAGCACTCACATACATCACAAGGCTTATTTGTGTGTGAGGTGTGTGTGTAGCTGACCGCTTTCTGACCTCATAACTCTGTTATAAACTCACAGATCCTGCCAACTCCAGTGTATGTGTGTGTGTAGGATTGTGTGGGTGTGTGTTTGTAAAAGTCCTTGCTTACTCTCTCACAGAGCGTGATTTTCTGTGTAAAGTTTGTACATTTGTAAACACCAGCAACATTTTAAGCTAGAAAGCAGCACGGAGCCGGTAGCAGTGGTTTCACTGAATACCACGCATTTCTTTTTTATTAAAGAACATGGTATCACTTGCGTTGTAGCAGCTGTATGCAGCCGTTTCCTCGCTTTCTCTTGTAGAGAAAATCGATTCTTGTAACAGAGAAATTGCAAAAAGGACCTTCTCGTGGTGGTAACCTTTACCCCTGACTATTACAAAGCAGTGACTCTGGAGAGTCCTTCCAAAAATGTTAAATAAATGTGTCCTCACAGAAAACTCCACTATATCAAACATTTCTCATAGCAAATAAGACATTTTTAAAACACATTTATTATTCACCTTCTATACATACTTCCTATATAAAAAAAATTATTATAAAATATTATTCAACACCTGAATAATGAAACATAACCTCGACACTTCCTTTTTTTTTTTTTTTTTTTTGCTGATTTGCCATTTTGTCCAATTCTCTGCTGTGGGGTCTGTTTCTGGAAGGGCTTGAAAAAATCCTCAGCTTAATCTTCAGTCCCATGTTCCTGCACATTTGTCACCTCCAAGAAATCATATTGCTTTAGCATATTGCCCAATCTTACATACGCTGAATCAGTATTGTATTAATGATGAGCTGTAGAAGCCCTGTTACGGCTTGTAATAAAGACTGGGGTGAGAGATCAATCTGTGGGCAGTTCTTGTCAAGATTTTAGACATTTTTCATCTACTCCTAGCTCAGGTGTCAATTTGTAATAAGAAAAATGGCCATGTGTTTCGCAAAAACTGAAATCAGAAGCTCTAGCCAGGACCTGCATATGTGAGCTACAGTGGATTTGATACAGCTTGCAGCAGGCCAGGGAAGCACACAGATATACACATTGCAAACACTCACCTTTAAACATGTAATATTTAATTCTTTATAAATAGCACTGGATTCAACATAAAACAAGACACTTGTACCAAAATAAAACAATGAGTGTAACCCAGCCAGGATAGTGTTCCACAGCCATCGGCACAGATTCTTCTCTGCTTTTTAGTGCTGTGTGTGTATGTCTGTGAATATTGTGTATGTACAGCAAGAATAGCAGAAGTGTATTAGGTTATGTTTATTTATAGTGAATAAATGGATTCCATAACTGTGGTGGAGCTACAGTCGTCTGGCCACACTTCAGGCAGGAACAGCACGTGTACAGAATGAGTACTTAAGCTCATTCAGCACGACACTTATACACTTGAGTGAACCATGCTATATCGCCCTTATACCTTCAGCATCAACTCATCATCATTCAGTTACCAGCACACACAATAACTTGCCTTTAATTGCCAGGATACTGATGTATTTATATATTAAAGCACAGAGGGTAAGATTTCTATTTCCGTTGTTATAAAATCAAAAGAGGCTGAAATCTGATTAATGATTTAAGATTCAAGGCTTTTATGGAGGAGGGTGTGTGTGTGTGTATATGTATATGTGTGTATATATATATATAAAACATCCCCATATATTAGGGATCAGAAAATTTGATCAGCCCTGTCCACACCCATGGAAATTTTGACCAATCACTCCCAAAAGTCAAATTTCTACCAAGCCCTCATAAATATTCTTGACGATTCTTGATCTTGCCTGTTCTAAAGGATCTCTTGACAAATCCTGTCTATTCCCTCAGAATGTTAGACCAACCTTACCAGTCATACCTGATTCCAAACGGATTCATGACAAATCTGCCCCACTCCGTCATGAAGTCTGACCAGTACTGTCCATTTTCTTAGAATGTTTGTCCAATCCTGCCCATTCCAAAAGGGACTATAGTGTGTCCACCCCCTCAGAAAATATGACCAGTTCTTCTGACTCCTAAAGGAAACCTTGACCAATCCTGCTTGACAAATCTGCCCACTCCCTCAGAAAGTATGACCAATCCTGCCTACTTTCTTAGAGGAATTCTTGACAAATCCTGCATATTCCCTCAGAATCGGCCAATCCTTAGACCAATCCTTATGGCTCCCAAAGGAATTCTAGACCAATCGCCCCTGCTTCCAAGGAAATTCTTGACAAATCCGCACCACCCCATCTTAAAAGTCTGACCAATCCTGTCCATTCCTAAAGACATTTTGGACTAAACTGACTGCCTCAGACTGTTTCACTAGTTTTTCTGATTCCCAAAGGAATTCTAGACCAATCATGCCCACTTCCAAAGGAATTCTTGACAAATCCACAACAATGCCTGAAATTCTGACCAATACTTCCCATTTTCTTAGAAGGTTTGTCCAGTCCTAGGAATTATAGACCAATAATGCCTGCTTCTGAATGAATTCTTTGCCTAGTCCCACAGTTACATATATTTTTTATAACAGCCCGTGATTGTTTTTCATTAACTTATTTAGTTCTATTTCCCAAATTATAAAGAAAATAGTAACTTACATTACTGTGAAACACACCAGAATCAAGCCTCTAGACTAAAGTGTCATACTATCAGTCACACCGCTAGCAATGAAACTTGAGTGAAAATGTTAAAGAAAACCATATAAAACTTTGTTGCCTCAGCTTTAACGCTGTAAAATCAGATAGATTTGATGTGGATGTGCAAATCTTCTTACCCTCTGCACTTTTAACCTCATATCCAGGAGACCTTAGACGGTATTTCCTAATCCAGTCAATCAGCAATCTTGGCAAGTTCACATTTTTCTAAACCATGTGATTTAAACGATCTTGGACAACATAAAACAAAACGATACAACACAAGACGCTTACATGAGACTATCCACATGCACAGTTTCTGCTTGGATTAACAGTATTCATAGCGTAGCCCTCTTCCACCAACAAGGTGCCAGTGCTTAATCTGAAAACACAGGGTTTTTTTCACTGCAAAAGATGTGATTCTCGAATGGAAATAATAATTACAGCTCCAAAAGTGTGGTTGGTCTGACAAGAAGTTCATCCACTCATTATTTTTTGTATCTTTCTAAGAATTTGCAAAACATGACAAACATACATGACATTTGCAGTCGCAAAAAAAATGGATGGGAGCAACTTTATTAATGTTAATGCAAGAAAGTGCAACACATGTATCTGTCATGTTGCAAATACACCTGACAATGGATTTTTTGACTTTAGATAGTAACTTACTTGCATATGATGAATTTTATTTTGGATGGTAAGATATGCTCTGATTTTGTAACAGTTGGGCTTTTACCCCAGTGGAAAAGGGGAGTGGATTGTTCACTGGTTCCCTGAAGTAGTACCAACATCTTGTTAGTGGAAAATCCAGGCTGAGTTGGATCTAACTCTTATGATTCCAATCTACATTACTGGTTTTCCAGCAGCTATGATACATTACACTGGACTTCTATGAGCTATAAGTGGCATAAGATGCCATGGCAACTGAATCTGACCTTTGTTCCTTATACAGTGATAATGTGAACTTGTTGCATTTTCTATTTCTCCTGATTTCTCTTTCTCTCTGTCCATGATGTCACGTGCATGATCCAAAAAGCTCAAGTGTGCTATGGTCGGAGCATCTCTTCGACAGAGTGGGTGTACATTTGGGCCTGTGTGTGTTTGTGTGTGTGTGTGCATGTGTTGTGTATGTGCTCAGTTTCTCTTCTTATCCTGTTCGGGTTGTTGCTCAGTCTGGTGTCTGGGGAAGGCATGGCTGTACAGCTGCCTATGATTGGCAGCCACGTTATATAACTTATACAGAGCCTATGAGAGAGGGAGAGGGAAGGAACGGGTTAAAATGAGTGTTGATCTTGGATGTGTGGTTAATGTCAGGTAAACAGGACTCTCCATGCCCCTTACCTCATTAGTGCTTCCCTACAGCGGAGAAAGGGAAAAAGAGAAGAAAATTAATGCAACAGCAGAGACACACAAATTTGGGATTTTTAAGTGACAGGGCATGCTGATTTACTGAAGTGGAAATTGTATACAATTTTGAACCATGTTTGTAGTCCGAGAAGATGAAAGCCAGTCAAATGTCAGAACCCATAATCTTGGGTTGCATTTTCTTGCACTAGTCTCCAACTTGGGTTACACTCTCCTTTTTTCATTTGGAAGCTTATTACTCTGACGTTTGACAGCTGCATGGCACAAAGTGAGTATCTGTCCCTCTGGTGGTGAAAAAGACACATTGCACTCTGTGAGTGTCCTACGTCTTTAACATGCTGCAGTAAAGGTTTAGCTGTAGTGCCTACAGTTTTTCACCTCCATATGAAAGGCATCTGAAAGCATGCCTGAAAGCAGCGTTCAGACCAAACATAAATAAAATTGAAGGGGAAAGGGCATGAAGATATTAAAAGATGTCTGCCTCTGGTAGTAGTTCCTTTGGGCTTTGCAAACACTGACCTGTGAAATCACGAGCCAAAGGAAAACAAAAAGACAGGACTGCAGCCTCTTTGGTATCAGACTGCTCTGTAGGTACTTGTTTGTATGTATCAGGCTACTTTAATGCATGTGATCGTGTTGATCATTTTTGTGATCGTGGTGATCAGATTATTTTGTACATGTAATCCAAACACAGTGAGATGATCTTATCCTAGATCAGCATTCTCACTCTGATACCATAAATAAATATGGCTTTAAGTACTAGACATAAGGGAAAAATTGTGGAGATTGTGTCAGTGTGTGTGTGTGTGTGTGTGTGTAGTGCATATAAATATGTTTGTGAAAGACAAGGTAACATAGGGCAAGCTCACCTGGTCCCACAGTGCTCCAGCTACCTGGTCTATGAGGGCTCCGAGCTCTCTGTACTCGCCAGAGTAGCGGATGTAGGCCCAGGTGCATAGCGTGATGAGAGCGAAACCTAGAACCATGTTGCACACGCTGGCGATCACATCCACGCCCACGAAGCCTGTGATGCCCGCCGCCACATACATAATGAAGATGACCACAAAGAGCGTGGCGGGCGTCCGTGCTGCATGGAAGATGTTCTTGGAATCGTTGTGCTTGATGTACTGCACAAAGAGCTCGTCGATCTCTGCCTCCAGCTGCAGCAGGTAGCGGCGACTGAACTCCTCACCACCCATCTTCTTCACACCACGGAACACAGCTAGAGCTTCATCACGGATCACTGCATGACGAGCCTGCAGCTCACTCGGAGCTAGAAAGGGCCGGTCACCTCCACTCACCTGTTGGAGGAAGTAGGGGATGTGTAGTATGGAATTATATTCTTGTTAGAAGTAAGCATGTAAATGCAAAAATTCATGAGTTTCATTTATTCTTAAGTGATAGCTTTATCCAGGTCAGGCTAGATCTGAAGCCTGTCCCAGGAACCCCTGGGAATGCACCCTGGATGGGATGCCAAGTCCATTATTAGCATGTTTTGGGGAATTGGAATGAAAGCCACAGAGACACAAGGAGGATATGCACAGAAGCTCAGGATTGAACCAGGGATCCTGGAACTGTGATGCAACACTACCCACTGAAACACAATGCAATACCCAGTAGAGATCTAGTGTAGTGTAGGATTACTTCTAAAAAGTAATTGTAGGTGAGAAAGACTACTAAAATAGGTAGTCAGATACTGTGCTTCCTCCCTCCCTTCCTTCCTACTGTGCTTGCTCCCTCCCTCACTTCTTGCTTCCTTCCCTCCCTTCCTTCCTTCCTTCTTTTCCTTCCTTCCTTGCTTCCTTTCCTTCCTTCCTTTATCCCCTACCTTCCTTCCCTAACCCCAGTTCATTATAGATCTAAAAACCTCCTTTCTTCATGACTCTAACAGAAAATGACGAGCAGTATGAGAATGTGTTGCTGACTCTCTTACCTCCTCCATCTTTCGATTATACAGGTCTTTAGCTGCAGCTACAGCCGCCAGGTTATTCGCCTCTGCAGTGGCCTGCACACAAACACCACAATACACAGTCAGATACTACAGTCACTCTACTCTGGGGGAGAAAAAAAAAAAAAGCCAGCAGAACAGAAGGTGTCCGCTTGTGAATTTCTTGTGCTTGACTTGTTCTTGTGTTGTTCTTGGAATGCTCTGGCTAGGTTACATAAATGTGCTTGGCAGAACATTTATGCAATCTAGCCTGAGCATCATACTGCTATAATTATAGACTTCATCCCAACAGCGAGACTTTAATTCACCTAAGAATCATATAGTGAAGCTAGTCATTTTGAGTGTACTATTAAAAAAAATAAAGCATTATACATTTGATGCTTTAATACGTTATTTACGAACTTCACAAGCTAGCTAGTTTGCTAGCCATTAATTTAGTGTGGATGCCTGATGGACTATGTAATTAAGCCAAATAGACTCTACGAATAACTGCCTATTTCTAAGCTTTAACATAACAGTGCTGTTGAATTCTTGATTCTGATTGGTCAGAAGATTCTGATTAAATTTCTATGACGGTGTGAAACTGTGGCAGGCTGAAATGTAGATCTCAGGATTATATTGATGCACTGGTTCATGTTTCTATAGTAACAGCTTTCATAGACACTTGTATGATGGACACACCATATGTAGTTTTGTTTCTTGTGAAAAAAGAGGTTTATTTAGCCCTTTTGGAAGGAGCCTGAAGTGTCTGTGATTTGTAGTAACATGACAAGTTGCAATTTTTGTCTGCTAATAGCTGCTGTAATGCAGTGACAACAGGAACTTTTAGTGTAACTGTAAATGGATAAAAATGGAAAAAGTATGATGAAACATATGTAATTCTTGGCAAACTGCTGTGCAGTAAGATGTGGTCACATCCAGAGCATGAGAGCAAGAGATCGCTCAACACCGCACACTTAAACTAGAATGCACTTTGTGATATGGTGGTTTGAGAAAACGCGAGGTTATGGAGTTCAAACACTGTTTCAGTGAAGTAGTAAACTTTACACAGGAAATAATCAAAGTTAAGAGTGAAAGTTATCACAGATTTCATTTAATGAAATACATATAAAGAAATTAAATAACATTAATAGAAGACAGCCTGCAGGAGAATGCCACTCGCAAGTATTCTTATTAAATCTAGCCATGGGGGTCACAGTCCAGTGACTTCTGTGCCGGTCCCAAGCCCGGATAAATAGAGAGGGTTGCGTCAGGAAGGGCATCCGGCGTAAAACATTGCCAAATTTAACCATGCGAATCGTCAGTACCAATTTCATACCGGATTGGTCGAGGCCCGGGTTAACAATGACCGCCATCGGCGCCGTTGACCTACAGGGCACCGGTGGAAATTGGGCTACTGTTGGTCGAAGAAGTAGAGGAGGGAGGAGAGTGCGCAGACAGAGAGAGAAGAGGAGAGGTAAGAGTGTAGGACTGAGAATAGGAACTCTGAATGTTGGTACTATGACAGGGAAAGGTAGAGAGCTGGCTGATATGATGGAGAGAAGGAAGGTGGATATACTGTGTGTACAGGAGACCAGGTGGAAGGGTAGCAAGGTGCGTAGTATTGGAGCAGGATTCAAGCTGTTTTATTATGGTGTGGATAGTAAGAGGAATGGGGTAGGTGTGGTCCTGAAGGAGGAGTTTGTGAGGAATGTTCTGGAGGTGAAGAGAGTGTCACACAGGGTGATGAGTCTGAAGTTAGAGATTGAAGGGGTGATGTTGAATGTTGTTAGTGGTTATGTCCCACAGGTAGGTTGTGAGTTAGGGGAGAAAGAGAGATTCTGGAGTGAATTAGATGAGGTGATGGAGAGTATTCCCATGGGTGAGAGAGTGGTGATAGGAGCGGATTTGAATGGACATGTTGGTGAGGGGAACACAGGTGATGAGGAGGTGATGGGTAAGTTTGGAGTTAAGGAAAGGAACCTTGAAGGACAGATGGTAGTGGACTTTGCTAAGAGGATGGACATGGGTGTGGTTAACACTTATTTTCAGAAGAGGGAGGAGCATAGAGTGACTTACAAGAGTGGAGGTAGGAGAACACAGGTAGACTACATCCTATGTAGAAGAGGCAATCTGAAAGAGATTAGTGACTGTAAAGTGGTTGTGGGAGAGAGTGTAGCCAGACAGCATAGGATGGTGGTGTGTAGGATGACTTTGAGGGTCTGTAAGACGAAGAGGTCAGAGATAGAGAAGAAAACCAAGTGGTGGAAGCTGAAAAAGGAGGAATGTTGTGAGGAATTTAGACAGAAGTTGAGGCAGGCTCTGGGTGGTCAGGTAGTGCTGCCAGATGACTGGGAAACTACAGCTGAAGTGATCAGGGAGACAGGGAGAAAGGTGCTGGGTGTGTCATCTGGAAGGAGGAAAGAAGATAAGGAGACTTGGTGGTGGAATGAGGAAGTTCAGGATAGTATCCAGAGGAAGAGGTTAGCCAAGAAGAAGTGGGACATGGACAGGACTGAAGAGAATAGACAGGAATACAAGGAGTTACAGCGCAGAGTGAAGAGGGAGGTGTCTAAGGCCAAGCAGAAGGCATATGACGAGTTGTATACTAGGTTAGACACTAGAGAAGGAGAGAAGGACTTGTACAGGTTAGCTAGGCAGAGGGATCGAGATGAGAAGGATGTGCAGCAAGTTAGAGTTATTAAGGATAGAGATGGAAGGGTGCTCACAAGTGAGGAGAGTGTACAGAGGAGATGGAAGGAGTACTTTGAGGAGCTGATGAATGAGGAAAATGAGAGGGAAAAAAGAGTAGAAGGGGTGAACTCTGTGGAACAGAAAGTAGATAAGATTAGAAAGGATGAAGTCAGGAAGGCTTTGAAGAGGATGAAAAGTGGAAAGGCAGTTGGTCCTAACGACATCCCGGTGGAGGTCTGGAAGTGTCTGGGAGAGGCAGCAGTGGACTTTTTAACTAGTTTGTTCAACAGGGTTTTAGAGAGTGAGAGGATGCCTGAGGAATGGAGAAGAAGTGTGTTAGTGCCGATCTTTAAGAATAAGGGTGACGTGCAGAGTTGCAGTAACTATAGGGGGATAAAGTTGATGAGCCATACAATGAAGCTATGGGAAAGAGTAGTGGAAGCTAGGTTAAGGAAGGTAGTGGAAATTTGTGAGCAGCAGTATGGCTTCATGCCCAGAAAGAGCACAACAGATGCAATTTTTGCTCTGAGAATTTTGATGGAGAAGTATAGGGATGGTCAGAGGGAGTTGCACTGTGTGTTTGTAAACTTGGAGAAAGCGTATGACAGGGTGCCAAGAGAAGAGCTGTGGTACTGTATGAGGAAGTCAGGAGTAGCAGAGAAGTATGTCAGAGTGGTGCAGGACATGTATGAGAGGAGCAGGACAGTAGTGAAGTGTGCTGTAGGTCAGACAGAGGAGTTCAAAGTGGAGGTGGGACTGCATCAGGGATCGGCTCTGAGCCCCTTCCTGTTTGCTATAGTGATGGACCAGTTGTCAGAGGAGGTCAGACAGGAGTCTCCTTGGACAATGATGTTTGCAGATGACATTGTGATCTGTAGTGAGAGCAGGGAGCAGGTGGAGGAAAGCCTGGAGAGGTGGAGGTTTGCGCTGGAGAGAAGAGGAATGAAAGTCAGTTGTAGTAAGACTGAGTACATGTGTGTGAATGAAAGGGAGGGAAGTGGAACAGTAAGGTTACAGGGTGAAGAGGTGAAGAAGGTACAGGAGTTTAAGTACTTGGGGTCAACAGTCCAGAGTAATGGAGAGTGTGGGAAAGAGGTAAAGAAGAGAGTGCAGGCAGGTTGGAATGGGTGGAGAAAGGTGTCGGGAGTTCTGTGTGATAGGAAAATATCAGCCAGAATCAAGGGGAAGGTGTACAGGACAGTGGTGTGACCGGCCATGCTGTATGGTTTCTAGACAGTGTCACTGAGGAAGAGACAGGAGTCAGAGCTAGAGGTAGCAGAGCTGAAGATGTTGAGATTCTCTTTGGGAGTGACAAGATTGGACAGGATTAGGAATGAGTACATCAGAGGGACAGCTCATGTTGGACGTTTGGGGGACAAAGTTAGGGAGGCCAGATTAAGATGGTTTGGACATGTTCAGAGGATGGAGAGTGGGTATATTGGTAGGAGAATGTTGGACATGGAGCTGCCAGGCAGGAGGCAAAGAGGAAGGCCAAAGAGGAAGTATATGGATGGAATTAATGAGGATATGAAGCTAGTGGGTGCAAGGGTTGAGGATGCAGAAGATAGGGTTAGGTGGAGAGAGATGATTCGCTGTGGCGACCCCTGAAGGGAAAAGCCGAAAGAAGAAGAAGAAGTATTCTTATTATTATCTCTTGGGCCGTGAGCAATTGAGAGGAGTGCTCAGGTATAGAGTGGAATATTAGACACTGCTCTGCTTCACTCACAAGCTCTGGTCACATTATCTGTTCTTAATCATTATTTTCCTATAACGTCAAAGGTTATTGTGTTTCGTTCCTTACATGTAACAGTAAATTTAAAAAAAACTAACCAACCAGTGTGATTTACATTTCAACACTTACTTTAATCTCATTTATACAACCAAACAGTTGAGGGTTAAGGGTCTTGGCCAAGGACACAACAGTAGCAGCTTTGTTGCCCTGGTATTTAAACTCACAACCTTCTGATCAGTAGTCTAACACCTTAAACACTGAGCTATCACTATAGAAATATCTAGTAAAGCATAATGTTGTTTCTAAGGTTTTTTCAAACTCCCATCAGCAGCAGGCAGATAGATTAAAAAATCATTAGCAAGCAGAAGTGTAAACAGATAACACTGTGTGCAGTGCAAACTCTCTGAGGATGATGTTGAGAAAAAGGATAAATGTGTACAGTACCTGTAGCATGGACTTTGGGTGAGGCAATTCTTCGCCTTGGTAAATCTTTATATATGCCTGGAAGGCAACAGAATCTTGTGAGCTTAGGACTTAATCACAGATAAAACTTTCTAGTGCCTCTTTTCAACAAAAGTAGCTTTGTCTCCAGTAAGATTCATTAATGTAGATGAGCTGCCCTGTTGTTGTTGTGTGTTCACCTTAAAATACTCCAGCAGGCCTCTGCAGGTAATCTTGCTGCCATTGATTTCTTTAACATCCAGGTTTTTGGGGCTCAGTAGCCATGGCACCAGCACCTTCAGGTTACCGGTGAATTCTGAATCGATCTCTACAATGCAACAATCAAACAAACTGTTATAATCTTAATGGTTCTACTTTCAGTTATCTTCAGGAACTGTGACATCTTATGAGAGCTTGTACTTTGTCTAAATTTCTGTATAAGGTATAAAACTCAGCTTAATATGGATTACTCAAGTTTGTCAAGAGTAAATACTACACTTTTTCAATTGAATGGACAAATGGAAAGTTGAACTGTTTAATCAAAGACATTTAGACATTTCCATCTCTCTGTGAGCTTTCTGTATTGAGTTTTTATGGGTGATTTGCATTTATCAACATATACATATCAGCATGTAAAAATCTGAGCTGGCAAAATGTGTAAATCTGGCAGGAATTTTTTGTTTGGTTTTGCCTGTAAAAATATTTACACACACAGCTTCACTAAAAGACTGAGGTCCATAGAACGGAAAGCAGTGGAGAAACCTGGATGGTCACTCTGCATTGCAGGGCTACACACACACAACCAGATTCACTCACACATTTAGCTTTTAACACTCATGTGCCTGTGTGCATGTTGATTGTGTGGAAGCATATACCCTTGAGTCTGCCATCAAAGAGGGGGTTGGTGGCAACCTTGAGGCCGGGATGTGGCATGAGGAAGCAGGAGATGTTGGTAAAGCAGGAGTGAATGTGCTTCCTCACGTTCTGCAGCTCTTCATGCTGGTTCTCTGAAATCTACACATACACGTAAAACTAAAAACATAATTAAATATAACACTGCCACTATATACTTTCACACTTCAGAACGTTAATGCAAACAATGGACCTTATTTATCAATCTTTCAGTAAAGTTATGTGTAAATGTTTGTGTACACAAAACTGAACCAAAATTGTCCACTGGATTTGCAAAAGTTTCAGAAACACTGACTTTTCTTCATCTTTTCAGGCGCATGTTGATCACCTGCAAAATGCAAAACATGTTCCCAACACAGCTCATTTGACCCAAAAAAGGTCAAGTGCACAGTGGGCTAGAAAATCAAAATGATAACTAAATGGCAGAAGGGCAGAAATGAAAGAAATAAATACAAATCTTATAAAGTCAATCAAATCTAGGATTAGCTATCATTAGTTAGTCTTCTTGTGCATAAATTCACAAACAGTCCCAAGCTATGCGAATACAAATGTTTTTCAGACACTTTTTTTTTTCTTTTTTAAATTAGCAGAAGTTGAATATCAACGAACACCTGATCAACTACACAACAAACTTAGGAAAGCCAAAAAACATTAGGAAGTTGTGAAAGAGACAATGCCTGCTTGTGTGCAGAGCACACTGATGTTTTTACTTTAACCAATCACACTGTAATCAATCACGATTGCTGACACAGCTTATATGCAAAAAAGAACATTGAGCCAAAGTTTTGTAATATACAGTGTGAACAGCAGATTATGATGAATAGCCAGGATTAATGGTTAACCCCAGGTAAGGAAACCTGAAACAAGATACCCCAGGACAACGTTTACCCAGGGACTTACAATGAGCCAGAGTTAATTATTAAGTATGAAAAGCCATTCTGCAGCAAGGATCCTGCAGCTGTGAGGTGACAACACTACCTGCTGTACCACTGTGCCTTGCTGCTTAAAGATGACTTCTTAGCAAGTTAAAAATCTTGAATACAATCAAAATAATCAGTATTCTTATGAAAATATTCCAAGAAACCAAATCTCAGATTATTAATCCTATTTCTAGACATATTTTACTATTACCAGTATTATTTTTAACCTTTTAGTTTGTCCTATTATGCTCATTTTAAGCATTAGTTTTTAGAAAGAATCAAAATGATCTACCAATAGAATAAAAAAAAGTGTAAAGCTTACAAATAGTTAAAATATGTCTAGAAAGAGCGTTTATAATATCACTTGTAATTTTTCTGCAGTACCACAATTTACTATAAATAGTTGTTTTGCTTGCATGCTTTTGCTCATGCTGAGCATGCCCAAACAGGTCCCAGATCAGAAGCTATGTAGGGTCAGGCTTTGGATAGGAGACCTCCTGGGAATTCCCATTTTAGCTGAAATTCACTACCACATGTTTTAAAATGAAAAAAAAAAAAAGGGAAAAGTGTCAGTACCTGTTTTTGATTCTATTATTAAAGTGAGACATTCAGCTCAGAACAAATCAGTCTCAGTACTGCTGAATAATATCTTATGTAAAGAGTCTTACACAAGCATAAAGAAGGATGCTTTGTTCTCCATGCAAAACTATTTCCCTGCCAATTCATTGTCATTCTGATGTGAGTTAACACACACGCAGCAGTGACTCAGGACGTGTCTGACCTTTAGTCTTTTCTCCAGGAACTTCATCCCTCCCTCTTGTCCGTAGGGAAACTCGTATGGAAAACTCCAATCTCTCACCAGGAAAATCATTGACTGGAAACACAATATATTTGGCTTACACAAAGTCATTTCCAGTTTGATCTTTTCCTTTTCTTTCCCAAACAGCAACTGCAGCTGAAATAGTCAATGTGTGCTGAGATGGATTCATGTAAATACCTGGAACGGTTTGAGGAACGTTTCCTCCATGGCCAGTCTACCATATTCTGTAAAGAGCTACACAACAAGACAAACACAAACACACACAACCATAAGGTCAGAAAGCTCAGTCTCCTGCCTTCATGTTTCTCCAAGGCTCGTATTTCTCAGTCGCCAACACGTAATTACAGGGTCAGGATGTGGGCTTCCTTTGAGGTTGGAAAAAATGTTTTATTGTTCCACAAAGGTATATGATCTATAAAATATGCTTACTCTACTTCGCAAGAGCTAACGGAACATAGAGTGTTCTACTGACATTTCATTTTGTTCTAAATTAATTCAATATCACAAAATATCTTTTGCACGTTTGTGTATCAGAATTCTATTTGACTTGGCAGCCTCAAGAACTCAGGCAGACTTAAGAACAGACGCTACTGCTGCTGTTTTTAAAAACTGCACTGTGGTCATTCGTTTGTGCCCCAGATGCAGAACGAGTGTCCGTACCTGCAGGTGCTGCAAGTCATCTTCCTGAACATTCTGTGATATGTTATACACCTGCAAAGAGTCAAGAGATCAGTCTTCAGCACTTCAGTCTGTATCATGTGTGCTGTCCAGGTACTGGGCCTGAGTGTTTAACACATGAGGAGGTGTGTTTTAGTGTTTTTAGATGTTACCTGCATGGAGCTGATCATGGTACTGAGAGCAAATACAGTAGCTGAGTCTCTCAGTGTGGACTGGCTGTCGAACGTTCCCTGTGTGTCCATCAGCAGCACTGCCACCTACAGGCCAGGACAAAAAGCACAAGCCACACACAAGTAATAATACACTCAATACAAAGGCTGTTTTTATTCATACGTGCTGTAAATTGTGATTTGCAAAAGCTTAGGGAACAGGCCTAGACTTCAACATGTATTTCATATTACATGAACATCTGATGCGAAAGTCAGCCTTTATACTACAGAGCTGTTGCATTCTCAAATCTGATTGGTCAGTATGTAAAGAATAATATATATGCTGTTTTAGGAAAATATTGAATGATGGTGGTGTGACCAGCACTACTGAAAGAGCTGCAGTCATAGAAAATTGATCGACATCTTCTGACCAATCAGATTTGAGAATTAAACTATAGTGTAATTTCTGTATAGTTTTCATGGCTGTGTGGCAGACATTCCATACAATAAGCCAATAATCTAATTAGAATTTGATATGTTGATATGTTTGAAATTTATTTAACATTTATGGAAGGAGTCTCTAGTGTGAGTATTTTACAATTGGGAACTTTTCAGGACAAAGGACTTTCAGGTTCTCAGTAACATGACAATGCAGGGAGGAAACAACTGTTTATAGCTGATATAATGTAAGTGCTAAAAAGAACAAAAAATGCCATGGGAATGATTTACAACATTAAGTTTAAATATGAACAGTCTGGGGTACTATGTGTAGTTTGTTAATAAAGTGACAGTTGTATGTTGGCATATACACCAATCAGGCATAACATTATGCCTAATATTGTGTTGGTCCCCCTTTGCTGCCAAAACAGCCCTGAGCCATCATGCACTGTGTATTCTGAATCAGAACCAGCATTAACTTCTTCAGCAATTTGAGCAACAGTAGCTCGTCTGTTGGATCAGACCACACAGGCCAGCCTTCACTCCCTAAGTGCATCAGTGAGCCTTGGCCGCCCATGACCCTGTCACCGGTTCACCACTGTTCCTTCCTTGGACCACTTTTGATAGATACTGACCACTGCAGACTGGGAACACCCCACAAGAGCTGCAGTTTTGGAGATGCTCTGATCCAGTCGTCTAGCCATCACAATTTGGCCCTTGTCAAACTCGCTCAAATCCTTATGCTTGCCCATTTTTCCTGCTTCTAACACATCAACTTTGAGGACAAAATGTTCACTTGCTGACTAATATATCCCACCCACTAACAGGTGCCATGATGAGGAGATAATCAGTGTTAATCACCTCATCTGTCAGTGCTCATAATGCTATGTGTGATCGGTGTAGCTGTGGTATATGAGGAATAAAACACTCTGTAGTGCTACTTAGTATTTCCTTTGTATCTTACTGTATTTCATTGTATGTTTTATTTACTTTTTATTTAGTTTTCTGTCCATTAGCTTCCTGATGTTTATTGTACTGCTGTAAGAAAACAATTTCCCCTGGGGATCAGTAAAGCACTCTATCTAGCTTTCTATCTAGCTATCTATTATAGAAAAATAATCAATGAGATGGTGGTGGTTTTATGTGCAGCAATTCTAAATTCATATTAGTTGATGGAAACAGCACTCTAAAATGTCCTGCATAGTCTATTGCACTCAATTGTATGCGGATTATGGCACAAAATGTGAAATAATTACTTGTTAAATCTGTTTCCCTGTCTATCACACCTTGTTTCCATCTGGTTTGTCCACCAGGAAGACTTCACTCCAGATTTGGATGCCGGTGGTCTCTCTCTCAGATCCTCCTCTCCATGAGAATCCTGTCAAAGGCTCATCAGGATCTCCTACCCAGTCTTCAATTGCCTGAGATCACACACACACATGTTATACATGTTCTCACAGGTCTCTCATACACACACAAACGCACACATTATAAACTTCAGAATATGAAATGATACATATCATGTAAGCTGTGCACATGCTTTACAGTGTGTTAACATTTGTGCAATAATGGTGAGGCAATAGAAGAACAGCTCATGAGAAAATAACTAATGGCAGAAATCTGATATCTCATATCTGATATTACGGGAAGTGGCCATCTCATCAGCTCCTCTCTCTCTTCTGCTCTTATTATATGAATCACTCTTTCTGACTGAGATCTTCTCTCACTATGCTCAGTTCCTTCCCTTAAATGGTCTGATTTCAAACCAAACCTATACATCAACATACAGGTGATTGTACCTGGTTGTACATGTAGCGTAGCATGAAGTCCATAAGAAAGGACTTCCCCTTCCGGAAAGCTCCAGCAACAGATATCGCGACTATCTCTCTGTCTCTGATGTCTTTAGCTAGAAGGATACGACTCAGCGCTGCCTCGTCTAGCTCGAACGTGTGGTCATCCTTCACCACCAGAACCTGTACTGGCCGAGCCTTACCGTCCGGCTCCTCGTCCTCGGAACTCCACTCAAATACATGCTTGTCCACAAAAGACCCTATTGTATACACACAAAAACAACTAATGTTTAGTTTTTAGTTTAAAAAATGACAGTGTGCACATGAACAGGCATCTGACCTTTTGGATAGAAGAGTTAACATGGTCAATGTGACAAATTTGCTTACAGTTAAAAAGGGAGCTCAAAATAGTGCATAATCTTGAATATTAAAAATGAAAGATATTAAATACGTAAATACTTTGTTTTACAAAATTCTAAATAAATATCTGTTTATTTTCAGTTCTAGAGACAAAAATAAATTCTAGTTTTGCAATGTGGTCTCATACATTTGGACCACACACACCAATTAACTCATATTGATTTGCAGTGACTCGTGGCCTCGCACATATCTGGTCATGTGACCATTCCAGCAAGCTGTAGACTGTACACATGCAAAAGATATTATTTATTCTTGTTCATGTTACAAACATAGAACAATTTCTCAGCAACTTGATGCTCTTTGCAGGAAAGAGTGGCCTACAAGAATGAAAGAGAGATGAGTGAACAGAAGAAAATAGGATAATAGGATTAATAATTTTTGGTGTATACTTTACTGAGCGAAATCTGGTTATGGGTTTGACATCTATGGGTTCTTCACAGAAATCCTACAGCTGTGTGCTTGTTTGAATTGGAATAGACATCACAAATAAAGCATGAATGAATGAAATACTGGGTATGATGTTTAAGAGTGTTTCTAGACTTAGACTAATCTTATAATATCAATAATAGATTGGAAAAAGCCTGTGGTTTGCAGTAATGCTATATAACAGATTCGGATAATACTTCATTTGGGCTTTCTGTTTACATTTTTCAGGTACAGAAATCAAATTCTTCCTGACCAGTTTATATCACAGAGCTGAGCTCTTAAAGTCAAGCCACAACTCATGTGTAGCTCAATATAAGAGGTGTAGTCGGTTGTGTGGAAGTGCTACACTTATCAGTTATCACTGCAACTGCAAACTGCTTTCCAGACAGCAGAGGGCTCTAACAAATTACCAACTGCTCCTCCTAAGATGTTTATTCCTGTGCTCACTAATTTATTTTCATGGTAAAGATGACATTTTGCTTAGATTTCTATCTTACATCAGAGATAATGTAGTGTAGTGTCAGTGCAGCCCTTTTGCTCTTTCTCCTTCTCTCTGTGCTCTCTGACACATTAAGCATTCATAAACTGCAGCATTAGGACTGTGGATGTTAGGCTTTGTGTTTATAAGTATAGTTTAAGGCCCATAGATCATTCTGGCAAAGCAGTGCAATCAATTATACATCCTAAAATGAGGACTGATAGAGTAAACCCCACATTATAGCCATAAGAATTTTAAACACATTTCTTTTTTATGTGTAAAGATTTATCTTAGACTGAAATAAACATTTTACCTTGGTGTTTTGATCATTCACATCCTTAAATAGGCATAAATGCTCACACAATTCACTTTTGTTAAACTGTAACGTGAATATAAAAAAAAAACAACAACAACTGAATATGGAACGACAAATGATTTTAGTTGTTTCTTGAATACTTTATGAAGCAGTGTCTTTGGCAGGGGTTCAGTTTGCACGCCTCTCTTTTCCTTTGTCTCATACCAGTCTGTCCCACTTCAGGCCCTTAGGGTCAAAGGAGAAAGATGGCGCTGAATTCTTATGGCTTGATAAAGTTTAGACATAAAAATAAATAAGTAAATAAAAAAAAGAATGATATGCAGCAAAAAAGAGCTCATTATGAGCATCTGAGGGCAGTCTTGAAGCTCCTGAGTCATGAGTCATCCTTACTAAAATAAACATACTAAAATCGGTAATAAATGGCATTGCTGCTGTGATACTGTTATGTAATGAGAAATGTGGTGCAGAAACTTGAATTTATAATTCTTTCCAACACGTTAATGCATAAAATGCATATATAAATATCCCTGCTATGTGGCCCAGGAGTCAGAGTCTCAGTCTCTCTCTCTCTCTCTCTCTCTCTCTCATGCTCCATGAAGTTAAAGTCATGACTCTTTCTACATATACACCTTCATCTAACTCTTTTAGGGTTTTTATTGTTATTTGTTGTTGTTTTTAAGCCATGTGTCCCCTCGAGAATAGGAATATCTGATTGTGTTGACTTTATGGGGGTATAAAGGTGGTCCCTACAGAGATACAAAAACATGCCCAAACACACACACACACACACGCACACGCACCACCTCCATACGTCATATTTCTCGCGTTGTATATAGGTCACTGTTTTCCCTTATCATTCCCCTGCCCCTAAACTTCTTCACGCATTCCTGAATATTTTCAACACCCTGCATAACAGTACAGCTAATGCCAAAAGCAATACATGGAAACGATCCATAAAGGAATCACGCAATATTGATCAATAAAAAAAAGACGACGCGCGCTTTCCCATTGGTGCAAAGCGCGTTAATTATCCGTAAAGAAACGCAACCCGTCTCATGTGACAGACCTGGCGATCATTTTACTGTAAAACAACCCACACCTCGGAAAATAAAAACGCCAAGACATGGGTTGTGTTATCCTGCACCGTTGTCACACACTGACAGGCTGTGAATAAACAACTGTATCACTGGGCTGTGCCATGATGGACCTGGGCTGTGGCTCCTGTATCTACACACTCACATGAACCATTTGATATCAATTTCTAATCACCATACGATCATATAATAGCTCTTGAACACACCGCCATCCATTGATGCGCTGTTTAATCCATCAGTCGTGTTATTTATTTCGACAGCATTTCTGCTCCACCATGGAAACACGACAGTGTGGTGTCTATGCAGGAAGAAACACACGCAGGTGGTGTTTAATAAACGCTCAGAAACCACTCACCCCAACTATCTCTATCCTTTTTATCCCGGACCATGGCGCATGGAGTGTCGCTTTCCAGCCCCCTGTGTTTCACTGCTCGCTCTTCATCAACAATCATGAAGACAGGAAACGGGAATGACAACGATGCGCCCTACGCCTCATTCTCATCTGAGAGGAACACTTCCAGGATTCAGCCGCCAGGGGGCAGTGCGCAACCCTTAGCGTGAGTTTACACTTTATACAAACATGGAGAACCCCCTGTCCTGCACATTTGAGTGTTGTCCTGCTCTAATAAACCCAGTTCAACTAATCATCTAAGTAACATCTCTAACTGAGTTGAAGTGGTGTATTAGAGCAGGGAAAAATGCTAAGGGCCAGGGTTTAGAACCTGCGACACGCTCCTACTGTAGTATCTACTTATATTGACACTCAATGGCCCATTTCTCAGGAATCAAATAACTAAAGATACAGTTTGTAGATGTACACTTACTCTCAGGAGTCTGCATGTTGCTAGCTTGCACCTACCTTCTACACTGAGGATCAATATTACTGAACTGTAGTCTTCCTTGTCGCTGAGGTGGTTTAATATCTACATTTCACCTGGAAACAATAAAGAATAAAACACTTTAAAGCACATTAAGAATAATGCTTTAAATGTACACGGCATGCACCTTTCTAGGTAAAAGCTACAAACTTACTGCACTTCTTTACACACTCCTCAAATGTTGGTTCACTTTATAGGTCAACTGGAAGAATCTCTTTCCATGTGCAGTTTGTGTTAATCATACTATAAGTCCTTTATGGGTATCATTTACTGACAGCAGGACCACTGTTGGCTGAGGATATCTGGTTGGTGTGCTGTTATTATTATTATTAGTAGTAGTAGTAGTAATAGTAGTAGTAGTAATAGTAGTAGTAGTAGTAGTAGTAGCAGCAGCAGTAGTAATCGTAGTAGTATGTTGTTGTTAACTATTTATTTGATATTTATTCATGTTCAGAGAACCCATAGGAAACCCACATGGTGAGGACATGCACAGAAAATCCACATAGGCATTGACTTTCCAAATTACCACTGAAATTATTGAGATATTAAGAACAAACTGAGAAACTGACATATGTCTTTTCCGCCCTAACACATAATATACATTCTTATGGATAGTTTCTGTTTATCTGTTTGTTTGTTTGTTCGTTTGTTTGTTTGTTTGTTTATTAAATCTGACTATATTCTCTTCATGTTTTTGTCTGTTTTTAGATATTACTGAAGCATAATTTTTTATCACTAACGACTTGACTTGAAGGCTGATCTGAACAAACATTCAGCATTTTCCCACTCATCATTAAAGCACAATATATTATGTGACATACACTATATTGCCAAAGGTTTTGGGATGTCTGCCTTTACATGCACATGAACTTTAATTAAATTAAATGAAATTAAATTACATTTATTTGTATAGCGCCTTTTACAATGGGTATTGTCTCAAAGCAGCTTTACA
Source organism: Hemibagrus guttatus (assembly GCA_033459395.1). NCBI lineage: Eukaryota > Metazoa > Chordata > Actinopteri > Siluriformes > Bagridae > Hemibagrus > Hemibagrus guttatus. The sequence continues at coordinate 20,648,575 of JAUCMX010000002.1, forward strand.
AAAATAGAGAAACAGAAAGGAGAGGGGAAAAAAGTATCATTAAATTATTAAACTATTTTATCCCTATTTATCCCTATTTATCCCTATTTATCCCTAATGAGCAAGCCTGTGGCAACGGTGGCAAGGAAAAACTACCTGTGATGATATGAGGACAAAACCTTGAGAGGAACCAGACACAGAAGGGAACCCATCCTCATTTGGGTGACACTGGACAGTAAATAATGTAAATGTAAATAGTGTCCTTTCTACAACAGCAACCAAGGGCATCCTATTCTTAATCCGCAGGATTTAATATGGAGTTGGTCTGTCGTTTGCAGCCATAACAGCTTCAACTCTTCTGGGAAGGCTTTCCACAAGGTTTAGGAGTGTGTTAATGTGTTTATCTAGAAGTGCATTTGTGAGATCAGGCACTGATGTTGGACGAGAAGGCTTGCAGTGGCTTGCAGTCTCCGCTCTAATTCATCCCAAAGGTGTTCTATCGGGTTGAGGTCAGGACTCTGTGAAGTTCTTCCGCACCAAACTCACTCATCCATGTCTTTTATGGACCTTGCTTTGTGCACTGGTGCACAGTCATGTTGGAACAGGAAGGGGTCATCCCAAAATGTTCCCACAAAGTTGGGAGAATGAAATTGTCCAAAATGTCTTGGTATGCTGAAGCATTAAGAGTTCCTTTCACTGGAACTAAGGGGCCAAGCCCAACCCCTGAAAAACAACACCTGAATTCAATGATTTGGAGGGGTGTCCAAAACTTTTGCCAATGTAGTGTATTTTACCAAAACTAATACAATCTTGCACTAGTCTGCTGATGGGAGTGTAGTTTGTGTAATTTGATATCAGCCACTAGATGGCGCGAAATCCACAATTATTGATTGCATTATGCAATATAATATAAATATATTTATATTAACTATAAATTAGAAAATGTGATGGTTTCGTTTATCTTGTTAAAAAAAATAGTTGTGGGTAGTGTTATAAACACGTTCGATCAACAGGGTGATTAACCACAATGAAATATTGTACCACGCATATCCTCCGTGGTTATAGTGCTGTCAAACTCCTCCTATGATTGGCTGTAACTTCAGTCAGTCAGCGTGATTGTCCAATTGGTAATTGGGAGTTATGCCCTCTAATCCAATCACAGCGCAGGAGGCGGGCTGTGTAAATGAGCAATACGGGTGAGGAAAAAAGTTAAACGCGTCGCAGCGAGCCTAGGCGGGGGAGATTGAGGAGTTTTAGCGTGGCTGGTTTATTAGCCGCGTAGCAGTTTGCGTGATTGCGAGTGTTTCAGCAAGAGAAGTTTCAACTCGATGGAAAGTGAATGAGTCGCTCTGGGATGTTTATTTCGATGCAAAATGAATGTCAGTACTTGAAGAATCGTCTGTCTCACTCATACGGATGTGGACTATTCACGTGGAAATTGTATGTTTTTCGAAGAGAAAAAATTTCTTGTCGTAATGGGCTAGATAACTTTTAGGGACTGTTTTTGTTTCTAACTGCTTTTGTTTCTAACAAGCGAATGTAGACGAGAAATAACTGAATATTAGACAAGTCTTAGTTTGTTCTTTTTACAAAGTGGTTGAAATGAGCTAAATCCGTTGCGAATGTATTTTAATTAGCTTCAGACGGCTAGCTAGGTCTTTTATCGTTAACGCTTTGCTAAGCTAACCTCAATTAGAGTACTGCGTTTCCTCCACCTCTATCTGTTGAATAATTGTCTTAACTGTTGGTTAAGAAGATTTGCACGTTTATGTTCTGTTTTTTTAAAGACGACTGACAAAATACTTTCCTGTTACAGTCCGCTAGAACACTAGCAAAGTGAGCTAGCTAAGTAGTTTTAGTTCAGTCTATGCTTGTACGGAATGCGTCTGGTTTTTCTTCAGCAAAGCTGCTGATATTTTCTTAGACGTGAACATAAAACTATATAAAGATAAGTCAGTGTTGGTGATAAAACTGAATAGTAAGTATAATTTGAGTTGTTTTGACTTGGGTAACGCTTATATTTATTGTTGTCGTCGATTATTGTTAGCTAAAGGAAGTCCAAAGGCTCAGCAAACCAGTTGTTTTTGACAGGCTGATATTCAGGAATGTGATTTCTGAAGAGTCTGAACAAACATCTTGTAATAATAGATAATAATCTATTAATAATCCGGTTTAATGTGTGAAAACCCACTCGGTCCGTCACGTGTTTGACCGTTTTAATGAAGTTTCTTCTTTTTATTTAAAAAAAACAAAACAAAAACATAATCCACATCATCCACAGCTGTGTGTCTTATTTTTTTCTACCCAAGACAATGAGCTAGAGTCGGAGGAGAGGACTTCGATGCAGTAGTTGGAAAAGCAGACCACCAGAGGTCAACCCGATCGTTTTTCTCCCGTGTTTCTCTCACCGCCAGCTCTGAGCATGGAGTCGTACCCGAGGTGCAGCGGAGACATCCTGCGCAGAAACCCCCAGCACGACTTCGAGCTCATCCAGAGAGTCGGCAGTGGCACATATGGAGACGTGTTCAAGGTGTGTTTCCCATGTGTGGAGGCTGATTGATTTGCCCATTACCACACTCATATACACTATTGTACAAAGTTGGGAACATGAAATTGTCCTAAATGTCTTGGTATGCTGAAGCATTAAGAGTTCCTCTCACTGGAACTAAGTGGCCAAGCCCAACCCCTGAAAAACAACACCTGAATTCTTCCTGATTTGGATGGGTGTCCCAAATCTTTTGCCAATATAGTGTACATTACTACAGTCCAAGCATTTCTTGACTCGTGCTTGTTCTGTTACATACAGAGAACGTAGTCAGCTCCTAGTGTTGTCTGTGTGTCACATCCAGCATTTTTCTTATTTTGTTTTAGTCCAAATATCGTGAACTTATTGCATTTCTGCAGTATTAAAGCTTTGGCTTATTTATTTATTTTTTTTAATGTTATTTATAAAAATGTCTTATGGCCCAGTTAAGGAGCTTGTAGATATAAAAGAAACATCACACGCAAATACACAGCACCTATGTCTTTTTTGCATGATGTAGACTTGAATCACTTTCCCACATTAGAGTTTACTTGGAAGCAGGTCAAGATCACCTCACTCAGATGGTCTCAGGTTCACCTTTTTTTTTTTTTGGTCTGCATATAAATGTCTGCTGTTTTCTCAACTCCATAACCAAACCACAAAGACCGAGCGAAACATTAGCAGGGTGTGAATGAAATGTACCTAATGCTGCATATATTAAAGTGGCCTGATGATTATTGATTTCTATGCGCTGTATTGTAATTGTTTTCTTTTTAGTTTTATGCTTTCAACCTCAACTGTAAGGAAATGAAAAAAACTTACGATCAATGTGTGTACAGGCTGTGAGCCTAACTGAAAGGCTTTATTTGAGAAGCACTCCCATTCTGTAAAGGTGTGGTATATGTCAAATGTTAAGAGTAAATGATGCAATAGTTTTGATGGAGTCATCAGTAAAAACAAACCAGTGATGGCGACTTCTCCAAAAGAACCCATAAGCCATTGTGATTGTTCACTTATTTTTCCCATTTCTCATGGAATTGAGTGTGTTGTGACACTGTTGTGCCCTGTCACTTTCATATTTGTTTATGTGGGTCTGTGTGAATTTCTGCAGACACTTCTCGTATGAACGGCAGAACTGCACCTTCCAGGAAGTACTTTCCAGTCTGAGCTCACCTTTCGCCTGTTGTATGAGTTAATGCTTGTTTAAACACACCATTTTCCCTTGGAATGCTCTGCTTTTGTGCCTGACAGGGTAGACTTGTATCGTTTGTGTTCTCAGTTTGTAGTGAGCGTGCAGTGTTTGAGGACGAGCTCCCTCCAGGGGTTGTCCCTCGCTCTCTGCTGGATTAGCATGCCAGTCAGAGACTAGCCTACTTTCTGAAAAGTTCTGTGCTCTGTGTTAAGGGCTTCTATGATATCGATTGTCTGAAGTTTAGCCGGGGGAATGCCTGATCGTGTCTTTGGAACTAGAATGTCCGTAAAGTAAAAATGTTTAAAAAATAAAATAAAATCGTGTGCCGTAAAACGTGCTTTGTATAATTACTGTAATCATGTTGTCGTGCAGGTTCCAGATTATGATGGGTCTGACTTTCGCACGTCAGACAGCTTAAAGAGAACCACACGTACTAGTTTTTCTTGTATGTGCAGTCACTTTATCCCTATGAAATTTCAAAGCCTTTAGTGGAATCGTATTCATATGTCTAACCACTGTGTATAAAGATTAGTCACGTCACTGAATGAAAACAGTGCAGCATAAAGGATTGTAATAACAAGCCTGTTTTTTGGCATCTTTTAACATCTTTGTCAGATTTGAAGGGTTTGAGGGTTGGAATCCTGTGTAGGCTCTGGAAGAGTAAACGTTAGACATAATCCTTACACATGTTGATTGCTGTATTCTTTCTTATCATTTAATCTAGAGTGTATTAGAGATGCTAAAACTGATGAGAGCTGGATGGAGACAAGGATTTATGACTGATCTTTAGCAATATAAGTATTAACAGGAACAAAAGTATTTAACAGCTTGTTCTGTTTAATTAAACTGGTGTTTAAATGGGAGTCATTTTATCTATTTGTTTAAAAGCAATCTTCATTCCCTTGACCCGGCTCCAGGACGCTTTCAAACTGTGGTGGTGTTGTTTTGGGGTTTGGTTACTGTTATTTGTGTCTGAAAGAGATTTTCTGAAACATCTGATCTTGTCATGAGAGGGGTCGTCTGATGTGTAAAGCTGCAGTGTATAACCATTTAAAGGCTTTTTTTTTTTTAGTCCTTGCGTACTAATGACGTGCACATTTCAGGGATTTTGATTTAGCGAGCTCTGGACATTCCTGGAAACCTTGTGAAAGTAGAAATGTTTCCATTCATCCAGGAGTGGACAACTTCCTCAAGCCAATGGATAGCTGTATGTGTGTGAGAGAGAGAGAGAGAGAGCACGTGCATGTCTGCGTGTGTGTCTGCAGTAGATACGTTTCTGGTGTTATTGTTTGGAAGACATCCTTCCTCTCTGTCGGTTTAGCTGCTGCTGTTTTAAGAACTACAGGGTAGTGAGCAGCCTGCGTGTGTGTTAACTGCATTGTTACTGCGTGAGGTTTCTACCTCTGTAGCACAGTAACTGAGCATTGTGGAGCATTTTCGTAGTATGAAACATCTCGTACCTTCACATGAGTAAATGTGCTTCTTCTCTTGTTTATTGATTACATGTAGTCCAGGAGGTTTTGGTACAGTCGTTAGAACAGTTTCAGTATCAGATTTTCTAACGTTTATTTATTTATTTTGCTACCAAGGTCCTCTGTGGCAATAAAAAAAAAAACTATGGGCCAACTCAGTTTATGATTTCCTTTTTCCTTTTGCGAAAATGATTTCAGGCCTATATGGGTGTAATTATCACAATACTTTAATAATAATAATAATCTGTGGTCACACCTTTTTTTTTAATTATAAAATATGTCCCGTAGTGCTTTACAAGGAGGTTAAGAAAACAAAAAAGATCATGAGAATTAAATAGGTACATATAAGCAGAAATACAGTGGTGTGAAAAAGTGTTGGCCCCCTTCCTGATTTCTTATTTTTTTGCATGTTTGTCACACTTTAATGTTTCAGATAATCAAACACATTTAAATATTAGTCAAAGATAACACAAGTAAACACATCATGCAGTTTTTAAATGAAGGTTTTTATTATTAAGGGAAAACAAAATCCAAAACTACATGGCCCTGTGTGAAAAAGTGTTTGCCCCCACTTTTAAAACATACCTGTGCTTTATCACACCTGAGTTCAATTTCTCTAGCCACACCCAGGCCTGATTACTGCCACACCTGTTCGCAATCAAGAACTCACTTAAATAGGACCTGCCTGACAAAGTGAAGTAGACCAAAAGATCCTCAAAAGCTAGACATCATGCCGAGAGCCAAAGAAATTCAAAAACAAATGAGAAAGTAAGAAATTGAGATGCATCAGTCTGGAAAAGGTTATAAAGCCAATTCTAAAGCTTTGGGACTGCCGCGAACCACAGTGAGAGCCATTATCTACAAATGACGAAAACATGGAACAGTGGAGAACCTTCCCAGGAGTGGCCGGCCGACCAAAATTACCCCAAGAGCGCAGCGACAACTCATCCAGGTGGTCACAAAAGACCCCACAACAACATCCAAAGAACTGCAGGCCTCACTTGCCTCAGTTAAGGTGAGTGTTCATGACTCCATCATAAGAAAGAGACTGGGCAAAAATGGTTTGCACGGCAGAGTTCCAAGACGAAAACCTCTGCTGAGCAAAAAGAACATAAAGGCTCGTCTCAGTTTTGCCAGAAAACATCTTGATGATCCCCAAGACTTTTGGGAAAATACTCCGTGGACTGACGAGACAAAAATGTAACTTTTTGGAAGGTCTGGCGTAAAAGTAACACCGCATTTCAGAAAAAGAACATCATACCAACAGTAAAATATGGTGGTGGTAGTGTGATGGTCTGGGGCTGTTTTGCTGCTTCAGGACCTGGAAGACTTGCTGTGATAAATGGAACCATGAATTCTGTCTACCAAAAAATCCTGAAGGAGAATGTCCGGCCATCTGTTTGTGACCTCAAGCTGAAGCGAACTTGGGTTCTGCAGCAGGACAATGATCCAAAACACACCAGCAAGTCCACCTCTGAATGGCTGAAGAAAAACAAAATGAAGACTTTGGAGTGGCCTAGTCAAAGTCCTGACCTCAATCCGATTGAGATGCTGTGGCATGACCTTAAAAAGGTGGTTCATGCTCGAAAACCCTCCAATGTGGCTGAATTACAACAATTCTGCAAAGATGAGTGGGCCAAAATTCCTCCACAGCGCTGTAACAGACTCATTGCAAGTTATCGAAAACGCTTGATTGCAGTTGTTGCTGCTAAGGGTGTCCCAACCAGTTATTAGGCTTAGGGGGCAAATACTTTTTCACACAGGGCCATGTAGTTTTGGATTTTGTTTTCCCTTAATAATAAAAACCTTCATTTAAAAACTGCATGATGTGTTTACTTGTTATCGTTGTCTAATATTTAAATGTTTGATTATCTGAAACATTAAAGTGTGACAAACATGCAAAAAAATAAGAAATCAGGAAGGGGGCCAACACTTTTTCACACCACTGTATATAGGAATCAATTTAATATAAATTTGTTTGAGATTACAAACAACAAGCAAAAAATATATTAATTAATATATAAGAGAATCTGTAAAGGAAAAGGTTGAACAAACATGTGAGTAGCTAAACCGAAAGAAATGTGTAACTGTTTCTAGCAATTATGTATTGTAGTTTTCCTCCCAGTTACCTAGTGTATAGAAATGCTTTCATGTATTCAGCTGGATAGTGTTAAATCGATGTAGCCACAGCTGACTGAGGGTTTTGTGATTCAGGTTTCTGTAAATAAACACTTGGCACTTCTAGTCTTGCTCAGGTCTGTGTCTGTGCCTCTTCCTACCATGCAGAACTGATTGGAGAGTTGATGCTCTACTGGTGTGATGTCCCCAAAATAATCCATGATGCTCTGTTTGCTCGTGCTTGTTTGTGATTTATTCTTCAGTGGTGTTTCTACTTCCGCTACCAAATGTTACCCTGTCTGCAGGACAAAGATGATTGTTTAGAGCTCAGGGTTTTCTTTTTTAATTTTTGGAGAAACGTCTCTGAATATCTTGACACGTTTAGTCAGGTTCGATGGTGATTTGTGGTTGTGATTATAGTGGCCAGAATTATAAAGCTATCTGTCAACATATCACCATGACTTCATGATTGTATTTCTCTACAAAATTTTACAGATCCAGAATGGTGCTTTAGTATTTATACATTAACCTAAATCATGTCTATATCAAGGTTGTATTTGTACCATAAATGTTTACATAAAAGATGTCGATTTAAATGTATAATTGGTAATGCTGGGAGGGTTTCAGTGCTGTAGTAATTGTATAATTTAAGGGCACTTTAACGAAACAGTGTTTTCACTCTGAGAGTGCTACATTGCTTCTAGATGCTTTGTTTCTGTTAACGGATCAAATGTACAGAGCAAATGGCCCTGCCCCTAGCTGAAACGGCTGTTCAGCTTTGCCCCTTTAAAGGCATGTGGCACAGCAAACATATCTTTAATCATGTGGTGTTTTCCATAGATTTAAAATGTACTGCAACAGAAGCTGGATGACCAGAATGTGATGACCAGGAAGTGAATGCTGAATATTTCCGATATGAGGGATGTGATCAGTAATTATATGAGCGCTCTCTGCTCTCTTTTTCACTAACCACTGAATTGGTGGAAAATATTCTTGTCATAAATAAAATTTGATTATCTTAAAATAGGGCAAATTATGTGTGTGGTTGTCGATCTACAAAAGGCTCCACAGCTGGGTATCTGCTATGTATCAGCAACCCTAACTCTAACCAGGACATATGTGAAACAGCTGTGTAGGATCATCTGCTACAAAAGCTGCAAAAATACATCCTTATTTCTTAACTATTTACCTACATTTGACAAATTAACAGAATTGGTACAAACAAAACTGTTAATGTTTTTGACCCATCGCCACAATACCGCTGATCTCTAGTGATTAAATGTGAGCATGGTTATTTGAAAATACTGCTGGTGGTGGATCTTTTAAAGACTCGAGAGGTATTCCGAATGGGTTCCCATTAAATGTTTTAAAGTAACTGTACGCTGAGTGCTACCTGTTTAAAACCTAGGTGTTTTGGATTCTGAATACGTAATGCTATTACGTTTATTCCTTTATAACGTCCTGAGAAGGTGTCATTAGTTGATTGTGTTAATCTCTGAGAGCTTGGCATTTTGAATATTACAGCGTGATTTGCGAAATGATTTGTCAAAGGATTTAAAATTCTTTTAAACAATTTGGGTTCAACTAAGTTTTAGATGTTTGACACCTTTTATTAGCATGGTTATATGTATATGTAGAGGTTTTGTTAAGACTTTTGTTAAGAGGAGTGCAGTTTCTTATGTAGTCTAACGGGTATCACTATGTCTCGTAGTTCACAGTAGTGCAGATTTGCTTTTCACTCAAGTGTTAACATGATCTGTATCAAATAAGTGGAGAATGGGTGATGTTGTAATTGATTATAGCTTATGTTTTATCCCAGAACGTAGCATGTGCTGTCATACTGGGTTGCATTAGCTATAACTAATTCCATCTCTTTTTTTTTTTTTTATGCATAATGCTGATTCATATTTGTGTTATATGCTATAGCTTATACACCAATCAGGCATAACATTATGAGCAGTGACAGGTGAAGTGAATAACACTGATTATTTCCTCATCTCCCACCTGTTAGTGGGTGGGATATATTAGGCAGCAAGTGAACATTTTGTCCTCAAAGTTGATGTTAGAAGCAGGAAAAATGGGCAAGCGTAAGGATTTGAGCGAGTTTGACAAGGGCCAAATTGTGATGGCTAAACGACTGGATCAGAGCATCTCCAAAACTGCAGCTCTTGTGGGGTGTTCCCGGTCTGCAGTGGTCAGTATCTATCAAAAATGGTCCAAGGAAGGAACAGTGATGAACCGGCGACAGGGTCATGGGTGGCCATGGCTTATTGATGAACGTGGGGAGTGAAGGCTGGCCCGTGTGATCCGGTCCAACAGACGAGCTACTGTTGCTCAAATTACTGAAGACGTTAATGCTGGTTCTGATTCAGAATACACAGTGCATGATGGGTCAGAGCTGTTTTGGCAGCAAAAGGGGGACCAACACACTTAGACAGGTGGTCATAATGTTATGCCTGATTGGTGTAAACTATAGTGAACGTTTGCAAAAGTAGCTAATAATGCTAATAGACCTACAACCTGCAGTCATCCATCTCCAGTCCATCCCTGGGTTTATCAACTCTCTTTATCCTCCAGGATTACCTCCAATTGTTTGAACAATAGACTAGTGATTCTGTTGTTTCCAGTGTGACTATTGTGGTCTTTATCCTCTTTGTATTTTGCCTTAAAGCCTCTTTGTATTTTGCTTTTAGAACTACTATTGAATGCAGCCCAATTTTAATCCGAGCTGTTTACACATGCTCATTAATATCGGAGTTGAGACAACAAAGATTATGATTGAACAACAATACAGTCTTTGCTTGGTTTAGGTGATTTGGGACGTGAGCATGGAGGTTTGCGCAGAGATCTCTGATATAGCATTCCATGAGTTCAAGCAAGTTGATTCTTGTGAAACGTTCACAGTTCACACTGACTTTCACAGTTCTTCTGCAAAAAAAACTCCAAAGTGATTCACATTAATTTGAGCGGTTTGGGGATCACAGAGAGCCAGATTAGGAAGCTGATTTGTGTAGACAGAATGGGAGTGAGTTAGTAGTTGTCAGTATGATGATTGATTTAGCGTAGTAGTTGCATTGCATAGTTTGTTTGTAGTGCTTTATCAGTATTAAACTCAAGAATATAATGAATATACTGACCCAATGGAGTGAAACACTGAACACTATGAAACACTTGTCACTAGTGCAGTTTCTGTTCTTGAGACTTGCTTCCGCTCTTGTCCAAAGTGCTGTTATTGCTCTATGCCCCATTTCTGCCACTTTCACCTCCAACTTTCCTTTATTTGTTTTGGGGTTTTTTTCTTATGTTGACAGAATTGACATGCACAGCAATCCTAAAACAAGCCCAGTTCTCAATATCGGTCCCTTCCAAACTGCATGGCTACCACTGCATAATCTATTTTAATGTTCTAAAGGATCATTTGTGCAACAAATTGTAACAGGCTGGCATTAAAGTAGTTTCCAAGGCAAGGCAGCAGTTTAAGAGTACACAAAGCTGACCTGGTAAAACTGCAGTGTTATGAGGTCTGCTCGGTGCATGGCCTTTTTCACACCGTCCAGTGCAGACTGGCTGAGAGAATTCATTTCTACAGTAGTAGGCAGGAAAGTTACCACAGGAACATTAGGATTTTTAGCATCTTTGTATGTAAAATTATATTTATTTTGTATTTATGAGAAGTGTGTTTCAATTAGATTTTACTCTGTAGTATACAACAGAAAACAATTCAATAGTAATATTGCCTGAAATGGTCAATCCTAATAGGTAGGTAGTAGCACACAGCAGGTGTGGGTCATAAAGATAAAAATTAAGATACGTGTATCTTTCCCCAGAACTGGTCAGATAAAGTTAAGGACATGCAGCCTGCAAACCGCTTATGACTAGTTCATTATCTACTATTTCTGAGTGTCTGTAAATGTTCAACCAGTCAACAGTGGTTTCTGGTTGTATGTGTATAGTTGGTTTTGACGTGTCTGTTTGTCTGCTATCAGTCTTGGCCGGAGTATGTAAAACACGTGCTTTGAGCCCGGCTGAGTTTCACACACAGTCAATTGCCCTTTTATGTCCAGGCATTTCTCAGAGATCAATTACAGGAACTTCTGAAACCTAGCCAGCCTTGAGCTCACTCCCTCCTCTATCTCTGTCTTCCATGTCCTCACATGCGTTACCCCATGATTTTCAGTAGCTTTGCACTCCATATGCGTTCCATGTTTTTCTTGATAAAGCTACAAATGTATGCGTAAACATCGATGAGCTAATTTTACTAAACACTTAAGATGTGATTTGTGGTGTATTGCATTCTGGTCAATAGTTGAATATAGCTGGTTTGGTATCTTTATTACAGTGCATAATTTGATAGAAGGTAAGAACTTTTTGGGAGAGGTTCTTATGATTGACAGTGAACCTGGTTATGACTAATAAGTGAACTGTTGCTGATGAACTTTTCCTTGTTTGTTTTATTCTTCTTTTCATGAGGGTTTGACTGCAATTAATGAGAAATGTATCTATGTAGATATTCGTCAGATCACCAGTAAACACCAGGGAAGCCAGGACTGTCCTTGGAACTTTGGAAAGCAAACAATTTTTAACTCTAATGAACGTTAGGCCAAGTGCACAAAAATGTAAATTATATAAACATGCATCTGTTTTTTTGAGTAAGAATGGAGAAACTGAGTTGTAGCTCCTATTTAGCATTTGTCTGGATGTGAGGCAGTAATGCTGACCTACTTCTTCATGAAAACATCATGAACTTGAAATGCATTTTTGTCTGTTTGCTCTCCTCTCCTCATCCTGTCTGCTCTCATCTCCACTTGTTTATTTTTTCCTCTCCACTTACAAACAGTAGCACAATTTTGCACGTTGGTCATCACAATCTCCAGCAGCCATAGTGCAAATTTTTTGTTCTGCTCTGAAACGAAGCTGTTCTACCTATTGACATTATCTTTCGTTTTTTTTTTCAGGCTCGTAAAATCTCCACCGGAGAGCTAGCAGCTGTAAAGATGATTAAATTGGAGCCGGGTGAGTTTCAGCTCTTACCACACATCAGACTTTCTAAGCCTTAACTACCATGAAACCATTTTATCTGCTTTTCTTTAGGTAACACAATAGTTTATGCCTCACACAATGTTCATCTGAAGTACAGTCATTAAGCCAGTAATTTAGACCAAGATGGCGGCATGTGCACAATACAAGGCTTAGCATTTCCCCAGATTTCGCAATTTTAGTGGTTATTTCTCTACTAGTTGCAAGTTTATTCACTCAGAATAGCCTTGCATATATCTCATACAGCCAACAAGTGTTATTGGACATCGGTCACAGCTGCACAGTTGGTATTTTAACTAACTTTCAATTCCCTTTGGAAATTGTATATGTACAACTTGCACGTATTTTTTGATGCACATGGTACCTGCCATAGCTTTATTTATTTGATGTACATGTATTTCAATATTTTTTTGCACTTGTTCATTTGCATAATTTCTACAAATTCTACTATTTGCACTTCTGGTAAATCCTAAAAGGCATTTCATTGGTATGTATCTGTATTTGCAATGACAAAGTTCTATCTATCTATTTTAACCTGACTTCCAGTGCAAACAAGCGTCCACCACCTTACAGCCATGGAAACCTATTATCTTCCATAGTTTACATGGTTGAGTAGTATTCTATAGAGTTAAGACTGCTTAGTCCACTTAGCAGGCTCTGTGCTCCATTAGCAATAACTTTGTCAAGCTTTCAGCATTGTATGTTTCAGTATAAATGTAGACATATTTTGAATTTTAGAGTTCAGATATGATCAGAAAACTAAAGACACACTGCTTACTGGTCTTATGCAACGTTGACACACAAGATTGAAGATCTGTCTGTTCAAAGGAAAGGCTTTTTCCTTGGTCTTGTTAAAGACTAGACAACCAAGAACAAGATTCGAGTAAATCGTGGTTCCTCCAACTCTGGCATTTTAGAGTTTTTCCATTCACATAGCTAATTACTTAGTTAAGGGCAGAGAGCTGGAGCTCTACATGGTATAGAGAATTTTTTTGATCAATGTCGAATTTTAAAGCTGGTAATAAACTGTTGAGTTGGATCAGATATCTATGAACTGAGTTTTATTGCTTCAGTATTTTGTATTTAATTTCATTTTTTGTATACAGTGCAAATCAGTAGTGTTTGCTCTTAATTATTTGCGTCACCACCATTGGTTTGCTGAAATATTTTTAAATAGATTTTCCTTCAGTAAGGTCATTGCTGACTGCTTCTTCCTGAGACTTCCACATCCCCAAACTGGCTCTCTCGTATGTTGGAGCCAGGTCGTAACTCGCTCGATCCAGCATTTACGTCTTCAGAACCAATAGCAACAGTAACTTGAACGTAAATGCTTAATTTAATTTTCAGTAAATGATAGCAGAGTAGTCAAAGGAATTAGATTAGGAGTTTTTATTGATTGTAATGAAACAAATCGTTTTTATGATTGAAATACGGTTACATGTATTTATGTACAAATCATGGAAATTAACCTTGTGTGATGTATATATCTTGAGTAAAGTGTTTGTCATTTTGCTGCACATTTGGATTTTCATTTTTAGGAACTTAACCACAGATACGCATGCAATCTGAAGTTTTTTTTTTTTACTTTAATAAAAAATTTTTTTGGCTGACTTTTGCAGATTTTATTTTATTTTTTTAGATCTGTGCCCTATTATAGCTGCTCAATTCAGTTTGCATGCTGTGCGTAAAGTGCGAATTCTCCATTTTCGAGGATTTGGAGTCCATTACGGAATTGCAAAGGCCAACCCTTGACACTTTATTTTTTTATTGTTTTATTTTTTTTAAATAAATAATGCAGCAGATGTTTTAGATTCATGAGGAAATCTTTTTTTTTCTTTTTTTTTTTTTTTTTTTTTAAAGCACATTTTGTATTGTATAAGTGAGTTTGATTATGTCAGTGTTCCTATTAGCAAATGCCAATTTTTAGTGTCATGGCACATCAGCAGTACATTCTGTCTCTGTTTGAAGGCCAAAGAAGACATTTAATTATAGCATTACAAAGAACATGACTGACAAACATCCTGAAAGCATTTACATGTGCACCACAAAGACCTCACATTTTACACATTCTGAAGCTGTCTTGTACAACCATGATGCACAGCATGTTTAAAGGAAGTGGTCAAAGCTGTCAAGTTAGAGATCACTATTTTGTTTCTCATTTTTCAGAGACAGCATACCTTAGATAAGATGGCCTGGCTGCATTTCTGTTGTACAGCAAAAACATCATTTTAACTCGTAGTACTATACTGGGTGCTGTATAGGTGTTTATGCTTGGCTGCTATATTTTATGTTTGCGTCATCTGGGCGTTTTCATCCCAGCCTAAATTGTAGACACTAAAGCGGAACAGGTAGATTTATAGTCCCATTTAGTGTCCCAATAGTGTCTCTGCACTTTTCTTAAAGCCATTCTGCTCGAACTTTGAACTTTGAAAATAGTAGTGCTTGGCTAAATAAATAAAACTTATGCACGCGTGGTTTCATTGTGGTGAACTGCAGAAACTGTACAAAGTCACAATTATGCAGGGATGCTGTATGTGGAGGTGGACAAATCGGTACAACAGGCACCTGTATGTCCCATTTTCAAAACATGTTTGCATAGCTCTGTATTTGCTTGAACACAGTGACCTTATTTGTGAATTTCCATGATTGATTTTCAACTGTAGGCTTAAGTTCGGTCTGTTTTCCAATGCCAAATTTAACAGTGTCATTATTTATGGTGTTGTTCACTTGCTTTTTAGTAGGGCATTGGTGGCTCAGTGATAGGTTTCTCACCTATCGTGCGGAAGGCCCGGGTTCGATTCCCAGCCAATGCCCAAACCCCAGCCACTGGATGCAGTGCCGGTCCCAAGCCCGGAAAAATGGGAGGGTTGCGTCAGGAAGGGCATCCGGCGTAAAACATTTGCCAAGTTGTTGTGCGGACCAGTTGGTCCGCTGTGGCGACCCCGAACAGGGAGCAGCCGAAAGCAACAGTTCACTTGCTTTTTAGTAGAGCTGAAACGATTCCTCGAATAATTCCAATACAAAAAATCATCAAGGCAAATTTGTAGCCTCGAAGCTTCGTTTAGTCCATTTACTGTAACTACACACAGAGTGCTGTTCCCTCCCACGGACCATTATTACTGACGCACAACCCGCTAAACTCCGGGAGAAAAGATTCCGGCCAAAGAAAACGGCAGAAAGTTTTCAATGTTTGGGATCGTTTCAAACTAAAACAGAAACAAAACTCTGTACAGTGTGATTACTGTAAGATTGAACTGGTGTACCACAACAGTACAAGTTCGATACTTCAATATCTCATTCGAAAACACACAGTACATGGAGTTGACACAAGCTAACCTTAGCATTCACACTTAGCTTAAATCAATATGACTGCTAGTTGAAATTAAGGCTCGTAAAAAATGTATGTGAATTGTGGCTGCATGTAGTGACTATTTAAGACCGTAACTCAGTATGGTGGATAGTTATGATGTCCCTAATTTAGCTAAGTTTTGTGAAAGCCTAAGCGTCATTCATGTTGATAGCCTCTCTCTCTCTCTCTCTCTCTCTCTCTCTCTCTCTCTCTCTCTCTCTCTCTCTCTCTCTCTCTCTCTCTCTCTCTCTCTCTCACACACTCACACACACACTCACACTCACACACACACACACACACACACACACACACACCAGTATATTCAGACATTTAAGAGTGTTTATTCTCCAAATAACTCTAATTTCATGTTACAGATAAATGGTTTTTCTTTATTTTATGTGTATGGACTCATAAATGCAACGATTAGGTATTATTATTATTATTATTATTATCATTATTATTTTGTTTTAGGTTCTACTATGTGTACGTTTTTCTTAAGTAATTAAATGTTTTTATTCATATATTTGTATTTGCATTTTCAATGTAATATGTCAATTAAATGCACCAAATGGGTTCAGATTTTTTCATTTTTCTAAATAGGAAACAACTTGGTTGTTCATTTTAAGAGACCCGTCTTATTTTCTCTTGCATATTTAGTATTCCTCTTTAATAAAGAAAAAGTACTTTATCCGATTACTCGATTAATCGATGGAATAATCGCTAGAATACTCGATTACTAAGATAATTGATAGCTGCAGCCCTACTTTTTAGTACAAAAAAATTTTATCTGACTGTTCATTCTGTCTGTTCTTTTGTTGTGTTTTATAGGAGATGATTTCTCAATCATTCAGCAGGAAATCTTCATGGTGAAAGAATGTACTCATCACAACATAGTGGCTTACTTTGGCAGCTACCTCTGGTATGGCTAAAACATAGATGGTTTGTGTGGGTGATGTCTTGTCTTGTAATACTATTTACAGGAAGTGGTGTTGCCTTTTTGTCATGTCCACTGCAAATTCTGGTGTATAGGGTTTTTTGTTAAAGATCAGCACATATCTACAGATAAGTCAGTGAGTAAATGGGGTAAAGATATATATATATTTTAATTAAATGGTATCTGAAAGGCCTAAACCAAATTTTCTCTTCCTGTGTTGCAGCCGGGAGAAGCTGTGGATTTGTATGGAGTATTGTGGAGGAGGCTCACTACAAGACATCTACCATGGTACTCACTTTTTTTGGTTAGCAACCTACAAATATAAATCTGAGGAGTTGAGTCGGTTTGACCATGGCACAATTGTTGGTGCCAGGCAGACTGGCTTGTGTTTTTCAACTGCTGATCATCTGAGATTTTCACACACAATGTCTCTAGAAGTTACAAATCTGTTAAAAACAAAAAGCATTGCAATAGTGATCGTGCAGTTAGTGGAAATGTCTTGTTGACAAGAGAGGTTGGTGGAAAATGGCCAGCAGAAAAGCATCTCTGCATGCACAAAACATCAAACATCCACTTTGCAGTGGATGAGCCTACAACAACAGAAGACCTGGTCGTTGTCCAGTCTTTAACTGACCCGTTTGGTTGAGTCTGTGCCTATGAGCCCTGTTTTTGACAGGAGTGGAACTTGATTTGGTCATCTGCTGTTGTAGCCTGTCCACTGCAAGTTTTGATGTTTTGTGCATGACAAGATGCTGTATCTTAGTTACTATAACTATCCTGCCTGGCATCTCGAACCAATTGGCCATGTTCCTCTGACCTCTCTAATCAACAAGGCATTTCCCCTCACAGATCTGTCACACCTTCAATGTTATTAGGTTTTCAAACCATTCTGTGTAAACTCTAGAGACCGTTTTGTGTGGAAATGTCAGATCAGCAGTTTCTGAAATATTTAAACCAGCCCATCTGGTATTATCCATGCCACAGGCACAGGAATTGCACTTTCTCCATTCTAATGTTTGAGAGGAACATTTAACAGAAGCTTTTGACTTGTCTGTGTGAGTTTATGCATTGTGCTGCTGCCATATGATTGGCTGGTTGGATAACAGCATAAATGAGTGTACAGGTGTTCCTATTAAAATTG
This sequence comes from Hemibagrus guttatus, assembly GCA_033459395.1. NCBI lineage: Eukaryota > Metazoa > Chordata > Actinopteri > Siluriformes > Bagridae > Hemibagrus > Hemibagrus guttatus. Next base: position 20,666,321 of record JAUCMX010000002.1, read on the forward strand.
ATATTGCTTGGGTCAGTAAGATTGGGACAGTGGTGCCTACTGTAGTACTAGACACAACATAGAAAAGGGCACATTAATAAACAAGACATGCCATATGATATGGATATGTAAGCCATAACAGTATTGTAAATCATGACATGTTGGTTATTATAATGACCTCAACTAAAACCATAACATAAATCATTCCTTATTATTATACTTGTATCACAGTTTATCTTCTCACATTACCACATAAACATCTGTAAACATTTGCTTTCAAGTGTCTTAACTATGTATGTGTGGCTGATTTTTGGCTGGTATTATTGTGTGTATAGTTACAGGCCCGCTATCTGAACTTCAGATTGCTTACATGGTCAGAGAGACTTTGCAGGTAAGGTCTTGCATCCAGCAATATACAAAATATGCTTTTGTAGAACTATTAAAAATAAAGCAATAAATGTGAGATTACAGCAGATATTTAAGTAATATAAATGTTAAAAGATTTGTGATGGGAGCAGGTAAATTAACACCCTAAACTATTTTCTTCTGTGAATTAAAAAAAAAAAATCTCAGGAAATTAATTTGAGTCAAAACTACAAAAACACTTATTAAAATTAGGAGGAAAATATGAAAACAATTTTTTTCAGAAGTAATCACTTAAAATCTGCTTCAGTCAAATTTGAAAAACCCCAAAAACATTTAAGGTTATTGAATGCTATAGAAATGAAATTTAATCTCGAAGATTAAAGATCCGTGGCTTACAGTCCAAGACAGCAAAATCAGAAGTGCTCTCTGGGTGTCTATCAAACACAGTGACATTTCTAGGTGTTTGGGTTCATGAGTGCTTTCCGCTGAGTTTAGCTTTGGAACCTTAGGTTAAAAAGATTATATGCAGTGTAATGTTTATTAGGGGACTGTGCTAAGCATTTGTGTGACTGGGCACATTTCTAATTTGTATATTGATCCAATCTGGAGTTCCTGATTAGACTATGTAAGTGTTTCTGTTTCTCGATCTGTCCTGATATTTCTTTTGTTAATGTTTTTTTTTCAGGGGCTGAGCTATCTCCACTCCAAAGGAAAAATGCACAGAGATATCAAGGTACAACCACTTCCATTGCGCATTGTATTTCCTTATCGTTTTGCTACTGTATTTCTAACTTCTTCTTGCTTCCTCTTTATAGTAAGAAGGCTATTAATCAAATGCACTTGTAAAAACATGCTATATAAAATATATATGCTCCGATTTGAAGCCACTTTTCAAGAGTATTGCATACTTCCTCTAATTAGAATGCATTGCTTTTGTTTTTTAATGCTTGTTTTGTAACCAGGGGGCAAATATTTTGCTTACTGAGAATGGAGCTGTCAAACTAGGTGAGCTGTTGTTTTTTTCCCCCATGAGGCTGTTTTTACAAGAGAAAATTTGTTAGGATAGATTTTTTTTAAGTTAGGATTTATTTCATTTAGCTTCAGTATATCTGAAAATTAATTGTATGACTTATGATCTAAATTTATCCTGATTGTTTTCAGCGGACTTTGGTGTGGCAGCCAAAATAACAGCCACCATTGCCAAAAGGAAATCCTTTATTGGCACCCCCTACTGGTGAGACTAAATTCAAGATTTTATCTGCATGATGTAAATAATCAACAATTTTTTGATGATGATGATGATTAGAGACAGTCATAAATTATATAGTTTTGGCTTTCTGAGTGGAAGGTGTTGACAGGTGAGGAGCAGTGTGAGTATGTGGATTGAGAGAGCAGTGTGAGAGTAGATTTCTGTGTGTGTGTGTACAGGATGGCCCCAGAAGTGGCTGCTGTAGAGAAGAATGGAGGTTATAATCAGCTGTGTGATATTTGGGCTGTGGGAATTACATCCATTGAACTCGCTGAATTGCAGCCCCCCATGTTTGACCTGCACCCAATGAGGTACACACATTCTCACACACTCACAAACATTTCAACTAAACTAATGCTAGAAATATTGCTACAAAGCTATCTGAAATAAAATAAAAAAAATATTTTTTGCTAGCTTCCTCACACTGTAAGATAAGTCATGACACAGGTGCTTACATTGTTAAATGTCAGTGATGCCATGTGTCACTTCTGTGTTTTTGTTTTCTCCTGTCAGTACAATGTTTGCAGCTGAGATCATACTTGTGAAATACCTGTCCATTTCTCACGCAGTCTATAGCCATGATTGATGATATAACCACACAATGCAGATAATGGCAGTCACATATTTTCTAAAAAGGCTTCTGATTTGGAGACTCGACATTACCCAGCATTTGACTCAATTTTCTGACACAAGAAATTATTCATGACGTCCAAAAGATTGACCTGTCTATCATGTCGTTTAACTTTCTCTACATGGAGCATGTAGGCTATAGGTGATGATGTGATGTGTTTGCCTTCAATATCAGGCAAACAATCTCTAAATCACATTATTACTAAGAGACAGAATTTCCTGGTGTGGTTAAAAGTGTGATGCAAAAAATTTACAGTGAATGCTACCTACTGCATGATTGCCTCTCGTACCCAGAAGTGTCTTATGAAAAATACATGGCATTACGCAATATGTAGTCTGTATTTTTGTATAAGATCAGACACAAAAAAGCTTAACAACTAAAATACTATGGAATTTAAAAATAAATGAATAAATTGTCCATATTTATGTATGTGTACACACACACACACACACACACACACACACACTATATATATATATATATATATATATATATATATATATATATATATATATATATATATATATATATATATATATATATATATATATATACACATACACATACAAAAATGCTAGTATAAAAAGTTAATCCTAATAACTAATGTGTGTCATGTTGGTGTATAGGGCCTTATTCCTAATGTCCAAAAGCAGCTTCCAACCTCCCAAATTAAAGGAAAAAGATTAAATGGTGAGTGTGATTCCATTATTTCAGGTGTTTGTGTTTAGGATAAATTCCTATTAAAGTTCAGTGTTCATTTGTCACATTCAGTCATGTGTCACATTCTCATTTCTTTCGCACCTGTGTGAAATTTCTCTTTCTTTAAACACTCCCTTGTCTTCAGGTCTTCATCCTTTCACCATTTTGTTAAATTGTCTTTGACCAAGAACCCAAGAAAGAGACCAACAGCTGAAAAACTGCTCATGGTACGAGTCTGACCTTTTACCTGGTTTCACCTCTACTGACACAGTATTTCTTACTGTGCATTGCCCTTTTGTATGGATACTGACTGAGGAAACCTAAAACCCCTGTAATGAATTATTTGTGTTCACATTGTCAACTCTCTTTTTGTTTAGGATGTGGTTTATTTACATTATAGTAGTTACCTGAATAGCTGCGTTTTGAATCAGTTTCTTTTTTTATGCTTGTTTTGTGTAGCATGTGTTTGTGGCTCAGCCCGGTTTGAGTCGCAGACTTGCAGTTGAGCTGCTGGATAAGATGAATAACCCAGACAACCCACCTCTGTATATTGATAAAGATGAGGATGACCTGGAGGTAATATACACAGTGTCTATGTGCAAGAGTGATAGAAAAACTGACGAGTATGATATGTGGACATCCAGTAAATGCATGTTCCTTTTGTTTGGTAGCTGGTTACTGTCAGTGATGTTTCTGTGTGTCAAGTCCATTCATTCAGCCTGCATTGGCAGTCTGATACACACATTTACTTTGCTTTTCTCCCACACTGGAACACTGTTCATATAATCAGCCATGAAGTAGTAATAACTCGTCTAACTGCATCCTCTCTCTCATTTTCTAGCCACCGCATCCTCCACACACCATTCGTTCTGCCCCGAACAAGGATGCTCGTGCTGGAAAAACCCGTTCTGAGATTGACTGTAAGTGAGCACCTGCATAGTCACATTCCACCTGATTCACAGCATTCCTCAGACAAAACAAAAACATTTTAGACAATAGTTGCTTTTGCATTGGTTAAATAAGCCCTCACATATAAGTATTTTGCAACATACAGCGACAGAAACCATTTTGCACACTGCTGGCTTATCCTTCAATTTAATTTAAAAAGTCTACAAGCAGGAGCAGTAATTTGTCAAGAGATTTTTGCATGAATATCCATTTAATTAAAATGATCTAGCAATTGTGATTGTGGAAAACTAAAAACATTTTTTTTTGTTTTTGAGTTTTATGGAATATAATCTTCTCTAGTCTTCCTTTTACTGACATTTAGTCCAACAAATCTTGATAACTTGATGGCCATCTCAATAATTGTAATCTCTTGATTCTTGATACTACCATCATTCACCCGTTTCTAAATAATATGCTTGTTTGAAAGAGTACTGCAAAGGCAGAGATGTTCAGTAAAGTGCTCTTTCTGTTGATTCCCTTCTGTTTCACAGAGTTGTCATTTCAGTCTTGTAGTGAATAACTAAAAAAAAATAATCTACATGTCACCTATAGGCTTGAGGCAATATTCATATATATGGCTTCATAATTTGAATTTGTTTATATCTGTATGGCATTGCCTAGTTTAACTCTAGTCCTTTAAAAGTGAAATGATGCTTTACATGTTCATTGGCCACATTATGTCCCAGTACCCAGTAGTATGAAAATGAATATCCTTGTGACTTTTTTGATCAGAAGGGAGGGTGTGTCTTTTGGAAAATAGATTACTGACCATCTCTACACTGTTGAAATGCACATAAATCAGATTCAGGAGGCAAACAAAGAACAAAGTGATCATATTTCACAAATAAAAAACATAGGCACACACCCTGCATTCCCGTAATAGACTCTGGATCTCCCACAACCCTGACCGTGATAGAAAATGCACCACTCTTACTGGCTGCAAGGGATAGATTTGTTTTTGGAAACAGTTAAATATTGGCATAGAAATACATTTAATCTGACACTGCAGATATCCTTGTAATTTGTACACTGCACTTTATCTTGGTAGTTTTTGCTTGGACCTCTGGTGATTGATTATTTGGGTGAAGTTTGATCTCTTTTTTTTTTTTTTTTTTCCTTTTAATTTATTTATTTGTTTATTTTATCTGAATTAGACACAGTTTATGATGAATGATATTGTGAACTGTGATGTAGAATAGTCTAGGTAGTGTGTAAGGGCTAGAGATATTTTGGATAATAAATAAAGCAGTAGTGAACCAGTAGTTTCATTTCATCTTTGTGTGGGTGCACCAAACGCCATTTTGCATGCTTTCTTTATTTTTGGTAATGTTTGCACACTCTTATTTAAAGAGTATATATGATTTTTCTCATGTGGCTCATAATAGTATGAGTTTGACCACACACTCCAACAGCTGTTACGGCACAAAGGGCAAGTGAGGTGTATGTGCATGTGTGTCTCCCAGGCAGTTTGTAGGAGGAAAAGAGTAAATATTTACTTATGTACTGTACAGGGTGTTTGTGTATTGGTTTTAAATGGTCTAAATAAGTTTGTTAAAGGCTGATGTGTATTTAGCGAGTTGTGGTTTTGTTGGTCTGTTGCGTACACTGTATTGGTGTGTTGTTGTGTTTTTTTTTTTTTAAAGAGTTCTCACTATAAGGCAATGTGACAAAGGCTTTAATGTTTGAATGCAACTCTCTTGTGGCAGAAACAATGATCATTCTAATGAGGCTTTTCTTACAAAATGTTAAAAAACTTGGCCAGATCTGTGGATGTTGTTGAAGCTTCTGCTGTTAGACCTCTTCTGCTTTATTGCCACAAAGTTTCTCTCTCACATCCTCTCGGACACATACAGCCCAGATGTTATTGCAGATACTCGCACATGTATCCACACAATCAGGTATGCCATTGTCATCCTCGTTTACTAAGTTTTTTTTACCAAGTATTATTAAAAAGAGCCCATATTAAACATTTTCTTTTCAAATGTAGTTGATTATCTACAGCTGTATGCTGCCAACATTTAGCCAAAACCTATGCTTTGACTATCCAAGTTGACAGTTATAATATTTGGACTTTCTCAAGTTCTGATAGCTTGATTCTGTTTTTTGTTCATCGCTGTTTGTGTGGGTGTCTGAGTGTTCTCAGAGTACAGCCAGTCTTCAACCATAAATGGTCATGAAGAAAGTGTTTCTGACACACTTGACTTGTGTTCTGTCGCAGTAGAGCAGTTTGCTGTCTGTCATGACTACCAAAGGAAGTTCGTTTGAAACTCCCCCAGGTGGAGTACGAGTGCAATGTCTGCATCCCTGGGGAACAAAGAAAGAACAGATGAACAATTTGACTAATTATCAGAGGGCGAAACTTCATGGAATATAAATGCTGTCATTTGGTTTTTGCTAATTTATGTTGGGCTGAACTAATTTTGCTTGTGATTTTTGCTGCTACCAAAGTGACTTAGATTTAGCAGTCTGTACATCAGCTCCCTTTTCATCACAATCCCTGGAGCTAAAGAGACTTCTTTCCTGTTCACTCTGCTTGAACTTAAGCAAAACTGTATATACGTACCTTTTTGCATACACTATTTTAGAGTAGTAACATGTTTTTGGTAACCCATTTTATAAAATTTGTTAGTGAATCTCATAGTGTTTTTCACATTTTTTATGACAATCTCCTGAAGTTATACACAGAAAATGTCAAGCATCCTGCTGTTTGATTAACTTTTACTATCTTCTCGTTTACAACTGTTATCCATTTTGTCAGACGGATGTCATGCTCTGTGTAGCTTTTTATACTAGCTGAAGGGTAAGTAGCAGTGGCATGTATGCAAAGTGCAGTGATTGTTGCATTATTCTGCCTTGTTTCGTAAGCACAATGCAAATAGAATAATATACAAAATACACCAACACCCAGGCAATAACTTTTTGAAAACAAAGTGCAGTGAAAGTCCCAGCTATTTAAGTCACCAGGGAGATGTCACTGTCAATCAGCATGCAGTTGAACACATCCTCATGATGCAGATGTAGTGATAAAGCAGGGTGTTGTGAATGTTGCTTTATCCAACATGTCACCTCTGTGTTGTAGTTAATAAGCTGCGATTTGAGCCTCCTCTCAAGAAGGAAACGGAAGCAAGCTCTGAAATGGTGAGTACACAAACACTGTAAAATTTCCTTCAGTCCCTGCTTGTAAAGACACTCGAGCTGCTATACTACAACTTCCAACTGGAAGTTCAGTGCGACCAAACTGCTTATTAGTATGTACGTGTATACAGTTTTGACTAAAATGTCAGCCTGTCATAACCTACCATACAATATTATTTAAGGGGATTAATGATGAGAAATTTATGCTCTCTACAGGATGTGACCAGAGAGAATGATTTCTCTTCTCAGTGGAGTCCATTTGCTGAGGGAGGCATCTCCTCTAGGTAACTATAGAAACAGTTGAAACAGAGCCCATAAACAAAACAGCCTCCCGGCAGGTGGCCTCCTTTCACTACTTAATAACATGGACACTGTCTGAATCCTTTCTCATAGATATCACAAAACTGTCTGTGTATGTTTGCTCTCTAACCTGCCTAGTTTGTGTGTCTGAGCTTCTCCAGAGTGTCTGTCTGGTTGCTCTCCCTTTGCTCTGTTATTTTCTTCTGCTCCTTTGTTTTTCTTGCTCCGGTTCATCTTTCAACTTAAGGAGCCTCCTGAAAAGTGTGGAGGACGAGTTGTTCATACGGTAATGCCAAGGAGCGTGTGTATTTGTACCCATACTTATCATTTGCCATGCTACTTTTCACATGTACTGATGCCCATTCCACACTGATTGAATGCTGAGCCTTGAAGATTTTTTTTCGGCACCATGTTTGTGCATCTTCTTTCTGCTCCCTGTGGCTGTATATGCATCCTGTAACTGTTGTATCATCACTGACTGTCCATTTGCTGTACGATGTTTGTTTGAGCTCAAAAATGTAATGAGACAGTAGATTTTTCCAACATTCGTTCCCTGTTAAGTCCTTATGTTAGCCAACTTAAATGATTAGTTATTTGAATGGCTTTAGTCTAGACTTCAAAAACAATTGAGCTTGTAATTGTCAATTTGATTCTAGTAGTATAAGTAGCAATGTGCTGTGAGTGGACAGTTTACATGTATTGGCAAATGTACTGTGATCCCAGTATGCAACTAATATATCATTGTACACATTTTAATGAGCCTAATATTTATAGAATTTAATTATTTTTAGTAGTTTCAGAAATACAGTACATGCCAGGACTAACAAACTAGTTTCCTGTCTGACTTTCTCGTTTGTTCTCGTCTCTGTCTTAACTTTACTCTAGCGGTCATATGACTCCACTAGAAGATGCCTTTGAGGATGTAGAGATGTAAGTTTCTCACAGGCTCACTTTACACCATAGATGTAATGCAATTTTACATTAACTGTAACCTGCATTACTGAAAATGATGTATTAAAGTTATTTCTCACAAGCGATTTATTTTTAAATTATATGTATTTAAATAGAGCTTTTGAAAGAATTTGGCCTCACAAATCTAAATAGCTGCTGACCCTAAACACCCACATCAGTGTGCTCTCTTTCATGTATACTTTTCTTCTCCAGATCCACTCTAAAACATGGTGTGCCTCCACCTCTTCCTCCTAAGGTAAGTTTTTGTGTGCCATGAATACATACTCAATTGTGCATAGTGTGTGTGAGAGAGAGAGATATGTATGTGTATCTAAAATAATAGTCAAAAAGTGTGTATTCTTTCAATTCACATGTCTACATGTGGTTAATGGGATCCATATTAACTGTGCAATATCCTTTCCACCACTAGCCACATCCTTTCAGCTCATTTGATGAAGTGGGCTTGAGTGATGGCTCCTCGACAATTAAGCGGCTCCCAGGCTCCGATAATGGCATGGTCCCAGGGCCACGCAGGCAGAGCACACCAGAGAGAGCCAACAGGATCGAACAGATGCAGCATGACCTCTCCGCTAGTGTGAGCAGCCCTGGACTGCTGTCACGCTCCACAGAATATGGTACTTGTATACATACATATATTCTCTGGTTTTAAATGTATAGTTCCATGTAGAGAGCCCTTGCTAGCAGCTGACATTCAATTATTCAGAATGGTTAGAACTGCGATCTTCCAGGAAGCAAAGAACTTTTCACCTTCTAACATGTAAACTAGTGGGCCTTTTTGCTGCTCATTTCTTTTCATCATCTGTAACCTGTCTACATATGTTTTCTCAACATTCTCCTTCTTCCTTTTTCTTGTCTTTTCCAAGCTTCTCTTTATTCCAAACCAGGAGGTAAGACAATGCATCATCACCACATTCTCTCTTTGCTTCACTTTATCTGTTGCATTTCCATTCTTCCATTCCTTATGCAACAGCTCTGCCCCATTTTTCTTTTTTTGAGCACACTTTTAACATTCTTTCTCTCTTTTCTTTTGTTTCAATAGGTGAGGACTCTGAGGGCACCCTAAATGGAGACACTCCTAAATCGCCACCTGGGCGGCCACAAAGGAAGGAGAAGAAGGAATTTCCTGTGAGTGTGAATGATTAGAGGGAAAGAGACAGGAAACAAAAGTTGAAAACTCATTCATTTAACAGAGATTCTTATCCAGAGCAAATGAAAGCATCCAGTCAATATATTAACCAGCAAGATGAGTCAAGAGCTAGTTTGTGCAAAAGTAAGAGTAGACTATGTGGTAAGAAAAGTCTGTTCTAAGTGCATACTGAATATAAAAGATAAGATGACGACATTTTCAAAACTTGTTTCATGTATAGATAGATATGACCACGAACATGTTAATATTTCAAGCCATATATGCCAAGCTCTCTGAAATGAAAGACCCTAGTTGACATGTATTTGTGAATATAGCCAGTGCATAGCCAGTTGATGAATAGAATGCCAGCATTTGGTTTCTGATGTTTAAGGCCACAGGAGTGACCTCAGTTGGGACATCACATGAGAGTGTTTTGGGAAGTAGTGGGCAGGAGCATTCTGAATGCACTGTTGAGAAAATGTTAAGACAGACTGGCTGTAGTCAAATACAGAATTTACTAGGATTTGGATAAGCAGTTGAGCAGATTCTGATGTCGTCATGAAGAAGTTGTCTGTAGGAACTGGAGTTGAGTTTATGTTAAGTCCGTCATCTATAAATCACATCAATATTGAATATGAAGTGTGAGTGTTGATGGTAATTAACGTATCCAGTCTAGAGTTATTTGCTGGAAGAAGCGTCAAGGCTGTGATTCAGATAATGGGTCTTCCTCCAGGAAGATAAGTCACCAAGTCATTACAAATGTTTTTCAATCATGCAGCGGTGAGGTTGTGAGTAAGCATTATTAGCAGATAACAAATAGTAAGATATATAAAAATTGCTCTTACAGATAAGAAGTTGCTTTATAACGTTGGCAAGTGTTATGGAAATCAATACTACATTTTAGGAGTACCTGCATTTTTATGGCTTTATTGATTTAGTGGTTTAACTAGAAATAGGTTGTCACTAAGGATAACACTATACTACAAAAATCTGTTTTATTGTCTGCTTACAGAAGCCAGTGATTAATGGACTTCCACCCACCCCTAAAGTGCTGGTGAGTGCTCACCTTCCTTCGTAGCCTTTCTCATGATCAGATGAAGGATGAAGGGAAGTCTTCTTGCAGTGCTAATATAAGCAAGCTGCTTTTACAAGCAATATAAAGCTAAGCTGCTCTTACAACGATGTTTTGGTGTCCTTCATGAAAACATGAGTGGGAAACTTGGGCACTGTATAGCTATGTAGTGCCATCTGTGATTTGAAATCCATTTTGAATTGTAAATAAATATTTTTCACGTCCACACAAAATTGCAGCAAAGACAAAGGCTAAGTCAAGTCTGATTTGTTTTAATCTATTATAGATGATTTAATTTTAGCATTCCAGTTGTCATTAAGGTTGTGTTCCTACTATGTGCTCTAAGGTAAACTTGAATTTGTGTGCAAAATTAATTAAAAAAAATTCATGTGCAAGCCGTCAAGTGCACTCCATGAAGCTGCCTTATATTATTTTTGGATAGTCTTTATACCCATGTGAGTGCAGTTGTCTCGAAATCAAAGGTCTCTGATTTGGATAAAACAATGTTCTTCTGAAACCTGCCTCTCTCTCTTTTTTTTTTTTTTTTTTTTTTTGTTTCTGTTTGCATTTAGATGGGAGCATGTTTTTCTAAAGTCTTTGATGGCTGTCCTTTAAAAATGAACTGTGCCACTTCATGGATTCACCCAGATACCAAAGGTAGCCACCGTGTGTGTATTGTAAGTGTGTGCATGCGTTCATAACATTGGGTTCTTACAACTGCAATGTCTACCTGTTATAGATCAGTACTTGATCTTTGGGACAGAGGATGGCATCTACACATTGAACCTAAATGAGTTACATGAGGCCACCATGGAACAGGTACTTGCTGACCTCTGACCTTTTCCCACTAGCATCTTCCATTATGGACATTATGCATTTCAGTGTGTCTGTATCCCAATCCGTGCTTTATTTGTGAGTGATAATTTTGTGTCACTGCATATAAAACACTATTTAAACATTCACTGTATGCATGCTAATTGTGTTTCAGTTGTTTCCACGGAGATGTACTTGGCTCTATGTCATAAATAATAACCTCATGTCATTATCAGGTAAGTATCTCAAATATATTGAATGCAGGTACTTCCCTATCCGACCGTATCTTTTATTCAGTGTTTATGAACGTTGATTGTGAATGTGTGCGGGTGCGTGTATGTGTGTGGGTAGCTGACTGTTTTCTGTAACAGTAACAGAGTTAATTATTCAAACCATTTCAGTAAAAACAATTATATATGTGCCAAAACATAATCTAGTCAAAATTCGGTTTGCAATTTTTTTCCTGATTCCATACATAATCAGTGAGCTAAGGCATGTTTGGTGCCATTAGCACAAGTTGTAGCACTTGCATCGAAGGTTATAAGGTTATAAAATACTCTAGCACAGCTGATTTAATCTGATTGGATCTGATTCAGGGTGGATATAAAGTTCCATCACGCTCACAAGCCTCTCCCACTTTGTTCCAAATATATTAGGTAAGCCATAAGGCGGGGACACCATGTGGGATGAAAACAATTCAGGGTGCTAAAGTTTCCATTTAGACAGCATATCTGTAACCCTTGTTCTATTGTCTAAGCTCTTATTTTATTCATATTCATTAATGCTGCGAAGTCTAGATTTAGACAGAATGCCTTTTAATCATGGCTTATAGATGTGATCCTAAACTGTGTCTAACTGTGACATGCCTAGCTGCCACTCCAGAACCATAGATGTTTAAAAGCTTGGCATAATGTGTACAAAAACAGTTTAATGAATACAGCATGTAAACACACTCACCATCTGGTTTAGAAAGCACGCCTGTATACTTACTCATTATTACGGTTACCCAATCAGCCAATTATGTAGCTGGCAGCAGCACAGTGCACCAGATCATGAAGGTCAAGAGCTTCAGTTAGTGTTCACCTCAAACACCAGAATGGAGGAAACGTGTGATCTCTGACTTTAACCATAGCCATGTGCCAGATGGGTTGGTTTGAGTATAACATGTTGAGTGAGTGTCAGTTCTGTGGGTGCCATGTTGTTGAGAGAGGTTGGGGGAAATGGCCAGATGGGTTTAATCTGCTGGAAAGGACTGTAACTGATATGATCTCTCTTTACAACTGACAATTGACTGACTCGCCCAAGTCATACAACTGACTCGCCCAAACCTGACAATTGAAGATTAAGAAAAAAAATCACCTAGTCATCAGCTGTCCTGTTTTAGAGAGTTTCTGCCCATTATAGTATCAGATTCTTGTTCTTGACTGTGTGAAATTCCCAGGAGATCAACAGGTTCTGAAATACTGGTACCAACAAGTGTGCCATGGTTAATATCACAGTAAAATCACACTTTTTCTTTGTTCTGATATGAGCTTAACATTAATTAAAGCTCTTGACCAGTATCTGCTGGTTTTGCCATTGGTTCAAGATATTTTATAGGGCAAAAGGCAGAGGAAAAGGAGGCAGTAGATTTATTTATTTTCCCCCTGATTATTTTAAATTAGAATTTAATCTCAAGACAGGCCTCATCATTCTCCTGCTGTCTGTCCTCTACAGTTCATCATGTCACTGTATAATATACACGCTTTTTGCTTTTGTCATACTTATTGTCAGTGTATAGTAACTACATGATTACTTTCTTTCTCTTTCCTCTTTTGCACTCTCTCTTCTGTCCTCTCTGATCATGGCTGATCTCACTCCCTGCTGACTGCTTTAACGTCTAAATCACCATAATCAGAAGGTAAAGGCACTCTTACACACTCACATACCAAGCATACCATCATTTTCCTCACTGTGCACATATTCATGCCTATCCGATATCACTTTTTTTCTGTCTTTTAATTGTTTCCTTCTAAGCCACGTTGTAAATGTGCATCACTGTGCTTATCTTAGCTTGCTATCATTGTTGCTGACACCAGAGAAGTCCGAGACTCGGAGACTCCGCTGAATTGTTTGGTTGTGTTGTCTTTCTGACACATGTCCTTGTTGTATAACATGCTATAATCTGTGTTTAACTTGTGGACACCATCCTGTCACAGGGAAAACCTTCCAGCTGTATTCTCACAATCTGATTGGCCTGTTTGAGCAGCTCAAAAAACCTGGACTTGCTGCACAGTTCCAAACTCACAGGTTCCCTGAGAGGATACTGCCCAGGTACAAAAAACAACTGCAGTGCATTTCTACCAACACACAAATTCAGTAGTGCACTACAGTCTGGGGTTTTTAAGTTATTTTTAAAAAGCAATGCCTACAATTCATTTGTGTTATAATTACCCACAGCAAAATGTTTTTTTTTTTGTTTTTGTTTTTAAACTAGTAATTTACATCTCCTCCCTGTGATCCATATATTTTAGTTAGGGTGCAAATCTGAAAGTTTTCTATTCGCATTGTTTGGTATAACATAATAGACTTGATCACTCTACCTAGTGCCTTCATACATTGTTTAGAACAACATTTGAGAGAATTACTTGTGTTCAGCAGTTTGCTCTATCGGGGAATTCACAGAGCCGTGCACATTTCAGATATCCCTAGTTTCATTTTAAAATCCTTTAAGTTTTGTTTAGGACCACTTTCACTTTTAGAGATGCGGATAAACCTGGTTTAACATTTGCTGCCGAGCTGCACTCTTTGGTGGAGAGGTGTTCACGTGGCCTTGGGTTGAACCCATAGCTACTGTAAGCTCAACTTACAACTACCTTAACTGAACCCAATGTTACCTTCCTAACCTATGACTTCAGCTTTGTATAGTACCACCTAGTCACACAAACACAGCACATACAAACACCTACCCATTTCCTGACTGCATTCTCAGCACAGCATTCTCCTAATGTGATACAGCTCATGTACATTGATATGTGAACTCTTCTACAGTTGAATATCTAGAAACTTGTATACTGTTACGGACAGTGGTGGAGCCACTTATGGTGCATCATGTCCTTAAGTGCCTCTTTGGTCTAGAACTAATGTAAGTTTTTTGACCATCTGGAATGTTTACAATTATATTTTCAGATATAAACGAGAATGTAAAGTTGAAATATTGCTAGGAAATAATTATCAACAGGCATTTTTTTCTGTGCTACAGTGCAGTACACAGGCTTCAGACAGTCGTTATGTTATGCACATTGTAATCATATATAGTGGATAAGAAGCCACTTAGGATTCAACCTAACAGGGTGAATTTTGAAGAAATCAGGATAACGGTGTAGGGTCTTACACATATTTTAGGTAGTATAAGACATTTCAAATCTATTTAACAAAACGTGACCATTGGTTTAAAAAAACATATTTGCCAAACATTGCTTCCAGGTGATTTTCTTTGCTTAATATTATTGCACAGTTTTTATTTTCAGTGGTTTGATACAAACTTAATTAGTGGTTACAACCAGCTAATATTTACTCTCTTGATTGCTGTATAAAATTATAGGCTCATTAGTAGTCAAATTCATTGTCAAAATTTAAGGGCATTTGATAGAGCTTAAATTATGTCCATATTATTGCAGTTTAGATTGTCATAATAAAAGTTAATTAGGCTTCCTATTTTGTCTTTTGTTAACAGGAGATTTGCCCTGACCACCAAAATTCCTGATACAAAGGGCTGTCACAAGTGCTGCATCGGTGAGCAACATGTCTTTCTGTAGTGCTTGCTTCTGTTAGTAGGCATAGCCGGATAAATAGCTGACGTGAATTTTTCCAGAGCGTCTGAATTTTGAAAGCTTGTGCATGATTATTATAGCTGTAGTAGATATGCAACATGGATTACCCCCCCTCTGTTTTTTTTTTCAGTGCGTAATCCGTACACTGGCTTTAAGTACCTTTGTGGAGCACTGCAATATGGCATCGTTCTGTTACAGTGGTACGAACCTATGCAGAGATTCATGCTTATAAAGGTTGGTAACAAACAGATAATATTTCTGTTAAGCCCATGCTTATGAACACTGAGGCTCATGTCTCCATCATCCTCTCTGCTGCAGCACTTTGATTTCCCATTGCCGAATCCTCTGCGTGTGTTCGAAATGTTGGTGGTACCAGAGCAGGAGTACCCTCTTGTGTGTGTAGCAGTCAGTCAGGGCACTGAGCCCAGCCAGGTTGTTCGTTTTGAAACCATCAACCTCAACTCCTGTTCGTCCTGGTTTACTGAGATCGGCTCAGGTACCCAGTCACTCTTACTCACACCCAAAAGGTCATAACTGTTGTATTTGTTAAGAGTTGAATTGTTTACTATGCATTCAGATTAATAATAATTGTCATAAAATCCTGTATGTGGGTTTATCTATATATACACATTCAAGGAATAAAGAAACATCAGCATAGAAGTTTTAATCCAAAAACTATATATATATAAATATAAATAAATTATAAATTGCATACATATAATAAAATTTAGTGACCTTCATGAACTTCATCCCACGTTTTTTGGTTAATTTGTACTAATTCATTGCGAATATGCATTCACAGTATGAATCTCTTTTTCTGACTCTAGCGGGAAATCAGGTTGATGCTATTCATGTTACTCAGTTGGAGAGAGACACGGTGCTTGTGTGCCTCGACCGTAAGTAGGAGATCTTTTAAGATGCTAAGAAAAAACTGCTTGCATGTCGATCTGTATTTCACTGTGTTTGTGTGTACACATACAGAAAATCTGAAGATAGTGAACCTGCAAGGAAAGCTTAAATCTAACAAGAAACTGTCTTCTGAACTCAGCTTTGACTTCTGTATCGGCTCAGTGGGTCAGTGTGTTATCTAGCCATCTGTATTGTTTATTAAAATTGTTATAAATGTGGTTGTAATAGTTGTTTGTGTGGGGTAGTGTGTCTTCAGGACAGTGTCTTGGCTTTCTGGAAACATGGCATGCAGGGGAAGAGCTTCAAATCTAATGAGGTATGTTGTTGTTGGGGTTTTTCCCTTCCCTCAAGTTTAATGTGTTGCTATGTTAGTCAAATCCTGTCCTAGATCATTATTACACTGCTCAAAATCATCTATTAAGCTGTTCTTATAATTTAGCTGCCATGCTGGAACAAGAGGAATCTTGTTAAGGATATGTCTTCCTTTGGGTAAATATTTAGGGTATGCTAAGTGTGTGCAGTTAGTTCTCTCAATTATTCCAAAATAACGCTTGAAACTTGTATTTGTTAGCAAGATAAAAAAGCTAGTCAGGAGGGTTTTTTTTTCATTGTGACAGTTTAGTTTGATATAAGCTAAGTTTCCAATTTATATTAAAAAAAAAAAAAAAAAAAGACCCTATATCTATGCTCATTGCACGTTATCAGGTATATCTACCAGTAGGTCATCTGTTGCCATGCACAATGTCAGCCATCTGCTGCTGTACAGCTGAACAGATTTTCAAAAATACAAGCTGTAGTTACTACTTGTGCAGTGGCTGATGCACTCATTGTTACTGGTTTCTATTAAACTGCTACATAAATTTTTGTGTGCAAGTTTGACATGAACTCCTAAAAGCCATTAGGAACCGATTTATTTTTTTAAATTGTCTTGGTAGCTTCTGTTATGATGGTGTGTTTGGTTATGTGGCTTTGGTTAGCTGGATGGTGGCTTCAGCATGTCATCCCGCTCGCTGCCTGATCAGCATCATTCGAACAATAAAAGATCAAAGATCACCAGAAGGTGAACCACTCTTTATGAAAACTAATACCGTGTGTGTGTGATTGAGTAGGTGAGTGAATATGAAAGTCTGTTTTCTAGAAGACATTGTGAAAGGTAATGTAAAATTGATGTCCAATCAGAAAGTAGCAGCTGCTCAAAGAGAACGATTAAATAATTCAGCTGTTTTTGTTTTGTATGACCGTACTGAAAGGCTATCGGCACCCTCAGTGTTCCAGTCTGTGCACTTGACTGCATGTGTATGTGTAAGAAGGGGAGAGAATAGCAGGCTATAGCATAAGCCTGACAGGTGTTACACCGGCACGGTCACCTGGTGTAATTGGCTGTGTTTGCATGGATAGGGACGGGGGGAATTACATGGTGGAGTGCTGCACTTTGCTGTTTGTCACTGTAGGATTCCACACTCAAATCCAGCTAGAATGTCAGACCTTTTAGAGATAAGACCACTCGAGTAAATTCTTATGTAACTCTCAAAGATGTTAACTACACCAACCTGTTCGTTTAGTCTGTCTGCCTTTAAGAAGCGAAGTTGTCTCATCCAAGGGTTGACAGCAGTCTAAACAAAGTTTCTGCTGTTCCCCAACTAAACCAGTAATTACTTTATAATTAGACTCACCATATATCTGTACAAAATGAGTAATTGCTTCCATTGTTTACATGTACACTATATGTACACCTGACCATTATACCCATATGTGCATCCCTTTCCAGATTTTGTCCCCTTTGCTTCTACAGTAACCTCCACTCTTCTGAGAAAGCTTTCCACTAGATTTTGCAGTGTGGCTGTTTGAATTTCTCATTAAGCTATAAGAGCAATAGTGAGTTCAGGCTGATGTCAGGTGAGGAGGTCTCTGGGGTGCAATGTTCCAATTCATCCCAAAGGTTTTCAGTGGGGTTGAGGTCAGATGAAGGCCCCTTGTGTTCTTCTACATGAATTTTGGCAAACGATATTTTATAGACCTTAGACCTCACTTTGGTATGGTTTTGCTATAACATGGTTAGGCCCCTTAGTTCCAGTGAAGGGAAATTGTAATGTTACAGCATACAAAGACATGTACAATTGAGTGCATTCAACATTGTGGCTGTGATTTGGAGAACAACAACATACGTGTATGATGGTCACATGTCCAAATAATTTTTGTCTTATAGTTTATATAGTTCTTAAAAACTACAGGCTTGCTTCTCTGTTCATTACTTTTTGTACATGCCTACAGGTAACACAGGAGATTTGTGACCCAAGCAGAGTGTTTCGCCTACTTGGATCAGACAGGTGGGAGTGTAACTTATTTCCTTCCTGTGTGCTTCTCTTTCTCTGTTTATCTGTCTTTCAATCATCCACTCATTCATTCAGTGTTTCTGGCGTTCTGTCTCACATTTCCCTTATTTCCGCTTTACCTGGAAACATACTGTTACCTTCCAGTTCATCTCCTTCCATCCTCAGAGAGCCAGTGGTTTTCCCATACTGCTTCAGTTTCTATGATGAGAGACGCACACTGGGATTTGTGGGTGTGGATGGGAGCATGTGCAGTGTAAAATGAAACATCAGTCAGATATGTTCATTGACACTTATGGGTTTCATAAATCAGAGAATTTTCCAGAATAGTTTGGTAAATGTATTCAAGTATAATGTATTTATATTCACCTGTGACTTTTTAGGAACACCATACAAATAATGGGCAGGGCCCTTTGCTCTCAGAACAGCCTGTTATTTGTGGCTTTTTTTCCTACAAGCTGTTCTTTGATATTCTGGTCCATGTTGCTGGACCACTGCACATTCAGTGTGTTAAAATTATTTTCTGAAGTTTGTGAGAAGAAACAGAATTGTCAGTTGAATCAAGCCCAAACAGCCTCACTTTCTGGAAGAACAACGTCATTGTAAGAGTACAGTATGGGAGGAGATGGTGTCTGTTACGCACACACATTCTCCCCTATGACTCAGAGGTTGCACTCATTCATTGTGAAACAGGTGCATTGGCCTCAGGCCCCCAGGCTCGGCCTCTGTCTTGGGGAGGAGATGAGCTCTGCTGTCACAGCCTGTACCTTAACAGTACCTTAATATGTTGCCTACAGCAGTGGGGCCGGATGATGGGACAGATCATTCTGTTAGCTCTCCTCCTTCTCACTGAATTTGATTTAATTGGGTCTCCTCATAAACTCTGGTCCTCACATACTTCAGACACTTATGCACTTGTGCACACACACCTTTCTGCCTATACTCTATGTTTTATTCACTGTGACACGGGCAGTGCCAGGCTGGTGTGTCTGTGTGCTGTAATTTCATCTGATGCCCTGTGCCCGCTGCCTCCCCCTCTCATCTCTCCTTCTGCTGAGGACACAACCAGTCTTGTCATACTGTGTGTCTTTTCTCTCTTCTAGCCTCTCTGCATTTTGTATTTTTCCTAATTAAATGCAACGATTTGCAACTTCAGTGCTCTTTTTTGTTTTTCTATCCTCCGTTCTTTGTTTCTCTCCCTGAGGTGTAATGTGTGTTGTGTTTTTAGGGTGGTGGTTTTGGAGAGCAGACCCACTGATAACCCGACGGCTCTCAGCAACCTTTACATCCTGGCAGGCCATGAGAACAGTTACTAGACTGATTCTTGCTGATACTGCTCCCTCACCTAGTCACTGCTCTGGCATTGTGGATTCAGCGCTGTCTGGCAGTGAACTCAACTATGCTGCTTGTTTAAGTAAAGGTTTGAAGATAAAGAGAGCAAAGGCTTTAGGTTGTGCCTTCATAATACCATGAATGGACCTTCAAGCTGGTCTGTGCTGTGTATCTTTCTGCCTTTCACTGGCTAATGGCTAATTTAGAATCAGATCAACAGTAGCAACGTGGTTCCAGCAAATGTAATTAACATCTGAAAAGTCTGAAGGAAATATTAACCGAACAGCAAGACCAAGGTTGCAGAAATTGTACAGTAGAGTGCCTTTGTAAGGGGACTATCAGGCGTGCTTTTATTAAATTCATTGAGAAACAGGCTCTCCTGTGTGACTAATCAGTATGCAACTAACATATCCTCAAACCAGACTTAGATTTTAGATATTTTGGAACCTTTTGGGAGTATTTAGTCGGCATGGCGTGAGTGAAAAACCAAACAAGGAAGCAAGGACATATTGCCGTTGGCTATTTAAAGTGTAAATTATTGAGCTGTGGTCATGTTGTAGTTTAAATTTCTAAAAACACACCAGCAAAAGCTCACTTCCTTAATAGAGCAGGACTCCACACAGCTGCATTTTTTTAATTTTACTGCTCTGTAATAAAATAAATCTCTCCTGCTTGGTTACATTTAAGAACGCAGTTATATGTAAAATGGTATTCTTTTTATTGGAACTTTTATTCAATATTTGCACCATGTAAGCACTTTTGTACATTAATGTTTTTGTATTTAAGAATGACAAAATATGGGAGATGCTAGGTTTTTATGACTTGCGGAGTATTTCCATGGCTTCAGTTCTAATGTATGCTTTTTTTGTAATAAAAAAAGACTGTTAACAAGGTATTGTCTTTGGGTTTGTTAATTAAACTGATCACAGAACAAGCCAAAGTTATCTGCTCTTTGACAGCTGTGTGTATGTGTGTGGTGTTTGGCATCCTGTGAAGCAGATTTGTCAGCCACTGAACGACTGCATGCATGTCTGATCTGTTTGCGCTCTTGCTCATGATTTGTCGTTCATTAGAGATAACTGACTGTGTTTTCGCACTCGTCTCCTGTGGGGCTGCAGCACTACACAGCTGAGTGGGTTTTCTGTACTTGTATTTTGAAACCTGTTGTGTTAAGCAGTGGAGTAACGCTGGAGTCCCCCTGTCCAGCATGTTTTGTTCTTTCTCTGTACCACACCTGAGCCAACTAATCAGCTAATTAACAGCTAATCTTTCTTCGTGGTCAAAGCCCATGTAATTCCAGTATAATTAAAACATGAGGCATGACGTCTAGTATATACGTCAGTGGAGGTGTGCTTGTGAGTTTTACAGAATTTCAAGTTCAGTTCGCTACTTTTCCTGTTTCATTTACAGTGATGAGTTGGCAGTACAAATGTGTAAGCCAACTCTAGACTTTTTGTATAACTTTCAATAAACTGGGCAAAAACATATATTTGATTAGAGGAATTGCATATTAGGTGTGTGTGTGTATATATAGATTGTGTGTGTGTATATAACTCCAAAATACATTTTAAAATTAAAGTCTTAAAATTATTTGTTGCCTTTGATTTCCCACTGATCTACTTATATGAAGAAAATGATGCTTTTGTTGTTCCTGTACAAGTCACCATAATGTGAGAACTTTGAAGCCAAACTTTTTGGCCCCTTTTTCACCACATGATTTGATATTTGGGGAATATTTGATGATATTTGTGGAAAAAAACCCACACCATTTGGTAGAGGGCACAAAAGCTGCCATACCCACTGTAAAACATACTGGTGTGTGTGTGTGATGCTTTGCGTCTGTTTTATGTCTAGTGGTCCAGACATTTTGCGGAACTACAAAACACCCAACATTGTGTATCATCACCAGAACCTAGAACCTGTTACCTTTTCCTATAGGTTAAGATTTGGTCAGGGCTGCATATCAAAATAATCGAGAAACTTGATTTAAATCCAGCACAGAAATAAAGGCAAGGAGTCATGATCCTCTTGAAGTGGCTTCAACCCTGTAGAGACCCTGATATTTTCTCCAGAGGACAATTTACCAAATCATTCAGCTGTTTTTGTTTTTTTTATTCGAAGGATGCCAATACTTCCTGATTTGAATGTGAAAGCTGTCACAGTGTGTGAAAAGAGCTTTTAGTGCTGTTTCACATTTGCTCACTGCTCTTGTGTTAATGTGGGATTTTAACTGCTCGGGTTGTTGCTGTTGCTCTGCACATTCACTCCGCGGTGAGAAGGTGGAGCCTGTGCGCTGTTCCTATGGCGACCGAGGCGCATGTAAATGACCAGCTCCTTAAGCCACCTCACACACCCCTACACACTCCCACACACACACACACACACACACGGGCTCTGAGCTCTCACTGCCCCACAACAACACCTGCAAGGCGCAGTTTGGAGCGAGTCGCAACACGGTAAGCGACCACCACGCTATTATTCTTCCACTTATTTCCTGAAACGCTTCTTGTGTTAAATCTCTCAGTTGGAGATCATTAATAGCACTTGTTCGCTTATAACACATTTATAGCGCAACACGGCCACTTTGTGCTATCCTCCAGTGGTCAGCAACTTCTGCTCGATAAAGCTGAGTTTTGTGTAAGTGTGGGAAAGTAGACTAGACTGCGAGGTTAAAGCTGTTTTAGTGAAACACACAAGGTTTTTCACTTACAAACTCAAGAAGCTGATAATGATCGCGTTTGCAGAGACGTTGCGTAATGGTTGGCTGATGTTTTCCCATTATGAGCCGATGCTTATATAATAGCTGATGATGATGATAACATTATTATTATTATTATTATTATTATTATTATTATTATTATTATCATTACTGTTGTTGTTTTGTTGTTGTTGTTAAATTACAATTAAATGAAAATAAAATTTATTATTATTGTTGTTGTTAAATTACAATTAAATGAAAATAAAATTATTATTATTATTATTATTATTACTACTACTACTACTACTACTACTACTACTACTAATAATAATAATTTTATTTTCATTTAATTGTAATTTAACAACAACAATAATAAATTTTATTTTCATTTAATTGTAATAATAATAATAGCAATACATAAGCTGGGATTTTTTTAATAATTAGGGGTCTGATTCCATAATAAACGTAGTCATGCATGCAGAGCTGTAACTGAGAGAGGTTAATGTTTTTCCAGGTTGAGCAGTGCATGTGGGAGCTGCTGCACCACACTTCTCTGGGATTCCTCTTGGCTTCACAGCATGGAGAAGTATGAGAAGATTGCAAAGATCGGAGAAGGCTCATACGGAGTCGTGTTCAAATGTAGAAATAAAGACACGGGACAAATCGTCGCCATTAAAAAGTTCGTGGAGTCAGAGGATGACCCAGTTATTAAAAGAATTGCGCTCAGGGAGATCCGGATGCTCAAGGTAAAAAAAAAAAAAAAAACTAAACAAAACCACACAATAAAACAGGTCACAGTGTTAAAATGCATCATCTGTGTGCACATGATGGAAAAATCAGACAAATAGCAACAAGTAGACTTATTCTTGTGCCAGGAAAAGATTGTGGTTTCTCAATGAATGAATGTTGAATGGTATTTGAACCAGTGAGATTTATATTTTATCAGGAATAAATATAGTTCCTTGGTGCACCAGAAGAAAATGAAGACTATTCATCAAAAGGTTTTTGTTTTTTTTTTAATCTAAAACTTTTTCCACACAAAGAACATGCTTCAAAATAAAGGTACCAAACTGGCCGGTTCCTTGTTGCTGGGGTGTCATCATGTGTACATCTTTTGTATGTGTATATCTTTGCATCTTTTGTACCTTTAATTAGGGTTTTAGATTAAAGCGTTAAAGGTGCAAGGTACTTTGATTTCTTTTTACAGGTATACCCAATTATGTTATTACATGAAAGATACATGCTAAAAGTGCAGAGTATTGTATCGTTGAGGGCTCTGTTGCAATGACCCGGAAAAGTGAAGTTTGGTGACTTTATTTTGGAGAAGGAAACGATCCCAAACTACTTCATCAGCCCTATCAGTACAAACCTCTTATTCAAATATTTGGCACAAGAGCATCATGTTTATTTATTGGGACTGCCAGAGATGACTGATCCTGAAATTTCACAGAAAAGGACATTAAGCAGAACTCAAATGCAAAGTGCTAACATTTGCAGTTGGATATAATCTGATATTATACTTTATATTATTGAGATTTTGTAAGTTTGTAAGATTAGGATTAGATTCATTTAAGTGTCCAGTCAGTTTGTCTTATATTTATGAAAACTTAATAATAACTGAAAATATTTAAAAAATTTAGTAAATGTCCTCCGCTGTAACATTTAAAAAATATTCATAATCAATCGTTAATTAAAAAAAGATAGATTTTTATAAGATTTATTAAATAGCTCTAGCTCTGTGTTGTTTCTGTTTTGTAGCGGTTGAAATGACAATAAAAGCTACTTGACTTGACTTTTCAGTCATAATCGCTTCCTTTTCCATCCTGAAGGGAGCTTATTATGTTATTTGTTTCATAAAGTCCTTTAGGTAATTTGTTCTTCCTTGGCACTGGTCATGATAAGACCCTTTTTTGGCACCATTAGCATTTAAGATAGTTGCAAGCGTTGCCGTTCTATTGTGACATGTTTTGACACAGGGCATACAGGGAAGTCAGGTAATGTGGCATTTTGTAATTGGAGCCTGTGATTTGGTCGCATTGTTATTTACTGTATGGAACGCTGGCGTGTCGTGACTTTAGTATTATATAGCTCTGTCTGGGGGAATAATACTGAGGTCACAATGTGCGTTTGGAAATTGCCAGTGGATTGGTTAGCTGGCTGCTATTTTTGGCATGCTGTTACGGTAACTAGTATGTGGTTTGTTTTGTTGCAGTTCTCAGTTATCTTTATTTTCCAGTTCCTGTGGCTTTAATTTAAAATCAGATGAAATAACTTTCTCTGTGCTTCTGTGTAATAAAGATGGCACTAAAAGATAGCAGCTAGTTTGTTGTTGTTTAAAAATCTATTGATTATTCATGTCTTATTAAAAAAAATCACCTCAGCATTCACATACTAACATCTTGTGTCTGTGTATTATTGGACATCAAGTGTACGGTAATGTTAGTTTTGGCTTTTAGGATTTGTAAATGTTGCTATTTTCTGTGGGTATGTGGTTTTGGAAACTAGAGGGAATAGGTTTGGTTTACAGATGCTCTCATGTGCTGATCTTTTTTTGGTTAGTGTGTGGGAAGGTTCAGAAAAAAGGGGAGGGGTAATGGTTCATTTGCACCAGAAGAGTAGCCTATATAACATTAGCAAAGGAGGACTGAGGGTCAGTGACCTACAATCGTTAATCTCTACTCTTGCTGTGCATTTTACGAACTCTCAGTGTGGATGTTGTGTGATGGGGTCTGATCCGGGTAGATTATAAACTTTTCCAAATCAAAGGATAGCTTGTGGTGTTGTGTATTGTGATGTGATGTGTTCCACGTACAAAGCCGACACTTCACCAGTGCTGTCTTTGGTGTTGATTAAAGGCAGTGCTGATTAAATGATCCTGTGAAATACAAGTGACTATGCTTTCTTACTTGCTTTTGACTGTGTCTTGTTATGACAGATAGATGAACTCCCTCTCCTGGAGACATGTTCAAACCATATGATGGGGATTTTTCCAATTTATAGCCAGTTAGAATGAAAAATACTCCTGAAATCCCACAATGCAGTGCAATATTCAATTCTATTCTATTCTATTTGTATAGTTCTTTTAACAATATAAATTCAGCATTTACTTTTTAAATACATATATGTTAAGTTAATGTTCTCCAACAGGTGGATAATACCATTGTACTCTTTGTATGGAATAGTAAATAAGGCATTTTGGATAAAAGGATGTATGGATTTTAATTTTGAGCTAGTTGGGCTTGTGTGTGTGTATGTGTGTGTGTGTGTGTGTGTGTGTGCATGCACACTGGTTTAACTGTTTAATAGCTGGATTGTAAATCGCAGGCTGCCTTAAATAGGTTTCTGGATGGTGACTTGTTGCCATTGGAGATGTTGTGTGTCAGCTTGGTGAATTTTACAATGCCTGGCAGATAAGACACGCAGCAGCTTGTCTCTGTCCCCCTGTCCACTCACACATAGAAAACAATCCTGCAAAAGTTAACAGAAATTCCCACAGTAAAAATAGTGTGTGTGGTGTGTGCGTGTGTGTGTGTCTCTACAGCAACTGAAGCACTGTAACCTGGTCAACCTGATTGAGGTCTTCAGGAGGAAGAGAAAACTGCATCTAGTGTTTGAGTACTGCGATCATACTGTGCTCAACGAGCTGGACAGATATCCCCGAGGGTGAGTTCCTCACACATGTACGCTCCAGTTCAATAGATACAACCACACTTAAATCCATGGCCAACTATTCACTGTAGGTATAAACGGACTATCAGTGATCAGATGTTCGAGTAGTGGATCATTGTCTTATTACAGCATTGACTTCATTGTAGAAGTGTATCAGGTACCTCAGTGTAGCTGTAGTTTGTAAACAACTCAGTGTCACTGCTGGGTTGAGAACCATGTGCCAGAAAAATATTCAGCACTCCCGGGGTTAGAATCCGACACTGATGCAAGGCTAGTGTTGGATGAACACAAGCACTGAAGACAAGCTATAGTGTCTAACCGTACACCTGGCAGATTTACTAAACATGCTGTGTGTGTCTAATAAAGTGGACTTTGGGTATGAATAGCATTTAACGACACTGTCAGCGTCACAGCTGTGCTGAGAATGACCTGCTACAAACAAATCATATCTTTCTGATTGTATTCCTGTGATGGATGCATCTATGTACATAGTACATTTACCTAATTAAAAGGCTAAGGAGTTTAGATAAGAGGAAAGTGTACCTCATAAACTGGCTTCTGCGTGTACAATTCCTCTCACTCATTCATGTACAGACACACAAGTTGCTTTTAAAGCTGTTTGTGAGCCTTTTTCTCTTTGTCACACAAACGGCCATATTGTTTCTGTGTTGCTGGGGTGGATAGACATGTTTGTAGCGGAATGTTTACAGCAATCATTACCCAGAGTGCTTTAGAGGACAACTGCATCCAGTTTTCTTGGTGCACCCTCTAAAGTGTCCCAGTGCACTGGAGTAGAGGAAACATGATAATCGCACAAAAGTTCTTGCTTAACATTAAAAAAACCCCAAAAAAACCTCAGTACCACTTAATAAACTTTGATATATCATATAATACTGTAATGAAATGGTGGAATAGCTTTAACTGAAATGATTATATTGTAAATAATATAATAGCTTTATAACATTGAATGTTAATGAACAGAGTTACTGTAGAATTACATACAGTCCCTTTAACTGAAACTGTTTAACTGAAACACTTGTTGTTGGTGCCAGACAGAATGGTTTGATTATGTCAGAAGCTGCTGATCTCCTGAGATTTTCACACTCAACAGTCTCTGGCGTTACAGTGAGAAAAACAAAACACATCACATGTGCAGCAGTTCTGCTGGAGGAAATGCCATGTTGATGAGAAGAGGCCACGTGTGATTGGCCAGAATAGGTTTAGAGCTGACGAAAAGGCTCGGATAACTCAGTTAAACATTCTTTACCACCACGATGAGCAGAAAAAGCTACCCAGAGCACTCAGCTAGTCGAACCTTGAGGTGGATGGGCTACAACAATCTAAACCCACATCAGGTTCCACTCGTGTCAGCCAAGAACAGAAATCTGAGGCAACGCAGCACAGGATTACAGAAAATAGACAGTGTGGAAAGATAGGAAAATCATTGGTCTTTCTAATCTATTCAGCAACAACAAGAACAATAATAATCATTAGAATTATTATTGTTCTTTCAGCTGATCCCTGTTCGGGGCCACAGCGGATCATTTGGTCCACATGTTTCGATTTGGCACAGGTTTTACGCTGGATGCCCTTCCTGAGAAACCTCCCATTTAATCCGGGCTTGGGACCAGCACTGAGAGATAATTGTTCAGTGGCTCGGTTAGCTCCCTGCCCAGGAATTGAACCCGGGGCGCGTGAGCACGGGATCCTGCTGCTGGACCACCAGGAGCATCATCATCATCATCATCATCATCATCATCATTATTATATTGTTGTTGTTGTTGTTGTTGTTGTTATAATTATGGCACATTATGGCACATTACTTGTGCAGCAATATTCCATGAGGACAGATTTATAATGTTTTCTTCAAGCTTTGCAGTGGTTATTAATTCAGCATATTTATTGTTTGTGAAAAACAAGCACAGGGTTATTTACTACAAGGTCATATCACACAAGAAAGTGGATTAGGACAAAGGAGAAAAAGGGAAAGGGAAAAGAGATCATTGCTATATTTACATGCAGCCTAATAATCTGTTTATAGTCTCCTAGCTCAATTAAAATAAAACGCATCCATGTACATACCTGCAACATGCAAAAGTATGAACAAAATACTTACAATGATCATTTAAATCAAGGTACGTTAGATTTGATTTGTACAGCCTGGCTGAAGGAAATAAAAGACCTCTAAGAGATGTGAGGTAAGAGCCGCAACAACAAAACCTACATCAGCTTAGAGTAGTGCTATAGGGCATTTACAATATATCTCTCATACACACACTAGCACATTATTGACAGATCATAGACACAGAACAAAGAGATGGCGTGGAAAAGTGTGCTATAGGATGACCGCTTATATTTCTATATTTCTACTTGTTCTAAAGCTTTTAATGGTTTCTCAAAATAATAATAATGGAGATTATGAGCGCAGTGTGTATGAATGTGCTGTTCTGCTGGTTATTCAGTGGATTTTTATCCCCCACAGAGTTCCAGAGCCTCTGGTTAAAAGCATCACCTGGCAAACGCTGCAAGCTGTTAACTTCTGCCACAAACAAAATGTAAGAATTAACACTTCTTTCTGTCTCTTTTTCCTTATGGGTAGTAACCTGTTTGCAAAAAAAAATAATAAATTTTTCTTTTGGTTGTTGAAGTTAAATTGAGGGTGAGATTTAGGTATAAGCTTAGCTTTTATTATTTACCTTAATAAATATGCCAGTGAAATATTCTTACAAGGAAAGTAAGAAGTGTGTGTGTGTGTGTGTGTGTGTGTGTGTGTGTGTGTGTGCAGAAATTGAGAGGGAGCAGTATAGCTTGTGCAAGGCTAGGTTTCAGATTGCAGATGTTAATCTGAACAGTGATAGTGAATTAGAGAGTGAAAAGTGGATAAATGCTTTTAGATTAGTTCCATCAACATCTAGATCCAAATACACTCTATGGCCAAATGTTTGTGGACACCTCACCATCACTCCCATACGTGCTTGTAGAACATCCCATTCCTCATTTAGTCTCCCTTTGCTGTTTTAATATGCTTCCTTCTTAATTCATATCTTCTGGGAAGCTTTCCACTACATTTTGGAGTGTGGCTGTGGGGATTCGCTCATTCAGCCATAAGAGCAATAGTGAGTTCAGGCTGATGTCAGGTGAGGAGGTCTGAGGTGCAATGTTCCAATTCATCCTGAAGGTGTTCAGTGGGTTTTGAGGTCAGGAAGGCCCCTTTACAGATTCTTCCACAAGAAATTTGGCAAACCATGTCTTTATCACTTTGTACAGACATGCATTGTTTTGCTGTAACATGTTTAGGGCCCTTAGTTCCAGTGAAGGAAAATTGCAATGTTACAGCATACAAAGACATCATATACAATTGAATACATTCAACACTGTGTTCAACAGTTTGCAGAAGAACAATATGGGTATGATGGTCAGGTCTTCATATATTTTTGGCTGTGTAGATTTTGTGTAGCTTTTGATACACTATACAATATATCCCATAAGTAAAGATATCAAAATGTGAAGAAAAAAATAGAAAGAAAATAAAGTACACAAGTTTGTCATTTTATAAACAGACCAACTCATATTGGAAAGAGGATATGAGACCAGTGTTGCCACTTCATTTGGTACAGTTAATGTAAAATATCCTTCAGAAACTACACTGGAAATCAGGCCAGTCTGCTGTACTGTGTGTCATTGAGAGCTTTAGCACAGAGACTTCACTTTCTAACTAGTATGTATGATGAGTAATTAAGGCTTTGTACCAATACTAATTATATAGATTTTCCTAAAACACCTCAAACATCTGACACCCTACCCAACGAATTAGAAAAGAACTAATAAGTGTTTGTTAAATGATTAGGGAATTAAGAAATGTTAGAAATGGCTCTATTTTTATTTTATCTATAGCTACTGTGATCTGAAAAGGCTACAATCATTTACATTTACAGTTGAGACTAGCACTACCTCTGAGTATTTTATCTCTAAGCTGAACAGCTTTACCCTCAGTGTGCCTACGTTTAATAAATCCCATGTCTGAGAGGAAATAGTTCTCAAAGTAAATGTCTCAAAGATTTAAGTTTTCTTATTTAATTGCCATTCTGTATCATTCAGTTCTGTGATAATGCTTAATTAATTAATTAACTATTACAAAAAATTAAAAAACAATTGAAACATTTTTTACTTTGGAATAAAACATAAGAAATTAATTAATAAAAAATATTTAACTGCTATTATACAGTACAATATAAATACAAAAAACAATGACGAAAGTGATGGTAAAAAAAAAAAAAAAAAGTTTTTTACAATTAAACACACAGATTTTGTGGGGTTTGATACACAAAGAAGGTTGTAGGAGAAATTCATAGTCTCGTCTTCTGTTTTATTCAAACTACGTTGACAAAATTTCCTTGCTACTATTTTAAGCATTTTAAACAATTAAGAATTTAAAGTGAATTTTCCGCTACACCGACTCACAGCACTGGTGTAAGAGTTCAGCATTTAACAAATCTCAAAAGTGTCCAGTGACTTTACCTCCACTAATTCCTTAACAGAGTGACACTGACTTGGTGGAACAACTGATCAAGAAAACAAACACAAAAATATGGATTTAAGTCCCAGAAAATGTATAATATCTATTCAGGGTTAATTGTCTAAAATGTTTGTGAATGCCTCCTCTAATCCTAATATTAACCTCAGTAACCAAGAAGAAACTTTTTTTGCCCTTTAAAACAAGTTTTAATAAAAACTTTTAAGATATTTTGTTTTTACAAAAATCACATTAAGGTTGGAATTGTCAGTTAATATATATTTTTTTATCCTTGGCATTTTGTCCTCACCAACACACACACACACACATACACACACACCTCAAAAAAATCCTGGTCCTGCACGGGTCTCCATGTACAGGCATGCTGGATACAATGTGTACGCAGGTGTTTGGGAGAGTGTGTGTGTCCGAGCACACAGCCTATAGTTAATTTTTAATTTAACACCCGTGTGTGTGTGTGTGTGTGCGTGTGTGTGGGTGTGTTTAGTGTATCCACAGAGATGTGAAGCCAGAGAATATACTCATCACCAAACACCAGGTCATAAAGCTCTGTGACTTTGGATTTGCCAGGATCCTTAGTATGTACAAACACACAAATGCGCACACACACACACACACACACAAGATCACGCTAATAAACCAAATAGCCACAGTGAAGTTCCCTAACAGAGCACTGTCTTCTTCTTGTCTGTTTTATTTTGTGTGTGTGTGTGTGTGTGTGTGTGTGTAGCGGGGCCGTGTGATTATTACACTGATTACGTGGCCACTCGGTGGTATCGCGCTCCAGAGCTGCTGGTAGGAGACACTCAGTACGGTCCTCCGGTGGATGTGTGGGCTGTGGGCTGTGTGTTTGCTGAGCTGCTCTCTGGTGCTCCTCTGTGGCCGGGTAAATCTGACGTAGATCAGCTTTATCTCATCAGGAAAACATTAGGTGAGACATTCAATACTACACTGTGTGTACATCAAACACTAAAGGAGTTACTACAGTATAACAGCAGTGTTTAATCTACATCTAAGAATCTTGTTTCAATCAAACAACACTTTTATAGAGACTTGAGGATACAAAAAAAGAGAAATGAAAAGAGATTCTAAAATAAGATACGTATAAGAATGGTGGATTTCTATTCTACTGATGAGCTGAATTTCTATTCAAATGTATTTTTGCCATTATTCAGGAATAAAATGCTTGAACTGCCCAGTAATGAATCTATTTCTGTTTTTGACTATGTGTATACATGATCGCTCAGTATACTCTTCCTGTTCTGAGTGTGTTGGTGTTTGCATTGTGTTTGCAGGTGATTTGATCCCCAGACACCAGCAGGTGTTCAGCAGTAACCAGTTCTTCAGCGGCGTATGTGTTCCTGAACCACAAGAAATGGTGGGTGTATAAGAGCTGCTTTAATCTGGTCACATGAGTGCTGTGTGTTCAGCATACTCTCACTGACCAGTGTGCAGTCTTTACTATATACTGCTCAGTGCATTTAAGCACTCTGCTCACACACTGTTTACCTGACATGCACCTGACTGAGCTGGTATAAATAGTACACCGGTATCCTGTCACAGGCACCACAGCTTGTTACGATGAGCTAATTATGGTGAGTTGTGGAAAACAACACATTCTCCTCTGGGACGATTTTATCCTCATTTAATCGGTGTTATGCCCCTAGTCATGGGTCAAGTGTTCCCAGTGATTGGAGAGAAACTATTAATAGCGTAGTTATAGTGATAAACAACTCGTACACATTTCCATTCTGTGACAACACACAGTTACGTAGCGTCAACCACTGGGACTGCACGGTGATGTGTGTGATCTATGAAAAGAAGAGAGTGATTATTCAGGGTTATATCACCTTCTATATCTTGTTCGTGTGTGTGTACAGGAACCTCTGGAGCAAAAGTATCCTAACGTTTCTTTCCAGGCATTAAGTCTAATGAAGGTGAGCTTGTAAACCAACACAGAATAATAATTATTGCCAAATCACACTTTAGTACATTTTAAGAAGTTTACTAAGAGCAGTTGTGACCAATTATACTGCAGTGATGTTGAATTCTTGAATCTGATTTCTCAGAAGATGTTGATTAATATTCTATAATGTCAGCTGTCATGGAAGTTTTTACAGAAGGTTTTACATCTCTGTTTCTCTCTCTCTCTCTCCTTTCTCTCTCCCTCGCTCTCTCTCTCGCTCTCTCACACACACACACACACACACAAAAGGGTTGTCTGCGTATGGATCCTGCAGAGAGATTAACCTGTGAGCAGCTGCTGGAGCATCCATATTTTGACAGTCAGCGGGAGGAGACAGAAAGCGTGACGCGAGAACATGACAGAGCGAAAAGACGAGCACGTCAACCTCGTAAACACCTGCCCCCTGGGGTGAGTTAGGATCGAGTTATTATGCCCAGAGTGGGTATTCTTGTGGATTATATATTAGGTGGAACCAGCATATGGACCATTAAACAGTATACTGGAATCGAATGGGTTTAATCTATCCAAGTAAAAATTCTGTCAGCTGCAATTAACTTTAAGTTAAGAGAATGTTAATAGGATTAAATGATACTATATGTAAATAGGATGTACCTAGGGTGGGTTTTGTGGCTTGAAAAAATATAAATAGAAAGTCCTAATAACTCCAAAATAAATAAATAAAAACAAACAAACAAACAAACAAGAAAGTATTTACTTCCCTAATACACATAATAATAAAGTAATTGTTTTAATAATACATTATACATGTAAAATGAACATGTGCCCTGATCATATGGGAGGACACTAGGTGCAAAAAAAAATTATTCTAAGAAGTCATCATGATCCTATAATTAATTATATGATTGAAAACCTAGAATCATTGTTCATGACTGAGAACCTTCTCTCTCTGGCTGTGTGCAGTATCTACCCCAGCTGACCGGCAGCAGTATCTTCCCAGCGGTGGACAACAGGAAGTACTACAACAACAACATGCGTAAATTCAACTACCATTTCCCCAACATCTAGTTCTTCATGCTTCTGGAATGCACATTATACACCCTCAATCTGCCCCAAGACACATTCAAACACTTTATTTTTGTATTTTGGTTTCACATGTACTCACCTATCTTGCGTCTTGCTCAGGAACAGAAGCCACTGAGACAGCGTTCTGGGTGCTCCTGTCACAATGTGTCCTCATTTATCTGTAGAAAAAGAACAAATCTTGTCCACTCAGCTCCAGCTCATGACAGCTGTACTGTCAGACAGCTCACTGCTGGATCTTTTCTGTATACGGCTCATCAGACCGCTTCTGTACTCTGTGTGATTGACAAAGAGCCCTGCTCTGCATGTAGACACACTGATGTGAGTGTGACACTGCCTTTCTGATTGCCAAAGTGCTGCATGACATGACACAGAGAGAACAGACTGACTGTCTCATATACACAATAACGCTAATAATGACTTTCGTTTAGTGAGAGGATAAGTGAGCTGTACTTAATTAGCAAAAAAACAAGTGCAGAAATCAAACAAATCCTCTATTATTGTGGGTTTTTTTTGTATTCTGTCTCTCTGTATTGTTAATCTCAGACCATCTAACTTCCTGTGACTGACAGACAGAGGAATAAATAAAAACATTCCGTCTACTAATATTATTATTCTAGGTCTATGTCCTAAGTGTTGATTTTGAAGTGAACTGCATTTATGAATCACATGATTTAAAAAAAAGAAAGTATAATGTGTTTTTGATGGCTTTTATTAAACATTTTTAAAAGAATTTAACAAAATTATTGTTGCCTTTACAAGTGGTGCTAATGATGTTCTGGCCATTGACTTGCACCCAATGCCAAACTGCTAAAGACACAAGCCCACTCCCCAGCCCTCAGACTCACCTTCCTCACTTCAACACATCCTCTTTCCCTGGAAATATCTCAAGATATTTAGCTCTGCTGGTTTTCCAATAAGACAGACTCAACAGGGGAGTAAATATGGGAAGAAGAAATTTTCGCTCTTTTTGTATGTGATTTAATAAAGAGCTTTCAGCAATGAAATGGTGTGTATGTGTCTTCGTCACTGCTCACTGACTTTTACAGAGCATTTTCAATGACCTTTACAGTCGTTTTTTTGTACTGGAACAAGCACCTCCATTAGAATTCAACTAAATTTATGTGTGACAAGACAACAATCCAAAACACAAGTCAAAATCAAGAATTCAAAAAAAAAAATCCCTTTCAGTTTTGAGACCTGATCTGAAGAATGTTATGCACAACATCTGGCATAGTTGTGTAGTAGCAGATGCACATCTGGGAAATGTTACAACTCAGAGCATGCAAAAGCTGCTTGGAAGATAAAATAGAGGTTGCATGCAGTTATAAAATAAAAGCATGACTATTAAGGCTACTAGAGAGAATTATTGAGATTGGGATTGAGATAAAGTAATGCAAGGAAACACACCATACACCATCTCACTGTCCTAATACTAATAGTTTATTTAAGTTAAGTAGGCTTTATTTGTCACATACACATTACTGCACAGTGAAATTCTTTCTTCACATATCCCATCCTTGGGGGTTGGGGTCAGAGCGCAGGGTCAGTTATGATGCAGGGTGGGTTGGGGGCCTTGCTCAAGGGACCAATGGTGGCAGTTTGGCGGTGCTGGGGCTTGAACCCTGATTTTCCGTTCAATGACCTATTACATAATAATAATAATAATAATAGTCTCAAAATTTAGGGGCTGTGGTCACTCAAGGGTCTGGTTTGTTGATTGGAAGCTTAGAGTTCAAGCCACAGCACTGCCAAGCTGCCACTTTTGCACTCTAACTCCAACCTCCTTAGCTGGGAAAAGCAAAGACATGTATTCCACTGTGCTGTAATGTATGTGTGGCGATAATAGAGTCTTCTTTTACATAATAAAAATAATGTTAAAGCCTAAAGCTGTTTAATCCTTTCCAGAATCTCACTTATTTTTCCATGAAAATGGATTAATTTCTTTTTCCAATTTCAACTATCAATTCTACAGGTAAGTCTGTAATACTGCAATTACAGGAAGCATGATGTCTACAGTCCCTTACAAGAATAATGAAATTGGGGATGGGGTAGCTTAGTGGTGAAGATCAGAAGGTTGTGAGTTCAAATCCCAAGTCCACCAAACTGCCACTGCTGGGCCCCTGAGCAAGGCCCTTAACCCTCAATTGTTCAGATGTATAAAAAAAATGAGATAAGGGTGTCTGCTATAATGCCAGAAATGTAAATCAAAAAATGGAAACACAAAAAATGGGAAGTGTTCACTCTTTCAGTGGGAGATTTAAAGTTTGAATCCCAACAATTGTAGGGATTCAACAAAAACACTAATGTTAATTAGCCTAATGATTGAAAACATTTTGTGCTCATTAATCAGTGTGTGGGGGGCACGGTGGCTTAGTGGATAGCACGTTTGCCTCACACCTCCAGGGTTGGGGGTTCGATTCCCGCCTCCGCCGTGTGTGTGTGGAGTTTGCATGTTCTCCCCGTGCCTCGGGGGTTTCCTCCGGGTACTCCGGTTTCCTCCCCCAGTCCAAAGACATGCATGGTAGGTTGATTGGCATCTCTAAATTGTCCGTAGTGCGCGATTGCGTGAGTGAATGAGAGTGTGTGTGCCCTGCGATGGGTTGGCACTCCGTCCAGGGTGTATCCTGCCTTGATGCCCAATGACGCCTGAGATAGGCACAGGCTCCCCGTGACCTGAGTGTAGTTCGGATAAGCGGCAGACAATGAATTAATGAATAATCGGTGTGTGTATAACATCATTAGACTTAAAGCTTTAAACTAAAATGAATCTGTGTCATGATGGATCCAAAAAGGCACTAAACTACACTTCCCATCAGCCTCAGTACATCACATTTTCACCTGTGTCTCATTTCAGCCTGATTTGCACCAGTATACAAGTTCCTGTGCACCTGACTGTCAAGCTTCTGTTATTATCAAGTTCATGTGCCGTGTCACGTGTTCAATGGGTCTGGTTAATGTCAGGATGTTTATGTGTAGTTTTCTCAGTTCTTATTCTGGTTCTTGTTTTCATAGCTTTAGGTTCCTGGCACTCTGATGCTCATACTGAGAATCCTTTCAACACACTCAGTACTGTGTGACATACAGCTAGAATAATGACTCATAATCACACTGTCTGGTTCCTCTTCAGGTTTCTTCCTCCTGTCATCTTAGGGAGTTTTTTTCTTGCTATTGTCACCTCTGGCATGCTCAAGTGATCTAACACTAAATCTATATTAAAAGCACCATATAAATAAAATTGAACTGAAAATAGGTGAAACTAAATGTAGTGCAAAAAAACCCATTCAGCCCAAGCATTTTCATAGATTTAAACAGCAGTACATATTTAATATAAATGCTGCTTATTTAATAGTAACACTTTACACATCACCCATCAGTTCCTCAAGAATACAGAGAAAGTTCAAAACCTCAGTGTTTCAGTAACCGGCATCACATCTCACCTCAGATCTCTGATTTGTCAATCTCGGCTGAAAAGCAAGCTATGATTGGTTAAGCCAGGTCTAGTTCTATGGTCAGTTTGGGTAGCGCAGTTTGCACTGTGTTTGTTGTTTTCTGTTTCTCTCTCACGCCTGGGAGGTCACTGAGGAACAAATACTCCAAGTTCCTGGGAAGTGAAACACACACACACGCACACACACACACACAAAGCACCTGACAATCAGACTTGAAATATTTTAATGATTTGAGAATGAAAGCCCAATGGCTTTCACCTGCCTCAGGTGATGAAGAGCGATGATGCCTCTGTCTGTCACATTGCCACAGGAGATGATCTCCATGGTCCTCATGCTGTTCTGCAGCTTCTCTATCTTACTCAATCGCTCCAGACATGCATCCTCTATATATATACACTTTCGCAGCTTTATCTCTTCTACATGCTCCAGACCATCTATACACACAAACAGGAGAGAGAGATTTATTGACTATACACTCACTGATCACTTTAACAGAAACAATTATCAGTTATCCAGTATATCAGTCATGTGACAGTGGCACAATGCATAAAATCCTGCAAAAACAGGTAAAGAACTTCACTTAAAATTCACATCAAACATCATAATGGGGGGGTGGGGGGGTGGGGTTGATCTCAGCGACTCTGGGCTGGTTGAGTCTTTCAGCAACTGATGATCTCCTCCCTAAGTCAGCAGAGTTTATACAGAATAGAGTGAAAAAAACATATCCAATGGTGGCAGTCCAGAATGGTGAGACTGATTCAAGCCCGGGAGGAGTTAAAAAAAAATCTTTATAACAGTTGTGAACAGAAAAATACCCCAGATTGCAAGCCACATCAAACCTACAGACCAATGGGCTTATAGCAAGGAAAGATGCACTGGAGTTCACTCCATTTAGCCTAGAACAGTGGCCACATACTACCCCCAATCTGGCAGGTGAATATTCATTCATTCATTGTCTACCGCTTATCCGATCTATACTCGGGTCACGGGGAGCCTGTGCCTATCTCAGGCGTCATTAGGCATCAAGGCAGGATACACCCTGGAGTGCCAACCCATCGCAGGGCACACACACTCTCTCATTCACTCACGCAATCACACACTACGGACAATTTAGAGATGCCAATCAACCTACAATGCATGTCTTTGGACCGGGGGAGGAAACCGGAGTACCCGGAGGAAACCCACAGGGAGAACATGCAAACTCCACACACGCATGGCGGAGGCCCCCAACCCTGGAGGTGTGCGGCAAACGTGCTAACCACTAAGCCACCGTGCCCCCCTGGCAGGTGAATATTGTGAAACACAATTCAACCCCTGCTCTTTTTCCAGTCTTTAACTGTCATGTTCACTTCCCATAAATTTTTCTTATAATTTTCACGTTAACAGAACTTGAAGTCTACTCCAAGAAATTTCTGCAGTGCAACATGTTTACAAATGAGATGCTCCAGTATGTGTGAATATTAATTCAGCTCCCCACACAGGAAGATGGTAGAAATAATATATAATAATAATAACTGCAGAAAATAATCCAGTAAGCAATGAAAATAATATGTGTTTTGCTTAAAATGTACTCTTTTCATGACAGGAGATGATTACTTGTTGTAATTACATGCATTTCATATGTAGGACGCAAACCACTTATTATTAAGCATTGAGTCTGATTAGGACACCATCAATTGTTGTTTCATTGCATTTAACATGTTGTATGTGGTTTGGGATACAGCACCAAATTCTCCTTGAAGATGTGTGTACTTGTGACTTGTTATCATGCAGGCGAGAGGTGCACAACACAAATGACGTCACAAAATGCTCAGTTGTAACAGTTGTTACATTGCTAATGCTGTTGCTAAGAACATATCTCCTGAGCAGCTGTAAACTGATTATGTACTGAATACTGACATGTTAAGAAAATAAAACCCTGCATCTTTCATTTCATGTGTAATCACTGTTTTGTGGGATTTGCATGGATGTATCTGAAGGACTAGACTTTGCATGGTAAAAGGAGTGAAGGGTAGAAAGAAGATTAGGAGAACAATACAGCAGGGATACTGTATCAGGATCATACATAGTATCTTATCAGTTATTGTGTGAAGGCATCACTCACCCAGGTAATCGAATCCCCGGTGCATGATGCAGGATTCTGCGGCATCGATGGCCTGGATTTGATATCGTCCCAGCGGCCCTGTCGGGAGCCCGTTGTAATCATGCTGCCAGCGATCGAAACCACGGAAACGAACTTTGGCCCCACACCTTAGGAGCCATTCAGCGGCTGCACGGTCCGGCCCAACTGCCTTAATCCGCTCATAATCAACCCTGGAACAAAACACACAAATAAAGTGTTATAAAACTGTACCTCATGAAAAACACACAAAAGAATCATACCCCCCCCCTCCCTTCATGTGTATTTTTTACACATAAAGGGAAGGTGTAAAAAAAACAAAAAAAAAACAAACCCTGGCTGTTCTTGCAGCTTTGGTCATATTTCCTGATTTTTGTTGCTATCAGGTTATTTTGTGCATGTACACCCGTTCCATGTAACAGACTATGAAATATCAGATTACACAAACGTGTCCTGTGGCAGTTTTTATTGTAATACAGTATAAGAGTGAGTGGTGATTGCACTTTCTACCAAACTGCTGTGGGTTTTGACACACCTTTATTTAGATTTGCTCTGTTGGTTGGGTATTTTGTATATAGCAGACTAAATTTATCTATCTTCTCTAAATAAAAAAAATGGATGGCACTGGTGAGGTCAGCTGCCTTTATTTTGTTTGCTTTTGTTTAATTATAGCATTTTCTCTTATTTTGATAGATAAATATCAGCGAGAATCAAGGGGAAGGTGTACAGGACAGTGGTGTGACCGGCCATGCTGTATGGTTTAGAGACAGTGTCACTGAGGAAGAGACAGGAGTCAGAGCTAGAGGTAGCCAAGCTGAAGATGTTGAGGTTCTCTTTGGGAGTGACAAGATTGGACAGGATTAGGAATGAGTACATCAGAGGGACAGCTCATGTTGGACGTTTGGGGGACAAAGTTAGGGAGGCCAGATTAAGATGGTTTGGACATGTTCAGAGGAGGGAGAGTGAGTATATTGGTAGGAGAATGTTGGACATGGAGCTGCCAGGCAGGAGACAGAGAGGAAGGCCAAAGAGGAGGTATATGGATAGAATTAATGAGGATATGAAGCTAGTGCGTGCAAGTGTTGAGGATGGAGAAAATAGGGATAGGCGGAGAGAGATGATTCGCTGTGGCGACTCCTGAAGGGAAAGAAGAAGAAGATTGCACTTTCTCTTATTTTAACCTCTTCTCTCTCTCTCTCTCTCTCACAATATATATATATATATATATATCAGGCATAACATGAGCAGTGACAGGTGAAGTGAATAACACTGATTATCTCCTCATCATGGCACCTGTTAGTGGGTGGGATATATTAGGCAGCAAATGACCATTTTGTGCTCAAAGTTGATGTGTTAGAAGTTGGAAAAATGGACAAGTGTAAGGATTTGAGCGAGTTTGACAAGGGCCAAATTGTGATGGCTAGACCACTGGATCAGAACATCTCCAAAACTGCAGCTCTTGTGGGGTGTTCCCGGTCTGCAGTGGTCAGTATCTATCAAAAGTGGTCCAAGGAAGGAACAGTGGTGAACCGGCGACAGGGTCATGGGTGGCCAAGGCTCATTGATGCACGTGGGGAGTGAAGGCTGGTCCGTGTGATCCGATCCAACAGATGAGCTACTGTTGCTCAAATTGCTGAAGATGTTAATACTGGTTCTGATAGAAAGGTGTCTGCTTTTGTTGCGTTTGGGGCTACATGTTTTTGACTTCTTAATGTTTGGATTGAGACCATTTAATTCAAGTGCCCTAAAATATCTTTAAGAACTTCTTAATACATATAAAAACTTTGGTAATAATTGTTGTAATGTTGGATAATAATGGCATAATTTCTGTCCAAAACATTTATTTATATACATTAACCTAAATGTCACGGCTTTGATCAAGTTTCCATCAGTCAAAATATTTGTGAAGTTTGTGAAAATAAAAGTTAATTTAAATCCAGTCACAAACTATTTAATGAGGGAGAATGGAATTCTAGCTAGGTTTAGCAGTAAATCATGGGTGTGGAGGTACAGTAGTTAGCTGCAGCTGCTGCTTATTTTGTGTGTGTGCATAATTACTTGTTAAAGACGGCGTTGAGCCAGCCCCAGAATGCTCTGCTGCCCCCTGGCGGTGCACACCGGGAGTGTGTGAATAAAACACACCGTGCTGTCCCACACAAGACTCTCATTTCAACTCTTATTTCTGAAAAACATAAAAAACATACAACTAATTCTGAGTAAGTCTTTAAAGGAACCGGTCACATGTCACTATCAAAACTTCTTTATACTAGTAATGGCGAGAAGCAGCTTTACGGAGCTGTATTTAAAACTGTTCCTTTCTTTATACTTCCCATGTCCATTAGTGACCTCTAGTGGTCATAAGGATGTAGGCCTGTGTAGCATGTAAATAACACAGCAAATCACTGTGTATAATATTTGTACCATTAAAGGTTTAAAAAAGATCTCATTTAAGCCATTTAAAATCAAGGAATTCTTGGGAGTGTATACTGTTTTTTAATCACAGCCTGATCAGCAGGTTGTGAGTTCGAATCCCAGGTCCACCAAGCTGCCATTGCTGGGCCGGTGAGCAAGACCCTTAACCCTCATCTGCACAGTTGTATAAATGTAAATGAAATGTAAACTTTAAATAATATATACCGATCAGCCATAGCTTTAATCGTGCCTGCCTAATACTGTGAAGGTCACCTTGTTCCAACAAAACAGCTCATCATCAAGCTGTGTGTTCTGACAACTTTCTATCATAACCAGAATTTTTTTTTTTTAATCAATTTGTGTCTTTGGGATCAGTCCAGAAAGGCCAGCCTGCACTCCCCATGCACATCAATGATCCCTGTGTTGCCTCTGTCCCAGGCCCCAGTTCACAGTGTCCGTCCTTCCTCGACTTCCTTTGACACTTTTACTAACATAATGCATACCTAGAACAACCCACATTACCTGTTGTTTTGGTGATGCTCTGACCCAGTCATCTAGCCATCACAATTTAGTCCTGGTTAAAGTCGCTCAGATCCTTATATCTGCCTATTTTTCCAGGTTCTAACATATTAACTTCGAGAACTGACCGTTTACTTGCTGTCTAATATTTCACATCCATGGACATTGCCATGGTAACAATATAATGGTATTTAATTGACCTGCCAGTGGTTCTGATGTTACGGCTGATCGGTGTATGTGGTCAGAGACATCTTTCTGTATGTTTATAGATATTATTAACGAATCAGCGGGTTTCGTCATTACAGGAAAACAACAGTATTGAAAGCTCCATAAGCATTGAAAGCATACATACTAAAAAAACACCCCGGTTTGTAGAGTAAACTTTCGTACCGCGATGTGATGATCTTTCATACCAAAAAAAAATTACTGTACTAAGTTAAACGCGCTTATTTTCTTCACGTGTGCCGTACTTATTAACACATTGT
Source organism: Hemibagrus guttatus (assembly GCA_033459395.1). Classification (NCBI taxonomy): domain Eukaryota; kingdom Metazoa; phylum Chordata; class Actinopteri; order Siluriformes; family Bagridae; genus Hemibagrus; species Hemibagrus guttatus. The sequence continues at coordinate 20,708,889 of JAUCMX010000002.1, forward strand.
CGAAGAAAACATAATCCATATCCGACTATGAACAACATATTATTGTTACCGTATCCTATTTCATTCACCATAATGCAAAATATATATGCACCTAGTATTAAAGGTCAATTCAAGCCATACACTAAAAATAAAGTCAAACAGTTCACCTTTGCTAGTGTTATTTACATTTTACCTCCGCGATGCGTCACTTTGTGACCTTTCACCTCACGCCAGCCTTCGTCATCACGTTCTGATCTCCCATTGGTCCGTTCACGTTAAAGCAAAGCGCATTATTATATATGCAGATATAGATATGTACAGATATAAAAACAACAACCACAGCCTCCTTGTCAGGCAGTGATCCTTAAGCTGTGGAATTGGTCTGTCAGTACATGATTTTTATTCATCACTTATCAATAATAATTCATCTTCACTTACTGCAGGGTTAGGGTCAGGGTTATACAGTGGCCATGAAGTGGTATCAGTCCATGACAGATAACAACATGAGCACAAGTTCTTACACTTGTTCAAGCATGAGCAATCCACCTACCAGTATTTTTGGGAGGTAGAGAAAACTGGAGAACCTGGAGGAAACCCAGGCAGACGCAAGCTACAGCTTCACCCACTGTAAAAGCTCAATTATACTCACTTTTAATGCTGTGTTCAACTTATATTATAAGTGGTAATTTTCAAGTCGTAATGACACTGTTTCCGACCTCTGCACATTAGACGAACAAGGTAAGAGGTGGTTTCTTTGGTCTTTTTTCTTTTTGGTGGTTGGGAATTACAAGTTACAGCCTTATGTTGAATGTAGCAGTGTATCTCTATGAACTTGTTTGCAAGATAGCTGTTCTGCAGTCTTTTGGAATGTCACTACTCAAAAATGACCATGACTTGTCACTGTTGCGCAATATCAACATAAAAGTGGGGTCAGTAGAGCACACTGTTTAGCTCAATAAACAAACTTTATTTCTTAGCATTATGTTCACATTATCTATTCTAGAAACGTATTGCGTATTAACACTAACCAGTATTTCTATTACAGTTAGAACTTACAATTTAAATGTAGCACATAAAACTACTGAAAGGTCTGTTTGATAAAATTACTATTTTCAGCTAAAGTTTATACACTATATTGCCAAATGTTTTGGGACATCTGCCTTTACATGCACATGAATTTAATATGAGGTTGGCCCACCCTTTTCAGCTATAACAGCTTCAACTCTTCTGGGAAGGCTTTATTCAAGGTTTAGGAGTATGTTTATGGGACTTTTTTAACCATTCCTCTAGAAGTGCATTTGTGAGGTCAGGCACTGATGTTGGACGAGAAGGTCTGGCTAGCAGTCTCCACTCTAATTCATCTCAAAGGTGTTCTATCAGGTTGAGGCCAAAACTCTGTGCAGGCCAGTCAAGTTCCTCCACACCAAACTCGCTCATCCATGTCATGATCTTGCTTTGTGCACTGGTGCACAGTCATGTTGGAACAGGAAGGGGTCATCCCCAAGCTGTTCCCACAAAGTTGGGAGCATGAAATTGTCCAAAATGTCTTGGTATGCTGAAGCATTAAGAGTTCCTTTCACTGGAACTAAGGGGCCAAGCCCAACCCCTGAAAAACAACACCTGAATTCAATGATTTGGAGGGGTGTCCCAAAACTTTTGCCAATATAGTGTATAAAACATTTAAAATAAAAAGCCTTATGCGTATGAAAATGCCATCAACCACAGCCCTCGGATGCCACGCCCCTTTAAAGAGCAATAAAATGACGAAATGTTGTACCTCAGTTGTGTATTATAAGGTATTATAAATTACTAATTAATTATATGCCTTTGTTTTTTTAAGAGGTGTGTAAAATAGTGCCACATATACAGTATTAATCCCAAGAATGTTAAAACTCCCCGGAAAAACAGTGTTTATATTTAAACTGTGCATAAGTTACAGTGTAATTCACGATCATGTTTTCCCCTTTAATTTAGAAAATATTGCGTATGACGATTTAAAAAAGGTGTCCTATTTTAAAAAGCAACGACTTTTCCCCTTTAATGGGCTCCTGGTGCAGGACCCGCTCTAGTCCTCATATCCCGGCAGCTCTTGTGGGCTTGACAAGCGAGAAACGCAGGATTGGGCAAGCGAGCTAACAGGCTAGCAAGCTAATAGAAGCTGTTACAATTAAAAGTCTCAATTTCTCGAGATTATCAGTGGACCTCACGGCTTCATGATTCCTTTCCATCCCAACATCTGTGTGTGGAAATAGGTAAAGAGGCGCAGAGGATTTAGCGCTCAGTCAGGAGGAGGATATATCCAGAGGGAGAGAGAGAGAGAGGTAAGACGTCATATGCTAGCGGCGTTAGCTTGCTAATTTCTGGCTAACGTTAGCGAGATGGCGAGACGTGTCATGTCCCCTGAGCTGCTATTATTTCGTATTTGTTTATGTGTTTGTTAGCATGTGTGCTTTTCGCTGTTTAGTGTTTATTGGTGAATTTTCTCCTGAAACACTGTCACACATCCTAGAGACCTGTCATACCTGCCAGGCATGTAGCAGCTAGTTAGCTTTTAGCTGAGACACATAACGTTATTCGGTAGCTAGCTGGTAGTTTTATGGTAATTTGCATGTATCGGAATCTCAACTGTGTAAATGTTTGGAAATGTCTGTAAAAAGACTAATGGTACGTCCAAAATAACGAAATAAAGTCTCTGTCCAAAACCCAGAAGAGAAACGATCATGTTTGGGCTTTGTAAAGCAAGTTCTTAAATATTTTGTAATCAGGTACGACTTGAACTGTGGAATAAAATATCCTCTAACCCTCTTGGTTCAGATATCAGTACATTTTGTGGCTACTGTGCTAATGTAAATGTGTGGCTAGTTCAATCGGAACCCTCGATTTCTCGTTTTTATTAGAATCGCCTTTAAATTCTAGTTGACATTGTTTACAAGCACAAAAACATTGATCGTGGCAGGTTGCTTTTTCCAGTTACTGTAACCAGCATTAGAAAATCACAGACCCCCTGAGTTTGTTTCCCCAGAGTCCACTTTAACAACCGGGGATTTATAGCAACAAATCATGAAGGTGTGTTGAGATCATTACAACCCCATGACCTCTAACACTGTCTCGTGTATTAGACTGGATTGTGTGTATCACTTGATTACTAGAGTTAAACCCAAAATCAGCCTTGATCTAAGAGGCAGGTTCCCAGCTCTGGTTCTGGAGAACCCCGGTCCTGTAGGGTTTAGTGTTTTCTGCTCAGATCTACTAACAAAAAGACAAAATTTAGGAAATTAGAGATGCTGAACTACAGCCGGTGTTTTTCATACACTTTTTCATCAGTTCAGCTACATTGACTTTGTTTTCTCTGCTAAAATATTGTTCTTGCTCTGCAGAGACTTGCATTATTACCTTAAAATCAACTGCAGAGCTGTTTAGATTCAGTTTTTTTAATTAAGAGATCATAAGTTAGTTATTAAAATATAAAGTATTACAATACTTGACCAGGCATAACATTATGACCATCTGCCTGATATTGTGTTGATCCCTCTTTTGCTGGCACAACACACAACAAACTGTGATGCACTGTGTATTCTGACACCTTTCTATCAGAACCAGCATTAACTTATTCAGCAATTTCAGCAACCGTCTGTTGGATCGGACCACAAGGGCCAGCCTTCGCTCCCCACGTGCATCAATGAGCCTTGGCCTCCCATGACCTTGTTGCCAGTTCACCACTGTTCTTTCCTTGGACCACTTTTGATAAATACTGACCACTGCAGACCGGGAACACCCCACAAGAGCTACAGTTTTGGACATGCTCTGATCCAGTTGTCTATCACAATTTGGCCCTTGTCAAACTCACTCAAATCCTTACGCTTGCCCATTTTTCCTGCTTCTAACACATCAACTTTGAGGACAAAAATGTTCACTTGCTGCCTAATATATCCCACCCACTAACAGGTGCCATGATGAGGAGATAATCAGTGTTATTCACTTCACCTCTCACTGCTCATAATGTTATGGCTAATCAGTGTATAAGAATGACTCTTAATTTGTGACAACAAGGAACAATTTTTAATTTGAAATTACATTTTTTTTTTATTTATTATTTTTCACCATATTTTAAATCAACAGACCCTGAGATTTTACACATTTTCCGTATTACTCCAGAGAGGTAGTTTATCCCGTGTAGGCCTGTGATGTTGACACACAACACAGCTCATGAATGTAAAAACAGAGCTTGGCACGTATTAAAACAGGAATACAGTGTTACACATCAGATGTGTCCTAACTCTGTGACAAGAGCTCACAAAACGTTGGCTTTTCTCGTGTGGGATCAGTACTAGATATCAACCAACACACATCTCTATCAATATTATATCACATGAAAAAGATTGAGCTAGATTGTCATTATTAAATGTCACCTAATCTGTGTGCTCTGTCTCTTTGCTCCGTGTTCTTCACTTACTGCTCATATTTGAGTAACATTGCCTCAGATTTTAGCGGTGCACTACAGAAAAAAATACATATCTTACAGTCAGAGGTTTGAATGTTAGCAGCAGCGAGAGGGCAGTCAGAGAGAGCAGGACCTGAAGTGCAGTTTTTTTCACTCGGAAAAGGACAAGTGAGATCTCTCTCTTTTCATAGCACTATGTCCATGATGCAGATTTGCATATGAAAAACAAAAGCTCATATCTGGTGAGTAAGGAAAGTTATTTACTTAATTTGTATTACATCGTATATCTCTAAAATGGCTTTTTTTGTCAGAGGTATACTTCTTATATCATTATTTTAATTGGTCATATTCTCTATTTATAATTCTGAATGGACTCTTGTTATTAGAACTAAGAATAATCATTAGATTAGTTGATTCATTAAAATAAAGTCAAGATAATTGTTTGTTGGACCCCAAGTTCTGTTGGTTCATATGTTATAGCTAATTTAAATAGCAGTGGAAAATCTCTCCCAGTGGCCAAACCCTCACACAAGCTGCATGTGAAGTGAACATGTGTATGCATACCAGAGTAAAAAGCTGTTTATTTGCCTTGTATCTTGCTGTATCGATTCTTGCTGTGAACAACGGTGACTCAGTGTGCCGCTGATGCTTGGCAGGGTGACGGAGCACAGCAGGGCGTTTGCAGAACTCGTCCATCTTGTCTAGCAGAGCAGGAAGAGTGTGTGCTTTGTGCAGGGTGTTCATGTGGTGTTTGTAAAGAGTGCTGTGTCTCCTGTGACAGGGTGCTCTCTCTCTGTGTGTGTGTGTGTGTTTGTTTTTCATTGTGTGGAGATATTAAGTGTCTTCAGGACATTTGCATATGTTTTGTGTGTGTCTGTGTCTGTGTCTGTGTGTGTGTGTGTGTGTGTTTGAGAAGCAGTACAGTCACACGTCACGGTCACTGTTCCCTCTGTCCCAGCTGTCCATCCGCTCAGACCGCACCCTCAGTGCCTGTGCACTCAGCTGTCTACCTCTCTCTTGCTCTGTGTAGCTGCTTATACGACCTATCCTTCAACCCCATCAGAAAAATTGCAGAGCAGTTGAGTTTCTTGGTTGGTGCTATGAGAAGTTAACATTTCTGTAAACTCTAAAGCTGCCTGATCTCAAACAGTGACCCAACAGAGGGGTTTTTATAGATAACCAAATTAACAAAAGCTTTTATTGTGTTCATTATTTTCATCTGCACTCATTCAAAATCATTTACCATGGTATTCCATTAGTTTTTAGAATTTTTTGAAACTTAATTCGGTTAAGTAGAGAGTAGTGGTGAGTAGTCAGACGCTGATAATGTTTGCATGTTATTGTAAGCTCTTCCTGCTTGTGCATCTTTCTGGCCACAAGCTTCAAGATCCTAAGTGCACATCTATATCATTTTGACCCAGATGTCCAAGTGGCAACCATTATGCACCTTTTTTTTTTTTATTTTGGGTCGACATATTGCGTTCTGTAAACCATGTGTGACTAGTTGCAAGTAGAGTGCTGAGAAACAGCCAGTGTGAGTCCTAGAGGAAATTACACTCAACTGCTGTCATGTGCAAGATATCCAGATCTGTTTGTGTGGGAGAGAAAGGGCAAAATGTAAACATTATATTGCTTCCTTAAGAAGTTACTTGGCATGGCATACACAAATAGTTGTACACAGCATGAGATACAATCGTATGCAGATAGTTCTCTTTGCAACCAATATATATTTAAGTTTTTTTTCTAATTTTTTTTTTTCTTGTTTCTGAACAAAATGGTGATAAACAATGGACAAAACTCTTTTTGTTGGTGAGAAAGCACAATATGGGGACACAGTGTGTCCTCGGGTGTTCTGCAGTTGTGTGCACATCCCCACAAAACCATACAAGTCATTAACGTCATGTGTGAGCAGGTCAGTGATTCTAAGATTTTGAATGTTGTGTAGCGTGCACTAGGCATTAAAGGTTACAGTCCGCTTGAATCTTCATACCTCTGTATACACACACTTGAATTCTGACCCTGGGTTGATCGCATCTTTAAAATTCTTCAGAACTCAGTTGAAGCAGTTAGCAGAGAGCAAATGAGATATTCTTGCGTGTTTGCTAGCGAGATACTGGAAAATATCAGTGGTTATGCATCTGCCATCAGTCAAGTTTGAGTCTGGTTTTAGTTTTAGTTGTCTCTCTGGTCAGTGGTATGAGCAAAAAACACAAGTTTGATTGCTTTGGGCCAGTTGTGTTTAGTTTGCCAGTAAAACCGTGCCAAACCCAGGGGAATCCAGACCTGGATTTTCACCCCTGTTCTTGAACTACAGTATCACATGACTAGATTGTTGGTGCTGGTTGCAGTCTTGGGAATGGCTGAATTTAGGGAAGACTATGATGTCATGCACAGATGTGAATTTCAATGTGTAAGTTCTTAGTGAAAAATTAAAGGGTCTGTGAGTAACGTACGTTTCTAGCCAAGTCTGTTAGATCTTTTAGCATGCTCTTAGGCATCTGCCACTAGGGGGAGGAGGCATTATGGTTTTGTTTTGTCTTTATGTTTCTTTTCATCTGTCCAACAATTTTTTAGTGTGAAATCTCAAGAATGATTGGTGGAATGTTTGTAGGGTTATATATGGGATAATAATTGTAACCAGTACACAAACTGATTAGGTTTTGATATTGATCGAAAACTGTCATGATTAATGTCTTAAATAGTTTTTTTTCTACAGCTTTGGTCATATTTGAAGTTTTATCAGGAAGAACTAGTCTTGTTCTCAGCAGAAGTGTCCCTGTCCATGCTGTTAGCATCGAGCGCTCCTGAGCTGACAGGAATGCAAATAGGGTAGAGACAAGACTGAGGGAGTGGGGTGGAGTCAGCGGAAGGAGAAAGACAGCCTGCAGGGTGATTGGTATCAAAGCAAAGGTCAGAGGGGTCACTGAGCGAGAGTGTGAGCTGGGGGGTGATCCCAAATGACGCATCGTCCATGCTGGTTTATTGAGAGATGTAGAAATCGAGGACAAGCATGCCAGATTGTTTCTCTCTTGGGCATAAATTAGCACATCTGCTCAGCATTTGACTTATTTCCTCTTGCCTAATCACCCGTGAGCCGGTTATTGCTGACTCCACTACATAAATCCATCTTGTGTGGGTTAAAGAGGACAGGGCAGCCTGAAGACTTTGTGGCTGACCATAATACAGGGATGTGTATATTCTCTTTTATTTGCTGCAGCACCACATTTGCGTCAGATTGGAAATCTGAGTGCAGAATTTTGTCTTTGCAGCAAATCAAGCTATGAAGATGGTTTTGGCATGGTGGGTGGTGGTGGTGGGAAATGATCGGGGGGGGTTAGAGCAATTTCCTGTGAAAAGGGAACAGTCTTTCCCCAAGTGATGAGTTTCCTCTGTCAGAAAGCTCTTTAAGTCTGATGGTAAAGCAGCTGTTCCTTGATATGTGGATCTACCTGTCTGTTACGCTTTGTGTGCGTGTGCATACATGTGTGTTTGTGCGAAAAGGGCTGTGTCGAGGTAGAAGCTGTGATGTGCGTATCTGCCTTTGTGTGGACCTTTTTAATTCTGCAGTGCTTGTGCTCTGCCTCTCTCTCGCCCCTTGCTCGCTCGCTTGCTTGCTCTCCCTCCCCTCCCCCTCTCCTTGCACAGAGGGTGGGGCTGCTCCTGATGATTCGGTGATGCTTTCCTTTCTACAGTCTCGACATCTAGCTTTAGGATCAGGCGAGCCTGTTATTGCGATTCGGTGGTGGATGGTGTTGCTGTGCTGACAGGGTTTGGCCGTGTGTGAGGCATTGTTTCAGCAGCGTATAACGCTGTTTTGTTATGAGGATCTGGTGCTGACGCTGAGGTAGGCTGCCCTTTATTTTTAATACCCACTACTGCCAAGCGGCAGCCATCGCTAGTAAACACCCAGTCTGTGTGACGCTTGTGTCCCACGCCGTCATCAAAACCATAATTAGCTTGTAAGACTAGCCTTATTTTTAAAAGTTACTTTAATCAAATTTTCTTTCTTATAACCGCATGGCTAGCCATTTTTCTTCCTGATTAACAAATTGAGCTTTAGTTCCTTCTCCATAAACTGTACGGATTTTTTGTCATTTTGAAGATGCACACCTTCATTGTTCATCTTCATATCGTCCACCCACAAGGAGGATGATTTTCTACACCCTAAAATACTTACTTTTTTCATGAAAACGGCTCTGACATCTCTCAGATAAAGAAAGGTGTTTGCGAGGAACAAGTCTGCATTAAAAAAAATAACATCAATAATTAATCCCATTTGCCAAGATCATCTGAGCAGCTCTCAGGACTCACAGATTACAGCTGCACAATCATGTTCAGGTCTTAAAGATGACTTCTATTAGAAGGATGTTCTTGTGTTTGTGTTGGATTTAAGTGTTTAATCCTTTCCTTACCAGAGCTGTGTGTTCAGAGAGTGGTTGTAGCCTCAAACCATCACATTTGCAAGAAAGCTTTGATGCTTGACAGTTTATTTCCACTGCAGTATTAGTGTAGGATTGGAAGAAACTCTTTGATGCCACAGAAGACACCTCCAGCAGTCCACTAAGAATTTAGATATGTGCTTTGCTGACGTTTGGCACACACACGCACCCAAGCATATTAAGAAATGCATGATGGTGCATGACAAAGGTGAACAGATGAATTTGACTCAGTTTTGTTGACTACATAAACATTTGCTTGTGATTCAGTTGCTCACTATTACATCAGCATTCTCTCAGTTTACACTTTCATTCTGTAGCTCTGCTCTCCAATGCACCTGTTGTGCTAATGTATTGTCACACTGCTTATTGGAGGGTTTTTTTCATAATTACTATTAATGTGAAATTAGGAGTGAACGAGAAATGTACATACAACAAAAAATAACATTTTGTATAATTCTTAGTGGTTTTCCTGATGTTTGAGTGACTACTTATTTCAACTTATTAATTGTAAAGCTATTTATTTAAATCCCATTTGACTGGACTTTATATATATCCATGAACATTAATGCCATGTATATTTATTTACATTTGTCTCGAAGACATTTTGATTAAAGCTTTTGGTTGAAATTGGCTTCTAAACAAAAGAATATGTCCATCAGGTTTGTCCAAAGTACATCTGTGGCCTTATCAACACTGAAGCTTGATACACGTGTAAAGACAACTTAATTTTAGTCTTGTCTCCGCCCATCACTGCTCAAACAACTCTTCTGTAAAATATGTTTATTTGGCCTGAGTGAATGGTCTATAATACTCAGTGTCTGTTCGCGTGAAGCCACGTCACAATGATTCACACAGGCAATGACTAATAATTTCAGAAGACTGGCTTAAGTCAGAACTGTGCAACATGTCATGAAGTAGTGCATTTATTTTTGTAGTTCACTGAATTCAACCGATTTTAATTGTAGCATTACAATTGAAGAATATTTAAAACCTGGGCATCTTTTCTTAGGTTTTATGTAGATCTAATGAGGAAACCTTGGTGATACTTAGAGGAAACATTACTTGGTTCCTACAAAGCTTTTTATTTTTATTTTAGTCTCACTAAATAACAGGGCAGTTTAGCCTTGATCTTTGTGTTTCTCTGATCATGTCTGGTTTCTGCATATTCATAAGAGGGACACAGATTATCAGTGTGCTTTAATAACCTTGAAGGTAAGCTCACCGTACAGATAGTGTTTTTGCCATGAGGTTGAAACAGTACTACTTCATCAAGACACATTTGAATCCTTTGTTTATAGAGCAAGATCTTTTGACAGGTTTCTAAATTCAACATGCATATAAAGCTGAAACATAAAAGGTTCTGGCTTTGGTCATCTTTTATAGAAGAACTTCATTACATGTGCTATAAGGACAAAGGATTGTGGACACCTGAACATCACACACACATTATATATATATATATATATATATATAAAATATATATATATATATATATATATATATATATATATATATATATATATATATATATATATAAAATATATATTTTATTTATTTATTTATTTATTTATTATGTGTATGTATGTATAATGTGTGGGCCTTCCACAAACTGTTCTTGTAAGGTATAGAAGGATGTCTTTGTATGCTGTAGCCTTGCAATTTCCACAAATTCACTGGAACTAAGAGGCACAGTCCTGTTTGAGCGTGTCACTGTACACAAAGTGAGCTATATAAAGACCTGGTTTACCAAGATTGATGTGGAAAAACTTGACGGTCCTGACCTTAACCCCACTTGAACACCTATGGGATGAACTGGAAGGCTGACTGCACCTCAGACCTCCTCACCTGACATCAGTGTCTGAACTCACTAATGCTCTGGCTGAATGAGCACAGATCTCCAAAGCCTACTGGAAAACCTTCCCAGAAGAGTGAAGATTGTTGTACAGCAAACATACATATGGGTGTGATGGTTAGATGTACACAAACATTTGGCCATGTAGTCCATGTGAGTTCATCTTATTGGCTAGATTTGACCTGCGTCAAAGGTGAATCTGAGTGAATCTCACAAGCATGCAGGCAAAGTGACACTGCTCTTTCCATTGGGGGGAAACAATGCTGCTGTGGCCCCGGTCATCTGTAAGCCACCTTAGTCACTTTATTATTTTGAAATGAAAATATATTCATTCAAAAACATTGTTAAACTGATCTTTCTGTTAGAAGCCTCATGTAGTTTCATCTGCATTCAAGTCCTCAAGGCATTCAATCTTACTACAACGTTAAGAGAAATTATGCAATCGTGATCTTATAAGTACTGCATTTTTTTTATCTCAGTGTTTAATGAGGTGCGAGAAAATAACTTGAATGTGTTCATAATGAACAGGAAAATGTTCTTTACAACTGTTCTACTGGCAGCTAAAAGCATTTAATGGGCCAATTATAATAGCTAGCATCCTGCTGACAGAAATCTCAGCTCAAGTCTTTGCTGGTAGCACAAGAATCGGGATGATTTGCAACACTCTGTTGCATCTTCAGAGTAGTATTATTTCAGGAAAATCTGTCTCTGTGCAGCCAGTTGCTAGATTATGACATTGTTGACAATAAATGATGCTTTTAAGCCAGACAAGGGGAGCACAAGTGTCTGTTTTCTCCCCCCACTAAACAGTGACATTTTATTTACTTCACTCTTCTTTTGTATTGTTCCTGGCCCCACTTGTTTTATTGTGAAGGTTTGGATGAGGGCGCTAGATTTCAGTAAGGGTGTGGCACAGTTGTAAATCACAAGACAGAAAAGACGATCGCTAGTTGATGAGTTCAAGGGGTAATGGTGTCTGAAGGCAGATGGTCAGCTGGTGCTGTGTGTTCACAGACCCTCTCCCATTTCCCTTCATCAGCCCTGTCGTCTCTAATCTGCATCATCTGCAGACTGCACATGGTGCTTGAGGGTCTTAAGCAAGGGTGGAAATGAAACACAATGAGCATCAGAAGATCCCTGTAGAATTTAGCATTGTGTCTGTAGGAAAAATGATAACAGGGTTATTCTAATCAACCAACCGTTTCCTTTACTTCTGCCTTTGCTAATGGTTTTAAAGCTTCAGCCATACAGAACACAATCAGAAACCAAAGGACCATTTCATGCCTCCCCAAGTATCATAAAATATTTTAGATTTCTGATTCTTTTTGCAGGGGAAAACTTATCTATATGTGAGTGAACTCTATTTCTAAATTAGGTTTGGTGTGATATTTGTGTATACATTAAAAAAAGGTTTTTGTAAAGCAGCTTTCAATGTTATCTGTATTGTTCCACCTTTTTAATTGCAGTGTTTCTCACACACACACAAACATACCCACACACACATGTGATACATGGGTGTGTCATGGGACTATGGGATGCATTGGAACATTTTAAAGTAGCAGGGTCCGGGAGCTTGGGGAAGGTATGCCATGTGAAAACTGACAAAAATTGTTAATATAATGCATTGTTTAAGAAAATGCATTATATTAACTTAAATACAACAGTTACCCACGTAGGTGGTGTCCATGTAAAAATGCACATTTTTCTATCCATTTTGACCTTCCATCCACACTGAGACAGCGATTTTACTCAACGAAAACCTATCTTTTTGAAACTTTTCTTCTGAAAGCTTTGCTCTACATTCACAATGCTAAAAGGTTTGCTTAATGACGATGATGTTTGTGCCAGTTAGCCTGCACTATTCTGGAGGTTATAGTTAAGATCTGTCTTAATTGTAGGAGTCAGCGTTTTGAACCCAGTCTGTCTGATTACTCCTCTAGTGAAGTGGACTGGCCATGAATGTCTAATGGCAAATAGATTATATGTTCATATATGTAATATATATATCGAAATGTGTTCAGACAAAGCAAACTTGAAATATGTTGACATGAAAAGACCAGGCTAATTGTCAGAGTAAATTATTTGCATAGAATAATTATTTAAATTTTGGCTTTCAGCTCAGCTGGAGGTTTCATTATTTTATTTTGTGGAATTCTATAAATACTATAATTCTATAAAAGGCACCTTTTTCACCGTGGCCTTATGTCATGTACGCTTAATTAGCTAGAAGCCTATGCTCTGATTTCGAATGCCCATTTGTGATATGTGCCAGCTTTTCCACACAGTTCCTAATGAGGTCAAAAGGTACTACAATTCTGTCAATGCCACGTTGAAGTTTTTTCCCCCCAGTGTTGTCATTCAGTCACCCATCATGCAGCTCTTCTCAATCACACAACTTCTACTTTTACTTCTTCATCTGACTGACTCCAGTGTAAACTTTCTTGTGCTTTCAGGTTGCCCCTCTTATAGAAGATGTCCACTATGGTGTATCCTCGTGAAGAGAAGCTGGAGAAGCTAACGCAGGAGGAGATCATCTCAAACACTAAGCTGGTGATCCAAGGCCTGGAGGCACTGAAGAGTGAGCACAACTCTATCCTGCACAGCCTGCTGGAGACCATCAAGTGCCTGAAAAAAGATGAGGAGGCCAATCTTGTACATGAGAAGTCCAACTTGCTCCGCAAATCTGTGGAGATGATTGAGTTGGGCCTGGGTGAGGCGCAGGTGAGCATGTCTTTCTGAATTTTTGGGATTGAGTCTGTCCAAGTAAATAAAAAAATATGTTAGTCTATTTTGAGCACGTATTTCTGTCCTTTGGAACTAGAAGCAAGATGTACTACAAATGGTATATACTTCTCAAAGCTATCTTTAGTATAAACTTATAATAGAATGCAGAACTTTTTGCATTTTGGAAAAAGTCATGGGAAAAGATCTGATTCACTCAAGTAAGTCAGCCATCCTTCTTTCTCTCACTTTTTTTGTCGTGCATCTATATGTCTGTGTCCGCGTGCAGGTCATGATGGCTCTGTCTAATCACCTTAATGCCGTGGAGTCAGAGAAGCAGAAGTTGCGCGCCCAGGTGCGGCGTCTGTGCCAAGAGAACCAGTGGCTGCGGGACGAGTTGGCCAACACGCAACAGAAACTGCAGAAGAGTGAACAGAGTGTTGCCCAGCTGGAGGAAGAGAAGAAGCACCTGGAGTTCATGAATCAACTCAAAAAGTATGACGAAGATGTTTCGCCCTCGGTAAGAGAAACAACTTTATATCAACTTTCAGTATGTTCAAAACATGATCTTATTTGCTCTTTTTTAAAAAAAATAAGTTTGTTCTTTTTATAGGCTACTATTTATAGTGCACTTCTTCAGTTTGACCACATTAGCCATTCTATTTATACTACAAATGGTGTAGCGTATAAGTATACAATTTAGTTCTGTATGTAAAAGAGGGTGCTAAGCTCACCACAGTGACTTTGGATGTCAAAGAGACTGCCTGAAGTATAAACTAAACTCGAAACCCAGTTCTAACAAGGAGGAAATTTGAATAAATGACTATACATTGTGTTATACTGTGATAGAAATGTTTGTTCATAGCATCCACTACTAAAGCTGACACATTCACTAGTTTGCATGTTAGGTCATATTTGTTATAGGGAGTTGTTAAAATTCCACGGTTATTTGGTTAGATAGCAGTCCATTTGTTTATCAGTAGTTGGTGATTTAAAGCAAGCTTTCTCACTGGCTTCTGCGTTCTGACTTTGTCATTCACCTTCCTCATGCTGGCAGAGAGAGATGCTGCATACGTCAGCACTGGGCTCAGGTAGAAGCAGAGTCTCTGAGGCTGTATACTGGGTTAGCTCTCTGCAATCTTTCAGTTTTTTTTAAGCCCTTAAGCACTACCGTTGCAATTTAAAACCTGTGAGAAGCTGCCAAGGAAATCTTCTCTAGAAATGTAGATTTTTATATTTCCATTCAAAATTCTTTCCTTTCTGTAAAGAAATATGTGAGGTGAATATGGTAAGATTATTATTCAAAATCTTTGCGTCATTTATGGAGGAAACATCTGGCTGGCTGTTTTTTTATTTTGTGTCAGGTGTGTGCTGTTAGGTGTAGGTTTCCATTTTGCTGTTTCTCAGTAACTAAACCTTCACCAGAAATAAAACGTAAACATCATCTGACATGTCGGGGCGTTGTGTTGTCTTTTTTTATGGCAAGCCGTCAAAACACGTTTGTTTGTAATTGGACACAGTTGTCATTACGTTTCCCGCTAACAGAAAAGATTCCAAATATTGAATGACAGCTTTTAATTCTAATTTCATCACAATTTCCCTGCCTACTGGAGATAGCTCAATGAAAACCTGCAAATGACTTATTATATCAAAAGTATAATTTGGTAAAGTGGCAGTATCTGTGTCAAGAGAAAGAATAGTGGTTTATGGTTAAGCCATGTGTGCAGACAAACTAATGTGTGTTTCTAATCAGCAGAAGAGTAAATCAGTGCACTGGATTTAGGTTGTTTTTTGTGTGTGTGTGTGTGTGTGTTTTACACTCTTATCATTTAATGTTCTAGGAGGAAAAAGATGGCGAGCCATCTAAAGACTCTCTGGACGATCTTTTCCCTAATGATGATGAGGAACATGGCCAAGGAAGTAAATGAATATCTTTCCTTTTTAAATCCAATCGCTAATTACTTTGTGAAATACTTATACCTTACTTGCACGTGTCCTGCAATATATTACACATTAAGATGCTGATCATTTCTTGTACCTGGAAAAGTTATTAGTCAGATCCTCAGTTTCCTCATACAGAAGTGTCTCTTTTCCTCCCCTACAGTGCAGCACCAGCACAACAGTGCAGCCGTAGCAGCAGCGCAGCAGGGAGGATATGAGATCCCAGCCCGTCTCCGAACACTCCACAACCTGGTGATCCAGTACGCCTCTCAGGGTAGATATGAGGTGGCAGTGCCGCTGTGCAAACAAGCTCTGGAGGACCTGGAGAAAACCTCAGGTCATGATCATCCCGATGTTGCCACCATGCTCAACATCCTTGCTCTGGTGTACAGGTTTGTAGCTGAACTCTGTGTATCCTTTTAAATCATACTGATAGCTATTAACTGTTTCTGTAAACTTTTCTCACTTCAAGTTCCTCTTTTCGCTTTGATACTGTTGTTAAGTTGTAATACTAACAGCCATCACTTCCTTTGTCACTCTCAGGGATCAGAACAAATATAAAGAGGCAGCACACCTGCTCAATGATGCTCTGTCCATAAGGGAGAAGACTCTTGGCAAAGACCATCCAGCAGTAAGCTACATCTGCTATAGCTCCTGTTTTTCCCTTTTACAGCTAAAGTCAAACACACATAAAATTTGGCTTGCAGAAAAACTGAAGGTCAAAGGACACAAACGTGAAAGGCACACGTGAAAGTTACTTTCACTCGTAGTCGACTCTCTGTGTGAACCTCAGTGTGTGTGTATAAAGGGTAATGTGAGCAAATAAAAAATCTTGTGGCCTTTTTGGTCAGTATTAACAATGGAGGAACTGATTATTATTAAGTAGCAGTCATGTCAGACTTTTACTTCATGATAAAATAAATCTTTCCCTCTCTGCCTGCAAGGTTTTCTTGTTCGCCTCTCTGTTAGTCAGTTTAATCCTTCATCAATCTGTAAAATGTATTGTCAAGGTAATTTGCAACTAATGTACTTATTGAGAAATTACATTTTCTGTCATCTTTGTTGAATACAAGCTGAATTTGTATTTCTGTACATCACTCCTGTGCAGTATGCTGATATCAAATGACCTGATAGGAAATTACCCGCAAGGCCATAGAGTGCATGTATTGATCTTAGTCTCATGATCCATCTGTCCTGCTGTGTTATCATATACTGTGTGTCTAATAATAGCTTCTAAACTGTAAGTATTTCATCATTTTGATCATATGTCATTTGAGTCAGTTTTGGTGACATGGTTCACTGGCAAAGGATTATCACGCTTGTCATGAAGGTGATGCTGTCAAAACTGATCTGTCTGGGTTTGTGTGTGCTGTGCTGCAGGTGGCTGCCACCCTGAATAATCTGGCTGTGCTGTATGGGAAGAGGGGCAAATATAAGGAAGCTGAACCACTGTGTAAGAGAGCCTTGGAGATCAGAGAGAAGGTAAACACACACACACACTCCTGCAGCAAATCCTGTGAGAGAGGTTTATCTGTCTTTGCTATATTCAGTCAGGCACCATGAGTTTTATGGTTATGGCCACAAAAAATATGACATTATATGCTGTTCTATTAACAGGTTTGTTTGCTTTTATTGGATAATCGTTTACCAGCAAATCATTTTTGTCATTCCATTGTCTGTACCGCTTATCCGATCCATCATCGGGTCACGGGAAGCCTGTGCCTATCTCAGGCGTCATCGGGCATCAAGGCAGGATACACCCTAGACGGAGTGCCAACCCATTGCAGGGCACACACACTCTCATTCACTCACACACTGCGGCCAATTTAGAGACTGTAGTGTGTGAGTGAATGAGTGTGTGTGCCCTGCAATGGGTTGGCACTCCATCTAGGGTGTATCCTGCCTTGATGCCCGATGACGCCTGAGAGAGGCACAGGCTCCCTGTGACCTGATGATAGATCGAATAAGCGCTGTCTTTGGACTGTGGGAGGAAACCCACCAAGCACGGGGAGAACATGCAAACTCCACACACACAGTGAGCGGGAGCGAGACTCGAACCCAGGAGGTGTGAGGCGAACGTCCTAACCACTAAGCCACCGTGCCGCTATCATTTTGTCATTTATTGTCTAATCAGTTTGTATGTGGAACCTTTTGGCACATATTGTAATCATCATGTGCTTCAGTCATTTGTCTCTGCCTGTGGTGTTAAATCATTTAGCACATGACATTCTTGAGACGAATATAAGGTTTGAATCTTTCAAAACTTTCCATTCATGCACTTTTATCTAGTGTGATAGCATGTGTATAAATAAGAATAAATAACAGACTGCTATAAAACCAGTGGCACCCTGCAATTTTTAGTAAAATCAACCCAAAAACATTTAATGGAAAGGGGAAAGTTATATCAGAATGCAATAAACTTTAACCTACTTTTGACTGTTTTCTGATTTTTGGCTACCTCATGGTGTGTGTGTGTGGCATCATGTAACTTCCTTAAACAACTTCCTTAAGCAAGGTTGCATGAATGTGGAATTTGAATGCTAATGATGTACATTTTTACTAGGATGAAACGCTAAAAGTCAGCTTATCTAAATTATTCTGATTTTGGCAACTCTACCCAAAAAATGAGCATTTCCACATAGAAAGAGAAAGCACCTAAAGCTTTATGTGATTGATCAGAGCCTGAGAAAGCTGTATAGCAGCCTCTCGTATTGATTGAGCTTTTATGAGATCATGTTGATAGCCAGCAAACAGTGGAAATCTTACACCCGCTCTGAATAACCTGCTTAATGCTGGAGAGAGCAGTAGGGCTGCAAAGAGTGGAGGTCATTATGATTGTAGGCCGTACAAATGCTCTCTCCTTGTGTTGTTTGAGCAGTCTCCTGTTACAACTGCACTACCTTAATGCTCTATAATCAAAACACAAATGTCTTCTCTCTCAGGTGCTTGGAAAGGACCACCCAGATGTGGCTAAGCAGTTGAACAACCTGGCCTTGCTGTGTCAGAACCAGGGCAAATATGAGGAGGTGGAGTACTACTACTGCAGAGCTTTGGAGATCTATGAGTGCAGGCTGGGCCCTGATGACCCTAATGTCGCCAAGACCAAGAACAATCTGGTGAGAAGTACCTCTTTTGCAGTTTATTTTATTTAGTCCTGAGAGTTTTTATTTTATTCAGCAGTTGTTATGGAGCTATACTAGTAGTGAAGGTTACACCCTATCAGCTTGGTCACACCCTCTCAGTTTAGTAATGGAAAGCTAGTGGAGATGATGGTGTTGTTTTTTTTTGTAACTATAAACGCTCTGAGGAAGCTTTTATGTGAGCAAAATAGTATTACAATTCTAGCTGAATGTTCAGTAAAGACTAGATCTAAATAATCATTCTGCCTATATAATAGCCCTTTTACATTGTGGTGTCAGTGCACTGTAAGCTTAAATGAACAGTCTCTTAAATGAACAAGTCATTGAATAAAAGTCAGGTCTGTTTACCTAGGTGCGCACGGTATTGTGTAGGGTTTTTTCTATAATCTTTCATTAAATCGTAGTAGCTGTTGCCTGCCCCATATGCTTTCTGATCTTATTTTAATCCATCCTCATGCTCACACAGGCTGAATAAAACAAGCCATTACAGAGCCTTTTCATTCAGAAAGGTATACCATTATGGAAGAAAAACGACTAATGCTTTTTTTTTTTTTTCCCCCCATACTGTCATTAAGTTTCCAGCTGGCATCCACACGATCTCTGTGCTGCTTTTAAGCCACTTTCAGTTTTTATTTATTTTTTTTTTAATTTCATTATAATGTTTTCCCCATACTAAAATATATTGTTTGGCTATACAGGACAGGAACACTGCTTTATCAGGAGCAGCACTATGCAAAGTGACCTTTAATGTGTACTAAAAGCTCTGGATTTTTCTCTTCTTTCTCCACAGGCTTCATGTTTTCTCAAACAAGGGAAATACAAGGAGGCTGAGATTCTTTACAAAGAGATTCTCACCCGTGCCCATGAGAAGGAGTTTGGATCAGTTGATGGTACGTCCTAGTGACAGTTTTATGTGGCATAAGTAAACACTACGTCCTAGTGACCAGTTTTATGTGGCATAAGTAAACACTATATTACACACACAATGCATAAACGTTTTTTGCTTTAGAGATAAGAACAATATAACGTCAGGAAATGTGTAATCAGATTTGTTTATTGTGAATTTACTCTGAATTGTTGTGCTCTTTGTTGCCAATATAGAAGTGTGCAATTATGAGTTGCTGCATTTTCTTCACTCCAATTTTGACTTCTCTTTTTTTATAAAAGCAGAGAGCATTCAGAGATGGATGCAGCATTTAAAAGATAGACGGTGTTATAAAAAACACACAAGACTTTAAACACATCCTGTCAGCAAGGGCTGTGACGGCAAATGATTTTTTAAAGCTGTTTATTGGAATAAATAAAGTTTTTATTTACCAATTCAGTGCTGACCTTTTTGTATTTATACATTTTGATCTGTATAACAAAATTCTCTCTCTTTTTCTCGGTCTCTCTCTCAAAAAAAACAAACAAAAAACAAGACAAACACCCCACTATTAAGATTTCATTTTTTAATTATTTGTGCATACATTTAATAATATGTACAAGTTGAGCAGAATGCAACTCATGCCCAGAGGTAAGCAGCAGAAGGTTAAAAATATGCCAGCAGCGCTCTGTCAGTCCCATGATTTGAACTCAGTACCTTACAGTCACTAGCACAGAATCTTAACTCTAACCGTAAATTCATCTACATCTCTCTTCATGTCGATATAGGACAAGTGGATGTCTTTATGAACATATTTTTGTTTGTCTGTAAAGTTTCATTTTGCTACATTCCAATACATGACTTTACATTATAGTACCTTTTTATTTTGTTCACTTCTAAAACATGGAAATTCAACACATGAATTCACTTTTAAAAACTCGTGGAGTTGCAGTCCCGGAGCAGAAAACTAATAACTTTACATACTAAGCCGCTGTGTCTCTGCCCTCAGCTGAAAACAAGCCGATCTGGATGCATGCTGAGGAGAGGGAAGAGATGAGCAAAGTAAGTATGCGCCTCAATGCATGTCCACATCCTTTTTTTCAGACAAAAGCTAATTCAAAGAATTACTCAAGATCCATATGAGAATGATGTTTATGAAAAAGCCTGTTTTTTGATTGCCATCAGACATTTCAGCTTTTATGTTCAAGCTGCTGAATGTGAGATTTTTGAAATTTGGCCCTCTCTAGTAGAAAAATGATTGTAATCTACTCACAGAAGGACATTTTGTAATGCGAGTCATGTTTCACTAGTGCTGATTAATCTCATCTCTGCAAGTCGATGCACATTCAATGAGGAATTCAATACTGTGTTCCGAACTGCATATTGTGCACTAATTAGTGTGGAACATGGTCCAAGCATTTTGCAACTTCAGGTTTATTTACAATCACATGTAACTTTACACGTTCTGTGGAATCAAAAGCAGCACATAATGTACACAGTGAACCAGCCTCTTAACATTAGGTGGCTAGCTAAAATATTCATTCTGTTTGAAGGGATGCTCAGCTTGGACTGCATGATGAATGTAGTGGGGAATATATTCTGTCTAATATCTGTTTGTTAAGACACTGAAACTCGCCAAGCACAACTTGTTTGTTTGTTTGTTTGTTTGTTTGTTCTAAAACTAGGCACTGTTCCATCATTTACTCTTTAGCTAAATCATTACTGGGTAATGATACAAAATCCACAAGCATAAATAAGCAGTCTGTATTCCACTAGCTTCCCACAAGATCAAATAAATGCCAAAAACACCATTGTGCCCAAATCCCTTTATTTTCCCCTTATCGGCTGTATTTGGCTTTCACACACTCCAGTTCTCTCTCCCTCTGATTTGGCTGCTAAGATTTCTCCTGCGATTGTATAGTCAGACTTCTTTCAGGCCTAAAGTTGTGGTGTAATAAAGTTTGACATCTGAATTCATGCATTTCTGATACAGTGTCTGATACTGACTCAATCATGTTTGTTAGTTTTAACAAAAATTGTGTATTGTAGTTTGTCCACTCGTAACCTTTCTGTGGTCTGGTTTATTTCAGGGCAAGCACAGAGACAATACTCCATATGGAGAGTATGGTGGTTGGTACAAAGCCTGCAAAGTCAATAGGTATCACACACGGCGTCTTAAATGTATGAAAGACACTTTTTTTTTAATCATATGTTATTGTCAATTGAAGTGGTAATGTTTATTAAATCACCAGTCCTACTGTAAACACCACTCTGAGGAATTTGGGTGCACTGTACCGCCGACAAGGCAAGATGGAGGCTGCGGAGACCCTGGAGGAGTGTGCCTTGAGATCACGCAAGCAGGTCAGATACGTAATAATACAGAACACTGCCTGAATCTAGTGGAGCAATGAGACTGTTAACAAGACGCTTTTGGAAAACAGATTCTTGTATGCTTGTTAATTTAAGTAGTCATACTGATGTCTTCTTTTTACTTCCTTTCTTCTGTGGCTTGCTTTGGAATCCAGAGTAACCCAGTAAGTCATTTTGTCTAAAATAGGAACACCCTCAGTCCTTCATCAGTCATAACCTTGTCATTGTCCATATACCTACTCCCTGTAGAGCAAACATTGTAGATCACTCATGGTCACTGCATCACAACCAGCTCTTAGTAACAATACGAATGTTGCTGGGGAAAAAATCTTAGTGACATGCCCACTAATCAGTTTCATGTATGGTTGTGTCTTTTAGGGGATTGATCCCATCAACCAGATCCGTATGGCTGAAATTCTGAAGGATGGTGATGGAGATAGAAGGAGGAGCAGGGACAGCATGTCCAGCGTTAAGTACGATAGCAGCTCAGAGGCTGGAGAGGAAGTGAGTATGGGAATAGAGTGGAGTGGGGTAAGTGCATATCCACTTCATCATCCAAGCAGATATCAGTAGCATTCAGATACAGCACATAGCTGCCTTGCCCTGCCGAGCTAGCGTAACGACTGTGGCACAGACCAGAAGGATGGAGTGCTGGGAAAGACTTTAACAGAACATTGTACTCTGACACTTAAATTCAGATTAAAATAGACTCATTTCCCACAGCACTGAGTAGATTATTCATTAAATTCTTAAATAGCAGGATTCTCAGTGCAGAAACATTAAGTGGAGAATAGACCTTAATCTGGAATTATTTCAGCCCTGCACTATATAGTAGAGTACAGCACTATTCCAAGAATAGGCATCAAGTAAAAAAAAATCCTGCTTCATGTGTATATTTGGTTATTTTTATTAGAATATATGTGAAACAGATGTCTGGATAATTTGACAGACTGAAATAAACTTAGAGACTTATAACTGCATAAATACTGAATAATAATTATTATAATAATAGACAGAGATACTGATGCATAGCTTGTAGTCTGGTGTACATGGGTAGGGCTGCTCTGTCCTGTAGATGTCTACTGATAATTATATTGAACCAAATGCTGATTGAGTGTCCTGGCATATTTCATCTCAGTTTAATAAGCATGGTTGTTCATGCTTGTATCATTTATTTAACTTGTTTTTGCCTGAACCATTAATACCTTGTTTGTATGTTTTTGAATGACATTAAATGTCTTTTGAGCATCTGTAAAAGCACGTGCCTCATGCAGAAGCCAGACTTCTACATTTCCCCTTATTCCACTTTAGTTCTCTCTACCAGCATTTACATTTAAAGGTGCAGTTTGTAATATCTAAAAGTCTATTTAGAAAAATGACCATTTGCAGCAGTACTATGCAGTGGATCTAGCTGCTTTCTTCATTTCATTACTCCTCACTTCATTTTTCTGACCCACAAATGAGCTCCACCCATCTAAAAAAAAGTGCTATGTAGGAATCCACAAAGCTTATCTTGTTTGGTGTGGGGAAGAGGGTTGTCTGTCTTTACTGCAAATGCAAATCACATTGTAGTAGCACAGATGCATGAAAATAAAAAATTACAAACTGCTCCTTTAATTCTCTGAAAGATAGAATATAGTTTTCATTATCTACTTCAGTTGCCTGGGTAACTTTTTATCCAAAAAAAAAAAAAAAAAAAAAGAATTTACAATTGATTTGTTTGCACACTAGTCTCCAGTATAAACTCTGAACTCATCTGAGCACCACTCTGCTCTTAAGCTAAAGTAGTTTTTAAAACTCTGCTGGTGAGCGAGGAGTAAACCTGTCGGGGGCTTCTGCACGATGGAGAGATGCTCTGTGTGTTCCAAATGCTTGGCTTGCCTCTGCACTGTTCCCTGCTTTGCTTTATTTTAAACCTCACTGCATGCACTGCTCATCTGAATAGCCCCATGTGTTCTTGCACCATATTGTGCGCTTTGCTTTTGACGTTTTTTTTTTTTTTTTGGCTTGATGTATGAGCCGCACCACACTGACGGTGTACATTAACCCTCACACTTTTCTTTGTTTTGGAGTGTTTGAGTTATACAACATGTTTGTGCTAGTTATCAGAGAATGGTGCACAGGCCCATCTGTGTTGATTGTAAGGTTTTAGTTCTAGGAAATATTTGGATACTTCTGATTTACACAACCCGCCATATACCTACGTGTTTGGTTTTCGGTGAAAACTAAACCACCCACCACCACAGAAGGACTGTTGGAGACTGATATAAAACCGAGACTACATTCTGAAACTCTGCTGTTTGGTCCTTTCTGTTTGTGTGTTTTTCCAAGGTGGTGTGTGGAGCTGTGTGGGTTGTGTGGCGTGTGATTATGGTCATATCCCTGGCATTGCAGTTCTTACTGAGGAAATCCAAAAGAACTTTGCATTCAGAATGAATAAAGCCTGCAAATGTGCCTACAGTGTTCATAGAGTGCATTTTATTCTTATTTCCTTTAAACCTGAACACTAAAACAACAGACACAATACTTTACTGCAATTGGATGTGTGACAGGATTTAAGTCTAATGCTGATTAAAAATGTCGTTATTTTTCAAAGGAAAACACATAGTAATTGATATGGTGCAGCTTTTGATGATCAGAGTCTCCTCTGTCAGTGCTAGACAGGAGTGAAGGTCGTCCATTAATGTTTTGGCCACAGAAGGTTTTTGGGATGGAGAACACTGCACTTTCAGGGAAATACGTACAAATACAAATTGTAATAATTGTTAATGGTATGGTATAAGAGAAACACTTACAGCACATTGGGATATGATGTTATCGGGAAAATAATCAATGTTAGGGAGACAACAGTAACTCCACATCCTGTTATTGATTATTTCCCAGCACACTAGGTCATATTTTATTCCTTGCTTGTTTGAGAGACTCATTTTCTTTTCAGTATCATTCCAGTATTCCAACATCATTCCCATAGCTCTTATCAGATTTTTTAAGACTGCTCTGACACATGCAACATGATGGCATGTCCTATAGTGTAATGCTTTGAAGTGTATATATAGCCACATTGCTACTGAATTAAGTGTGTGTGTGTGTGTGTGTGTGTGTGTGTGTGTGTGTGTGTAAGGAGCCTGGTTAGAATGTTTTGATTGCACTGAGCACATAATGAGTTCTGGATTCAGCCATGCCTGAGTAAATGAGGGGGTAATGTAATGTAGAGCTTTTGTATACAGTGTGTAGAGTTGGAAGGTTGCCATGATTTCACTATGCTACCTGGTTGTGCTCTGATATCCTGACATTTGGCAACCCAGCACTGGCACCTGTTTATCATCACTGATGAAGTAAAGGCAGAAAATCATTTGATTGCTCCAGTTGGAGTGCTTATAGATTATATATAGTGATGTGCTTGAAGTGTGTTTGTGGTTCTTTTCTGCATGATTTGGTTGTGACCTTCACCTTATCATTGCCTTATTTGGTTTTGCATTACCTAACTATGCATGCAATTTGTGCACTAAGTATATTGAGTCATGATCTGTTTTCAGTTTTCTGTGTTACTAACCAAGTGCATCCATCAGTTGTTCTTAACATCGCCATGACAACCAATCAGCCAATGAGATCGGTTCTTCTGGATGTGGTGGATTGTACTATCTTCATGATGTCCTTGGCTCCTTCTTGCATTATAAGGGAATCAAAATAACAATAGCCACTATCTCCAAATAGATATCTTGCACTTAGTTAGTCCATATTTTACCTTTGCAAACAGGCACTGCAGTTCCACAGCCAGCAGGGATGAGCAGGGACTGTGACACAGGCAAAGAAAGAAAAACAATTACAGCCACCATTTAGTCATTTAGTCATCATTCGGCTTAGACATAAATAAAGCCCATGAAGTATCAACCTTCACGCCCAGACCAGTTTTTATTTGCTGTAGAGTTACTGCAGCATTGGCAGGCTGTGTGTGTGTGTGTGTGTGTGTGAGAGAGAGAGAGAGAGAGAGAGAGAGAGAGAGAGATGACGGAGCACAGGGGAGAGTGTGCCAGGCCCATTTCCACCCTCCCTGCCGTGCAATGCTGCTACAGCTGACTCACTCGTACACTCCCCTGCTGGAGTCACATAAAGGGTAGACCAACAAAACCATGCTTCCTTAGCCAGACAATGCCAATTATTAACCCAGGTTCACTTTTTATGTTTTTCTGAGGCCAATTTTTCACAGCTGGCCAAATAAACTGATCCTGCTTAATGCCTATGAATCAGTCAGAAATGACAGCAGCTGAACCTTGTGCTTCTCCAGTTTAGCAGTGGAGCACATCATTGTTGCTTCTAACACATTTGTTACCCTAGATAGGTTCCACCACTTTCCCACTAGACTCCCATTTCAGACAGGATGCAGAAACATTCCACTAACGTGTGTCAACGCCTGTAATAATTGCTGTGTGTCTCCACACTGGTTGCGGCCACCAAAAGTGGTGGTTTTCCCCAAAACTATTGATACATGTAAATAGAATTTTTTAATAAAATACAGTGAAGTCTTATGTGGACACTAAAAAAAATGTTGTGAAAGTATAGTTATTTAACAATAACAGCTAACACTTCAGTAAAGACATGTTCAGTTGAAACCAATGAAAGAAGATTTAAACAGCTTTACCTCAAAGCACTCACACTGACTTCAGTTTTCTGCCACAGGGAGAACATTCAGGACAGAGGAGTGAGCCACATTGTGGTTTATTAGTTATGTGAAAAGCTGCATTCATCTATTCCACTAGTTTTGTGGGTTTTCCACAGCAATATATATATATATATATATATATATATGTATATGTATATATATATATATATATATATATATATATATATATATATATATATATATGTATATGTATATATATGTATATGTATATGTATGTATATAAACAGAGCTCCTAAAAAAGGACATAGTGATGGAGAAAAATATCAGATAAAAGGAAAATTTATATTTCAAAGCCTTGCTCTGAAAATCTGCATGACCGATTTAACTGCAGTCCTGCAGCCAGTGAAGAAATTAAACCAGGGGTACTGTTTGTATGAATGCAACGAAGGAAGCATGTAGGAGTTTTGTGACAGAACGCAACACAATATTTTTTAAAATTTCTATATTCATAAAAATTTTTTTAAGCAAACAAGCTTTTCGGAGGAACACAAAAGCATAAAAATATCAATTTTCCTCCCATCATATTTTTTCCCCCTCACCATGTGCCCTTAGGGGCTCTGTAATTGTACATTAAAAAAAGAACATAACAGATAATAAGCATATGTCGTATATATCAGATATATTTCTCAAATAACTAGTTTTAGCTAATATTCCTGCTTCAGCCTTGTGCTGTAACAGGTTCTCATGCCTGGATATAAGGCTAAACACTGTATTTGGCACAGTGGCACTCTATATGCACCCCTCAACATTGTGCCCGGTTTAAACTCCTCTAATCAGTTCCACTTAGCTGTCCTGTCTGGAACAAGGCTCTGTTTTCTGACAACCAGGAAGCAGGACACCAACTGGCTGCTTGGAACTTGGCATGCATTTGAAGGCTTGGTAAAATGCATGTGTTGGCCAAGCCAAGGAATGACCTTGAGAGTACATACTTTAATACCAAGCTAATGACAGTATAATAATGTATTAATTACAGAGTACAGAACTACTTAGATCTCTTACATGAGAATAATTCAGACTACAGCTGATAAAGCTCCCCATTGAAAAATGATCATAGACTGGATCCTAATTAGTAATTATCATGAAATGAATCCCACAGTGATTATTATTAGCATCTCCCCCAGGTTGTACACTGAACAGTGACTGCAGTGCGTATTTGCAGAGGTTAGAAAAGACTTAGTTACAGCTAGATATTGACGATTAGTGCTAGTCGAGGCTGCTTACAATGTTTCTTGTGATTCTCAATGGTGTGGTTTCTCTCTCTGTCTTCTGTTTTTTCTCCTTATTAGGCATAAGCCATCAAGATTTCCCCTCCACCCCAATCTCCCTCCCCATCACATAGCAAAGGATGTTCTTGTTCCCTTCTGGTCTTTCAATTACACATCTACAGATTCATCCTGTTCCATTCCTGGTGTCTTCGGCGAGACTGAACCCTGATGCTTTCACCTGTTCACTCAGAAAATTTGGGATGGGCGCTTTTTGGTCTTATTGCTTGATTTATCTTTTTCTTCCTCTTTCTCTTCTGTGCCCCTGCTCTGATAATTGTAGACCTTTTTCCTCTGTGTCCGCTTTTCCTTTTCCTTCTCTTCTTCAGTATTAGCTGTATAAAGTGATCTTTACAACTCGGATAAATGAAGAAGCATGTCTTCTTTTTTGCTGATTAGTCCACGTTACTGAGTTCACAGTATTGCATCTGGAATTTGTTTTAAAATGTGCAGTGAGTAATTTTCATTTTTTCTTTGGTCATTGTTTGGAATCTCGTATTTGATTGGCCTTGTTTGAGTTGTTATCTTTGGTAACCTTTGTGTAAGTTGTGTTTTTTTTTTTTTTTTTTTTTTTTTTTTTCTTTTTCTGATTTTCCTGATTTTCTTTTTTTAATTTTTTTATTTTATTTTGGCTTCCTAATTTTAACTAGTGAAATATCCAAAGTTCAAGAAGGAGACGAGGACAGTGGTGTCTGTAAACATTGTTAGTGGTGGAGTGAAGTGGCATGGACAATTGACTCCTCTCTCCTTTTTATGATATGATTAATATTGTTACTTAAGTATTAATTTTTATTCCACATTATGTTTACAGCGCTTGTAAATGCTCGCTGTGGCTTTTGGTTTTTGAAACATAACGCAATGGCTCTGATTCTAGGACGTGTTCTCAGTTTCTTGCTCTGCTGGACAGCGCTCTAATGTTTTTCCAGCATCTAGGGATTTAAAAATAATAGAGAAATAATAATAAATACACACTCCAGCAGCGCCACAAGCAGGGCTCCTCCACCCTCCTTATCAAGCCAGCTCGTGGCTGATCCTGGTTATGGTTAGTATTTAAGTATGAGGCTAACCAGAGTATCAAAACAAAGGGGCTGAGAGACTGTGTGGGGGGAAAAACAGCATATATACCACACTGACACAAAGGTCACATTATTGTTGGACTACATTTGTGTCTCGTGTACTTGTATCTGATCATGAAACGATAAACGTGTAGATATATTAAGGTTCTCAACACACTTGATTTAATAAGGGAATGCTGATTTGAGATCAGTCTCATGTTCACACACATCTGCGATCTGATCCAGAAGATGAGGCTCTTGGAATTCATCGAATGCTTTTAAATGCATCTTAGGTCTAACACAATGAGAAAGTAATGCACGTGAACAAGTATGCTGTCCTACTCCAGACTACAATCTGTCCTCAAGCTTCTTCAATAAAAGTAGAGGATTCTGTCTACACAAAGGTTCCGCTTGTGAACTGAATGTTTTGTCAGTAGTACACTTGTGTAATTAATTGAACACTACACACTTTTAGATCATTTCGTCTGTCGATTATGCCATTCCGATTTCTTCTCACAGTTAATGTGCGTCATTTCACTCTTGCCCAACAGTGAAGGGTGTAAACGTGAACAAACATTTATCATGTTATTCTGATAGGCAAAATTATTGTGTTTAGTGGAATGTGGATTATTTATTGAGATATATAAATATAAATATATACTATGTAACTTTGATTTTCTAGAGCAGTAGTACTGACCTGTAGACCCTATCGTAGAGATTAGAGCTGCATATATATAACCATCTGTCTGCATTGTGACGGTTGTTGAATCTCCAATAAAGGTTTTCATTTGCGACGGTTTGGCACTGGTTACTCATGAGAGAGTGATATCTATCTTTTCTATCTATATCTATCTATATATATATATATATATATATATCTATATATATATATATCTATATCTATATCTATATATATATATATATATATATATATATATATATATATGCCAATTATTAGATATATAGATATATATTAGAATATAGATATATATATATATATATAGATATATATAAAATCATACACTTTTCATTTTTTAAGGGGAAAACACTTACAGATAATCAATATGTTAAATAACCACTATGGGTGCAAATTTATGGAGCAATCAGGTCTGGAATACTCCATTTAATTCCCTGAAAAATGAATAATTTTTACTATCGTTTCATCTCTTTGTAAAAGGCTGAAATGTGTTTCCACTGATAGTAGATGGAATTAATAGAGGGCAAGCTGTCCTTGGAGACAGTATCGTTCCCAATGTGCCTCCTGCTGGTCTCTCTAAGTAGTGATCGTCATAGCTGAACACTTGATTGTTGCATTGCAAACAGCTTTGGTCAGGAAGATATTAAACATTGAGGAAATCATTCAAAAGACAAACAATTCAAAAGACTTGAAGGTTATAGAATCTGCAACTAACAGTTTTGCACTCAAGTCTCTATCAGTAAACAGCTGATAAGTTCAACAAGACAGACTTTGTTATGACTAGAATGAATCTCCTGGTTATGCAGTTGCACACTTTAATCATTTAGTACACAGTTATAGAAGAGAAATGATTTATAATCACACTATTCAGTGTCTCCCAGATGAGAATGGGCTTCTACAGGTGCATCTCAATAAATTAGAATGTCGTGGAAAAGTTAATTTATTTCAGTAATTCAACTCAAATTGTGAAACTCGTGTATTAAATAAATTCAATGCACACAGACTGAAGTAGTTTAAGTCTTTGGTTCTTTTAATTGTGAAGATTTTGGCTCACATTTAACAAAAACCCACCAATTCACTCTCTCAACAAATTAGAATACTTCATAAGACCAATAAAAAAACATTTTTAGTGAATTGTTGGCCTTCTGGAAAGTATGTTCATTTACTGTACATGTACTCAATACTTGGTAGGGGCTCCTTTTGCTTAATTACTGCCTCAATTGGGCGTGGCATGGATGTGATCAGTTTGTGGCACTGCTGAGGTGGTATGGAAGCCCAGGTTTCTTTGACAGTGGCCTTCAGCTCATCTGCATTTTTTGGTCTCTTGTTTCTCATTTTCCTCTTGACAATACCCCATAGATTCTCTATGGGGTTCAGGTCTGGTGAGTTTTCTGGCCAGTCAAAAACACCAACACCATGGTCATTTAACCAACTTTTGGTGCTTTTGGCAGTGTGGGCATGTGCCAAATCCTGCTGGAAAATGAAATCAGCATCTTCAAAAAGCTGGTCAGCAGAAGGAAGCGTGAAGTGCTCCAAAATTTCTTGGTAAACTGGTGCAGTGACTTTGGTTTTCAAAAAACACAATGGACCAACACCAGCAGATGACATTGCACCCCAAATCATCACAGACTGTGGAAACTTAACACTGGACTTCAAGCAACTTGTCTTTGGACCACTGGGCAACAGTCCAGTTCTTCTCCTTAGCCCAGGTAAGACGCCTCTGGCGTTGTCTGTGGTTCAGGAGTGGCTTAACAAGAGGAATACAACAACTGTAGCCAAATTCCTTGACACATCTGTGTGTGGTGGCTCTTGATGCCTTGACCCCAGCCTCAGTCCATTCCTTGTGAAGTTCACTCAAATTCTTGAATCGATTTTGCTTGACAATCCTCATAAGGCTGCGGTTCTCTCGGTTGGTTGTGCATCTTTTTCTTCCACACTTTTTCCTTACACTCAACTTTCTGTTAACATGCTTGGATACAGCACTCTGTGAACAGCCAGCTTCTTTGGCAATGAATGTTTGTGGCTTACCCTCCTTGTGAAGGGTGTCAATGATTGTCTTCTGGACAACTGTCAGATCAGCAGTCTTCCCCATGATTGTGTAGCCTAGTGAACCAAACTGAGAGACCATTTTGAAGGCTCAGGAAACCTTTGCGGGTGTTTTGGGTTTTTGCTTTTTGGTGTTTTTTTTTGAGAGAGTGAATTGGTGGGTTTTTGTTAAATGTGAGCCAAAATCATCACAATTAAAAGAACCAAAGACTTAAACTACTTCAGTCTGTGTGCAGTTTAATTTATTTAATACACAAGTTTCACAATTTGAGTTGAATTACTGAAATAAATGAACTTTTCCACAACATTCTAATTTATTGAGATGCACCTGTATTTATCCACTTAAGATTTCTTCCTAATATTGTCTCAGGAAGATTTTCTTTGCCGTCACCTCTGACTTGCTCATTAGGGCTACATAAAAATTTAAAATTTATTTATTAACTTGCATCCTGAGTATATATTCCTGTAAAGCTGATTTGTGACTGTCCATTGTTTAATATGTATTAATTTACTAATGTGGAATCAACTTAGTAAATATTACAATATGGCATGTTACAGAAGCACAACAAAATAACAAGACGCATATCTGTAAGATTGAGTGCTTAAATGGACGTAGGCACATTATTGCATACAATATTGATATGGCTGATGCTGTGCTGTACTAATGAGTAATCTAGCCAAACATTCTGTGTGGTCCATGAAAGCAAGGGCTTATAAACACAGACTTTGATGAAAAAGGACAACATTTATAACAACATAGGTAATCACACTTGATTTACGCTATAGGATACTACACTATATTGCCAGAAGTTTTGGGACATCTGCCTTTACATGCACGTGAGTTTAATATGGAGTTGGTCCACCCTTTGCAGATATAACAGCTTCAACTCTTCTGGGAAGGCTTTCGACAAGTTTAGGAGTGTGTTTATGGGAATTTTTGACCATTTCTCTAGAAGTGCATTTGTGAGGTCAGGCACTGATGCTGGACGAAGGGCTGGTTTAGTCTCCACTCTAATTCATCTCAAAGGTGTTCTGTTGGGTTGAGGCCAGGACTCTGTGCAGGCTTTGTGCACTGGTGCACAGTCATGTTGGAGCAGGAAGGGGTCATCCCCAAACTATTCCCACAAAGCTGGGAGCATGAAATTATCCAACATGTCTTGGTGTGCTGAAGCATTAAAAGTCCCTTTCACTGGAACTAAGGGGCCAAGCCCAACCCCTGAAAAACAATACCTGAATTCAATGATTTGGAGGGGTGTCCCAAAACTTTTGGCAATATAGTGTATATAATGAATTGAAAAAAGACAAAAACATACCCGTAAGAGTCAACAGCGTACACACACCCAGTGTACTTTCTAGCAGATTTTAGCAAATTGTTTTAGACATACCAATGTTTAACTGTTCAAGGTAATAAGGGGTTTACAGGATTTTCTTTTGAATATATCATACACCAGCAATTATTCTGGGCATCACAGACCCATAGACACTTTTTTGTTTGAAATTTTATCAATTTAATTTTGAGTATTTGCTATAAACTAAGATCTTGGTGGTCAATAAATATTTTTTAAACTAGCCCAATCTGGCAACACTTAACTGTGTAGTCAGTATAATGCTGCATTCACACATAGAGACTCACAGCTACAAAGTGGTCAGAAGCTATTCATTTCATGATAAATGCTATTCAGCTATTCATGATAAAATCTCTGGATGTTTAAACATAGCATACGGCAGAAAGTATCCCTGCCCCAGAGGACCTCAATTAGTTCCCATAACATTATGAGCACTGACAGGTGAAGTGAATAACGCTGTCTCCTCATAATGGCACCTGTTAGTGGGTGAGATGTATTAGGCAGCAAGGGAACATTTTATCCTCAAAGTTGATGTGTTAGAAGCAGGAAAAATGGGCAAGTGTAAGGATTTGAGCGAGCTCTTGTGGGGTGTTCCTGGTCTGCAGTGGTCAGTATCTATCAAAAGTGGTCCAAGGAAGGAACAGCGGTGAACCGGCGACAGCGTCATGGGCGGCCAAGGCTCATTGATGCATGTGAGGGGTGAAGGCTGGCCCGTGTGATCCGATTCAACAGACGAGCTACTGTTGCCCAAATTACTGAAAAAGTTAATGCTGGTTCTGATAGAAAGGTGTCTGAATACACAGTGCATGATGGGTCAGAGCTGTTTTGGCAGCAAATGGGGGATCAACATTTCTTTAGGTGTTTAGCAAATCTTGTCAGTGATGTTTTTCAGAAAAGCAGATATCTTAGGCCACACAGATGCAGACCAATCCTTAGACGACATATAAAACAGTATATTTGTGTTTGTTTTTTTAAAGAAAATTTTTTTTGGTTTTGGTGTTTCAGGCAGAGGTTGTTTTGGTGCAGTCTTATGACTGTATATTCAGAGTGTTTGTATGAGACAGTTAAAACTGTACTTATGAAGTCCATGAGCGAAAGTTGAATTCTGTCAAGTACCAGACCACATAGTAAAAATAGACTTTGGTCATGTACAGTATGTAATTTAAGTGTCATGGTCAGACTGTTATTATAAGGATGAGTCAGCAGTCTTCTGTGCTGGAGGTGATTTCAGTAAACATAAAACAACAGGAAAAAGGACAAATGAGTAGGCAGTTGGAATGAATAAGGGTATTTTAATAGCTTAATGCGCAGGAAGAACTCTGGCCATTGTTAAAAAGCTGTAGTCTGAAAGGGGGGGGTGTGTGTGTGTGTGTGTGTGTGTGTGTGTGTGCATGCTTTTCAACACTGAACATGCACATTAATTCACAATAGATAAAACGGATGGCAGTGCAGATATAACGGGAGTTGTGTGCTATATAGATTACAACTGGCTGAGAGAGAGAGGGAGGTTTTCTTTTCTCTCTCTCTCTCTCTCTCTCTCTCTCACTGGCCACTTTATTAAGAATATCATACTATTGCTAAACATTCTTCACAACACTACATCACCACAACCAGCTGGAACTGGAGACACAAGGCATGTTAGAGCCACAAATTTATGCTGTTGATACAAAATTCAAAAATAAAGATTTATCAGACCAGCTAATGTTTTTTTTTTTCCCTAGTCTTAATTTGTCCAGTTTGTGCACTATAGCCTATGATTCCTTTTATTGATTGATTGACGGAACTGAAACCTGATGTAGTCTTCTTATGTTGTAGCCCTTCAAGCACTTCAAGGCTTGTTATGTGTTCTGAGATGCTTTTCTGCTCACCCCCATGTTGGTAAAGAGTAACCGTAGCCTTCTCAGCTCAGGCTATTTCCTCTGACCTCTCTCATTAATAAGACATTTCCATCCTCAGAACTGCCACTCATTGGATGTTTGAAAATCCCAGGATTTTATATGTTTTATATGTGTGTACTGTAAATCTAGTAAACGAATGCTGGTGTGTGTTTAAAGTATAGTATTGGGGCTTTGCAGATTTTTGTGTGTGTGTGTGTGTGTGTGTGTGTGTGTAAATGTAGTAAACGAGTGCTGGTGTGTGTCTGAAGGATGGTAGTGGGGCTCTGCAGAGGGGCGGCTCTCTGGGGAGGATCAGAGACGTGCTGCGTAGAAGCAGTGAATTGCTGGTGAAGAAACTGCAAGGAAACGGACCTCCAGAGCCACGCTCCACCTCCAAGTAAGCACTCTGTACACAAACTGAGCCTAAATGTGAAGTGTGTGTTCATGTCAGTGAATTACTTGTAACATGAACTCTGCACAAGTGTAAACTCTGCATCTGTAGTGTGTGCGGCATTGACACAAAATCTTTTCCTTTCACCGAGGACGGAACAGAAGGCACACTTACTTGAAAATCATTTAGGATTGAAGTCTAATGGCAGATGATGAAACTCTTCAACATCATTATACCCTCATTATACTTTAGCAGTAGGGTATAGTTTTACCATGAGACAGGCATGAGAGAA
The DNA here is from genome assembly GCA_033459395.1 of Hemibagrus guttatus. NCBI lineage: Eukaryota > Metazoa > Chordata > Actinopteri > Siluriformes > Bagridae > Hemibagrus > Hemibagrus guttatus. Next base: position 20,744,284 of record JAUCMX010000002.1, read on the forward strand.
AGTCTTACTAAAGCTGTTGTTATGGAAGTTTATCCAACTTTCCAATACTTTCTGGTTACTTTCCTGAATTTTTTTTTCCATGATTAGATCCAGAAAATTACACACGTAACCACAAATTCTTCCATCTCAGAGAGGTCAAATTATACAGATTTAGATCTTTAATTTATAAATTGATTTAGCTAAAGAGTTCTTGACAAAACGGGAAGAAAACCTGAGAAGATTTACATGGCTGGTGGCTGGTTGTGATATTTAAATGACACTACTACCTTTCAGTAAATCACCCTGGGCATAAAACTATTATGCATACATACACACAGACAGACAGAGCACTATTTTTTGCTTTTTGTCCATTGGCAAGCACAGTACACCGAAAAGCTGCCCTTGCCATAAGTCAGATAAATTTTATTGATTCACACCAATAAAACAATGTGTTTCTGTTCTGTTGTTTTTTCTATTTTAAATAAAATTTTACATTGATCAGCATTCTCTAGCATTTGCCTGTAATGCTATTACTTCTTTACATTATTATCACCCAGGAATGAACAGAAGTTAACTCCGATTCTGAACAAAAGCAGATCACATTGATCAGCAGCTACTAATTCAATTCATATTCATCAGTGCTAAGGTCTAATATTAAATCGTTTTCCTAAAGAAGCATCAGATTCAGTGATATTGTCAAATATCAAATAATTACTTTAAGAAGTGAAATTGTATTATGTGCTGTTGGCAATTAAATTGATCTTATTTTCATCCTAACAGTATGAAGCGCGCTTCCTCTCTCAACTACCTGAACAGGACGCATGACGATCCCTTCCAGGTAAACACTACACATGCAGCACTGTAGAGCTTTTCCCCAGCACTCTTATTGTAGCTGTATGACCTGAACACACTCTTACTTTACACTGCATTCACTGCTAGCTTCAATCTGCAATGTTAATAGGCCATTTGGGTTCTGCAAACATAATACAGAGCCTGAGATAAAAGACAAACCTAATGGGTTTAATGATGCAATCCTGAAGCAATACATATAACTGACATTGTTTCCTTTTTTTGGTGTTTAACTATCTTATCTCTCATTCCTTTTCTTTCTTATTTTTCCCTTTTCTTTACTCTCTGTTTGCTCCCTCCTTTCCATGTTGCTATACCTCTCCTTAGGTTTCTCGGAGCCCTGGGATAAATAGGTTGAGGCAGAGCCGTGGCTTGAGCTCCAGTAATTTGGATCTGTACAGTGGGAAATGAGCGAATGCCTCTACAGCTCCAGTTATGACTTTACCACACCATGCCATGCCTACTGCAGACTCGAATCCTCCACTTTTAATAATAGTCACGCCTCAGCTTTCATTTCTACAGACCTACTCCTGCGATAGATTAGTCAATGCTCCATGAAGGATTGCCCTCTTTAGAAATGTGTTACAATTTGTTACAGGTTTTTTTTTTGGTCTTATCTTCTGTTACCACACTTTCCCATTGTTACCCTAACAACTGTGTTACAGGTTATGTGTCTTGGTCTAATGTGTGTCAACTACTTTCTCAGCCAGGAAGCACATCCTAGATGGTGCCATGCCGTGTTATTCTCAGATAGCAAGGTCCAGTAAAGCATTCTTCCATAGCTAATATGATTGGAGTCAAATAGCAGACATTTATTAATGTGTTTTTTACTTGTATAAAATAGAAGTTGCATTTTTGGGGGATCTTGTTTTATGTTTAAGAAAAAGAAAAAAAATCTGTCTTTGTAAATAATTTTTGCTTTCGCCTTTTTTCTGGTCTTTTGTGGGATGCATTGCTGAAATGACCAAAGCCAAATTTGTATCATAGTATCATGTTGGTCCTGGATTGTACTGTATTTACACTTCCATATCCTGCAGAGAAGATAAAGCTCTGATAAATGGTGTATAGCTATAGGCTTGGGAATGAGGAATTAGATAGCTGTAGAGAGAAATACCCTGAAATATTTAAATGAACATTTAGTTACTGTGAAGTGCACTATTATTGTAGCTTATCTATTAGAAAAGTTTGAGCAAAAGGGCAAAAAAAACCAAACCCTGGACCAACAGTGATGTATATAATGAGCTACATGTCATTGTATATAATGCACTACTTGTCATTTAAACGCTAGCTATATTCTTAAAGGTTGAGGTTATGGGCTTTGTTACTGTATACAGAATTTTTAAAAGTGAAATGAGTCTCTTAATATTCCTGTTACTGTTGGGTTTTACTGTAAGCATTATCAAGATAGTGGAATGTATTTTTTTTCTAATCTATTCTATTTTCAAGAAAATCATTGCACAGGATTGGATTTTCTTTTTAGTTTGATCCTTCTACTGAGTTGCGTTACTGAAACTGGCTGTGTAACATTTTCACTCTGGTGAAATATGGTGTAAGCTAACTGGAAACCCAGTGCGTTATAATGATGTGCCAATTAAATACAAGGCTTGATGAGTGTGAGAGGTACAGGAGTTTCTCAGGTAATGCCAAATTTATAAGGTGTGTATGGAATAAATATGAATCCCTGCATGCTGCAAAAGTTTTAATATTAATAGAAAAGTGTCAAGAAGATATTTGATCGGCAATCATTTTAAATCGGTTATATTGGTATTTCCTTTGGGTTGTGTTTGTGTGATATTGCAGATTTGTTTTTGGCATATTTTCGGCATAAGGAACCAAAGTACTTTAGCAATTTTAATTCCTCGTGGTGTGTAAGGTGGATGATGTGAGAAGGATGTTACACAAGGCAATGTGTTTGAATGTTTTATGGGAATGTTTTACTGATAGTGGGAGGGTGATGGGGGAAAAATGTCAATATGGATTTTTAAAGAGGGCTCGGCATGACTTCAGCTGAATGGCTTCACTGTAAAATGCTTTCCTTTTGAACTCTACAGGTGTTGGGTACGATAGCCATAGAAGCCCTGCTGTTGGGTATAACTGGCATCTTGGAGGATTTATACCCTTATATTTTATAATGTAAAAGATATGGTGAAAATAAATTGGTCAACCTTCTATTGCGTTATTGTTTTCTTTTATATGTACACACTGTTTATTATATATCAATGTTGAGTAAGGAATTAAACACCACAGGGTGTGCGGTGATGTGAAAATGATCAACACGATGCGGATCATAGTGAGGTGGATTTACTGTCAACACACTGATTACAGGAGTACATCCTGTCATACAAAGCAATGACACTGGAAACTCTGAAAACTCTGTTAAGCGTCTCCTAACAGGAAACGTCACCATGTCATGAATTATAATATGTTTATGTGGCATGTCCGCCATACAAGACCCTGTGTATGAAAGATGTTACTACAGAAACACTAGCATATCAAAAAGAGCACATTAATATAAACATTGCAGACTGACCTACTGTCAAAGCTGCTGATTAAGTATTAATCAACAATTTCTGACCAATCAGAATTGAGAATTGAACAGCACTGTGGTAGAGATACAAGATCAGCAATATAACTGATCATAGAATTACCTGAATTTTTTTTTTTTCTGTTTTTATTGTAAAACTATGAACTTCTCTGCCAGTCACTTAGAAAATAATGAGTTGTCTGGTGTTTTTAATCTTCACAGCAACCACAGCTCTCTTTCTGACTCTGCCTGTCGAGCTTTCTCTCTTTTACGCACTCTTAGGCAGATAAAAAGAAACAAAAGCTTGCCAAGGCAGGTGACTTCATTAGCGTACTACCTTTACCAGGCTCTTTTTTCAACGCAAGTTGAAAAGTTTTTAAAGTTGAAGTCTCTTGTGTTCTTCCCCTCAGAGTGACAGCAGAGATATGATCATAAAGCGCTCCTGCTCTTAGAGAGTTTTAGTAGTGCAGCTCCTGTGACAGATCTGCTGATGATGCAAATAAAGCAGCAGTGTGGCAAAAAAAATTATAACCTAGTTCTGAGACTCAGGAGACATGAAATACAATTGTTCTGACAGAACGCAGCCAAAAGCTTTGCTTCAAGTTCTATATTCTAGCTAAGGAGATGATGGGCATCATATAAGGTAAATATTTGCAGATGAAATGACCTTCACTGGAATGAGTTTCTTTATTCTGAGATTATTCTTCATCCTGGTACATTTTATATAGCCTGCTTTAATAAGGTCAACTGATTCAAACAACTGTATTAATTATACACAAGCCTTTCTGCAGGGTGGCACAGTGGTGTAGCTCGGCTCCATGGTCCCTGGTTAGATCCTGATCTTGGGTTAATGTCAGTGTGGAGATTCTTTATATACTATATTGCCAAAGGTTTTGGGACACCCCTCCAAAAAATCACTGAATTCAGGTATTGTTTTTCAGGGGTTGGGCTTGGCCCCTTAGTTCCAGTGAAAGGAACTCTTAATGCTTCAGCATACCAAAACATTTTAGACAATTTCATTCTCCCAACTTTGTGGGAACAGTTTGGGGATGTCCCCTTCCTGTTCCAACATGACTGTGCACCAGTGCACAAAGCAAGATCCATAAAGACATGGATGAGTAAGTTTGGTGTGGAGGAACTTGACTGGCCTGCACAGAGTCCTGATCTCAACCTGATAGAACACCTTTTGGATGAATTAGAGCAGAGACTGCGAGCCAGATCTTCTCGTCCAGCATCAGTGCCTGACCTCACAAATGCACTTCTAGAGGAATGATCAAAAATTCCCATAAACACACTCCTAAACCTTATGGAAAGCCTTCCCAGAAGAGTTGAAGCTGTTATAGCTGCAAAAGGGTGAACCAACTCCATATTACATTCATGTGCATGTAGAGGCAGATGTTCCAGTTTTTGGAATGGCTCAGAGTCTCCACTATAAATTGTCCAAAATGTCTTGGTATGTTGAAGCATTAAGAGTTGCATATGGGTTTCCTCCCAGTTCTCTACTTTCCTTCCCATGTCCCAATAACAAGTAGCTATGTGGATTAACCCTAGGTGTGAATGAGTATTTGAATGTGTGTGTGTGTGTGTGTGTGTGATGCCATGATGCCTTGTGATAGACTGCCATCTCATCCAGGCTGCATTCACAGCTCACACCCACTGTTCCTGGCATAGGCTCCGGATCCACTGGATAAAGTGCTTACAGGAACTAAATTGATGAATTATTAAAGCCTTTCTATAGACCGTGTCTTGGGAATGAAATTTCTTTATTAAACCTACGTAAACTGTAAATGTATGTAGATTTAGTAAGTTGGGTCACTCTTTGCCTATAAATAGCCTAGATATATGTATGTGTGTGTGTGTGGTGTGTGTGTTGTGTGTGTGTGTGTGTGTGTGTGTGTGTGTGTGTGTGTGTGTGTGTGTGTGTGTGTGTTTTAAAATGAAATACAAATGGTAAACATCATGTGTGATGTGGGTCATTATTCACCTGTACTTTTGAGTCTTTTTCTCTCGCTCTTTCTGCCAGGTGGCTGCAGCATTGTCCTTGTTATTCATCAGCCCTCTCCCGAAACCGGAAGCTGTGTGTGGAGAGAGAGAGAGAGAGAGAGAGAGAGAGAGAGAGAGAGAGAGAGAGAGAGTGTGTAGGGGACAGGGGTAAGAGAGATGAGCGATAACGCGGGACTGCTGTAGGGTCTCACTGGACGGACTCATCAGGTCACTGTAGTCCAACCCCGACACCAAGGACACACGTTACACACCGGGGCGTAACGTGACTTCATTAACGTGACTGTACACTAACTCACACGCTGTGTGTTCCGCGAGCTCTGCTAAAGGTGAACACTCTTTAAGGTGTATGCGGTTTTCAGCTTGGTAAACTGAGATCTTTTAGATTTGTCCCTCAGTGTTTGACGCTTACCTGTTAAGCTTTCTTCGGGTTGCTTGGAACAGCAAGAGACATGGACATATCGGACACACCGGACACACCGGACACACCGGCGCGGATCGAAACACAGCACAGAAGAGCAAGCCAAAGCTCCACAAGCTTTCGGACTAGGAGAAGATGGACTCTTTTCTCTATCCGGATGAACAGTTTTCTCGCCATCGCGATCTTCTGCACGAACGGTGAGCATACAGAAAGCTTTCTGCCACCTTTCCATAAACACACACACACACACACACACACACACACACACACACACACACACGCTACAAGTAGTTTTGAGACTGTCGTGTCAACGGCTGAAAGTCATTGTTTAGTAGCACCTGGATCAGACATTTCTCACTGCCTGGGCTTTCATCTGTACACCTTTTCCAGAAAATTGCTTTCAGAACCTTATTATACCACAAACGAATCTGGAACAGTTTGTATTATAACCAGAAGTGTACCCAGAAGCCCTGAAACCCATTTATTCTTCATCCTGATAAGACGATCCCTGAAAGGAAAACCTGATTGTTCTGCTCCCTGACTCAAATCAAATGAGGTCAAGCTTATATATATATATATATATATATATATATATATATATATATATATATATATATATATATATATATATATATGTGTATATGTATGTGGGTTAATTATATTTCATATATATATATATATATATATATATATATATATATATATATATATATATATATATATACATACTTATCAAGACCATGTGACAGTGATCCTCATGTCAGGATCTCTGTAACACTCCTTAGTCATTAGTTATGTGTGTGGGAGGGGGTTGGGGTGGTGTGTGTGGGATAAAAACTACAACTGAAGAGAAATCTACCTTTTATTAATCTGACCTCAGAGGCTGTAAATTCCTTTAAAATTAGACCAAGGTCCAAGACACAATTTTTAAGATGCCGCAGTTTTACATGTGACCTTTTGTGTAGTTAAGGACAGATATCCACTCAGCTATTGTACTACTGTGTATCAGTCACAGTAGTTGAGTGGATATCTGTCCGCGGAATTACTGTTTATGTTAGACCGCTGTGTGTATTTGTGTGAATTTCATAAAAAAAGGACATACTAGCATGCTAGAAAATTAATAAGCATAACAGTGCATGTTTAATTATAAAATTGGATTTATTAAATAAATAAATAAACGACATCTTAAGCAGACATTTGTAGATATTTGGATGTTCATATTCATTTAAATACGCATGAAATGTACAAGACTTTTCCCAAATTCAAACACGCAGTTGGCCTCCATTTTAGTTACAGAAGAATAAACAAAATGAAAAAAATTTACAAGTCCGTGAATTGAAACAGAAATATCTGACTGAGTAGTTTATTTTGCATCATACATGACAAAAAGATATACTCTAAAGCTGTTAGAGTGGCAGAAATCAGAATCTAGCATGATAAACATATTACTATATGGGTTTAATTTTAACCTGAATAACTAAGAAAACAAGTAGACTTTTAAATAACATTATAAAGACCTATAAATAATGTGCATCTAATGACAATTGTAATTAAAATGTATATTATGAGTGGAAAATTCAGGGAAATCCAAACCTCTACAAATATTATTATGCACATTTAGGCTTGAGAAAAATAAATAAAAAAGTTGTGTAAGGTTTGAGAAGCTCTGCTTTACAGACTGGCTAGGATTTCTGCAAAATATAAATATAGTGTAACTTAACAGTGTGAAACAACTACATTAAGTAATTAAAGATACAGAAGACATAAACTTAAGGATGCTTAGTATTTTTTCTTTGTTTCCTGGGAGTGTAAGATAAGGACTTTCCTGCTGATCTCCAGAATATTCCATCATTTCATCATGCTGTGACACACAACCTCCATCTGGCCCATGTCAGAGCAGAACACTTGATTTTGAGTGTCACTGGAGGACCATATTAGGTGTTTAAAGATCATGGCTGGCGATCTGCCCTGCCTTGCCTAGTTGACATGCTTGTATGAGTCCCACTCATGTGTTAGTGCCACGCTGATGAGGTGCTCTGGTGCCACTGAAACCCTATTCCAAAACAAACGCCTGTGATCTGGGATCTGTCAATGCGCTGGAGCCGCTGGCACTGTGTGTAGCCCAGAGCAAGACTGTACAACCTCCTATCTTTCATACCTTTCACTCAATGCCATTATGCTGATTATGAGTAATACGGGCAAGAAGCCACAGAAGGATAGTTTATCTGACTATTCTTATAACAATATGCAAGATAGAAAGAATCTGTCATTTTCAGCTATGCAATTAATGAAAGGCATTCTTTTGTTTAAACAAAATGGGTTTTTTTTATACGTGGAATAGATGCATTCGGATAAATTGGTACAATTTTTACAGCATTTAAAACCAGGGCAAGTGTCATAGCATGCAAGTTAGATGATGGTGCGATTACATATGATGCATTATTCGTATATATCGTTTCATTATATCTACAGCTGGGAAATAGCACAAAATATCCTCTGACAAGGCGCGAGAGATTTAACCTAAAGTACTTGGGTTTAAACTTACAGAGCTTCTTAAAACTTCAAACTCCCCTCGCTACTGAATGTATGGTACTTGTATATAACTGAGTAAAGCCGTTTCTGCGATATTTGATTCTATATTGCTATGTAAGTATTGTTATGTTATTTTTATGTATATTGTTGTGTCTTCGTTTTTTGTTGTGTCTTCTGCTATCTTCTTGGGCAGATCACTTCTTGTAGATTTAATCTCCACAAGTTTTTATTCTAGCTGAATAAGGGATACTTATGATTTAAGCTTGAAGACATAATGCACTAGAAAAACGAGACTGCCTCATTTTAAAAATCTAAAAAGCCCACAAAACTGCTGATTTTTATTTTCATTTAATGAATTTAGATTTACAACAAAACAACAACAACAACAACAAAAAAATCAAGATTTGAATGTCCAATCAGTTACAAAAAAATCTTGTGTGTACAGTATGTGGGCACGATTAGATAAGTTGAAAAATATAAGGATAGGAACATCTCATTTTCTTTTATTAAAAGAAAATTGCAGCATTTATTATTTTATTAATTAATTAATTTGAAAAAAAAAGAAACAACTGATTTTTTTTTTTTTTTTTTTGCTTAGGGTTATATTTATGTGTAGCATAACATTAATTACGTAGCTTCAAGAAAGTAAAAAAAAAGTGTGTGTGTGTATACACTCTTATGGGTGATCCTACATCTAAATTAGAGAAATAAGCTTGCTTACACATACCTGAATTTTGTCTTGATTTAAACTGGCCATTGTGTGTGGATTCATTTAGAAAGTTTGAAGGCATTTTTGTTTATTTAGATGAACAGCAGAGTTTGTGTATTTGGCTTTTAGTAGAACCATTTGTTTGTAATGGGGAAGCATATACTGTGCATTTGCCAGGGCAGTCAGTAATTTTTAATTATGTGTGTTATTGAGATTGTGGCTGTAAAATAAAACAGTGGATCTATGGTTTTCATTAGAACTGATTTAATAGAATGCACATATAGAAAACAGAGACAGCAAGGATCAGTTCAGATCTCAGGACCTCTACAAATCAAGTATTTACTCAGTGGGTGATTATAAACCACATCTGCTCAGCTGCATGTCCCGGTCTTTAGTACTGAGCCTTTGTTGTCATCTTCTTTCCATCTGTGATCAAGAAAAAGTGTTTCATGTGCGTTCTTCTAAAAAAGTGTGTGTGTGTGTGTGTATGTATGTGTGTGTGCGTAATGGGCTGGAAATGTTTTATATCTTGATGTGGACCAAATATATGCATCATGCATGTGTCTGTGTGTTTGTAGGAAGTTTTCATTTCAATGTTTCAAAGAGTGAAAAGTCAATTGAGTTCACATCTGATACATTCACACCTTATCTATCCTGCGCTGCCTTCCTCCTCTCTGCAGACTCCACTTTGATCTCTCTGGGAAGCGGAGAAACCGCGAAAAAAAGAAAGAAAGAGAGATGGGGAGAGTGGCCCATTCCTCACAGCTGACTTTAATCAAAACCCATGTTTATGATGCTTGGATTTTTTCCACTTGAGCAGTTCCTCTGGCACGATTAAAGGATTTATACGACAGTCCAGGACATTAAGAACAGGTTGTGCATTTTTAAGAAATCAGCAAAAGTTCTAAAGGTTAAAAAGCGAGGGAGAAATGGAAGATAAGACGACAGAGTGTAACCTTTTAGGTGGTTTTAGTCGGGCTGTGTCAATCTTCCCACAGGGACTTGCTTCACCCGCAGACCACCCCGTCTCTGCTTACTGCATGACCGAATTTCACCTTTCCATATGCTGAAAGTCAGATTGTGATGTTGCAGCAGGGCAAAACATACAACATCAGAAGTCTCTTTCTACTGCTGCTAAAAAATCCCAGAAGTGTTGTCTGTCATGCAGAAAGTGCAGAGATTGCAGGGATTAGCATGTGTTTGACAGAAATAAATTGGATTAAGACACCGCGTGTTTGTGACTTGACTGGAATCTTACCCACAGGGCATTGAGTGAGGAGTAGGGGAGTGGCACAGAATGTGCTTAAACTGTCTGAGAGTCAAAGAATGCATTTGTTCTTCATTTTAAGATTAGCAACATTGGCTGCATTCATAATATCTTGTGCTAAACTGGATGCTTTACTGGTTGCAAACATTCACTTGAGTCATGATGATGTAGTGTATGTGCGTGCTGGCCTGAGAAAGCCCTTCAAATGGTGAAATTGTCATAATTTGCCATATTTTCTACTATATTATGTGTAACTCAGGGAATGGTTTTCCTGAACTGAAATATGGTGTTCTGTTGCACATAACTCGACTAACATAACATTTAAAATCCTGGTTATCCCCATTGAAAAAGGAGACATTTCATTCACATTGTGAAACAGAATTGAATTGAACTGAATTGAACTGAATTGAACTGAACTGAACTGAACTGAACTGAATTGAATTGAATACGCATATGTCTTATGTCATGAGCAAAGCCTTTTAGTGTATGAAGAAATCACACAGGTTTTATACGTATATACTGACTGACTGGTTGCTGTTACTATTGTGTTTATTTAAACAGTTCCTTACCCAACATGATCTTTACAGAAAGTCAAAGTTTATTTGTCTTTTATTTGTCTCGCAGAATTTCCCAGCCCACCACACATTTAGGACCATACTCTATCTGTGAACCACTGGATCTTTTTCAGCATGAACTGCATTCAGTTTGTTGCAGATTGTGCAGATCTTCATGACAGTGTATCTGCTTCTTGAACTGTGCTGTTTTTTGACTGGCCTATGTGTGGTGCTCTGGTGTTCGAATTGTTGGGAGGTGACACTGGACTGTTTTATAGACCACAGGCCTAATTTTAATGCCACCAGTTTATTAGAGCTTGAAACCGATGTCATATTCACTATTTAACCATGAATTATGTGGAATAAATAAATGCAGCCACATTACTGTCTTTGTGGATGATGCCATAGTCATGAGACTGATCACAGAAGCGATTTGTGCAGCTTCTAATGCACAGCCTGTAGGACAAAAAGTCCATGGTATATATGATGATATGTACACAGAGACACTGTTACAGTTTCCATCTCATAACCACTAAACGGGTGAGATTTGTCTATCAGAATTATATGACACAAATTATATGACACAGAGCTGACAATAATACTGACAATCTCATTACTTTAACAGTAATACATTCTACACATGCCTTTATTATGCAGAAAGAGACTGGATATGATGATAGGTAATGCAAATAGATTGATTGAGGAATGAGATTGATTGAGATTGATTGATGATGTCAGAAGAAGTATTTTGTCCTGTTTCTTGTTAATATGTTTAAAACTGTGGGCAATGCTTACAGGAAATGCCTTCCTGATGAAAAATGGTCATAACAGTTCAAGCTGACAACAAGTTTGTGGTGTGATATGATTATAACCACAAAATAAGCATTCTTTACGAACATTATGAGCAGAAAAGCATCTTAGAATGGAAAACATGTCAAAGCATGAGGCAGATGGGCTACAACAGCAGTAGACCACATCAGGGTCCACTCCTGACAGGCAAGAAGAAGAATCTGAGACTACAGTGGACACATGCTCACATAAACTTTATTTGTTTATTTATTTTTAATTTTCAACAGTCCAGATTCATTTGATTGGATAATTGCATAAATAATCCGGTGTATAGTTGTTTCTAATGAAGTAGGCGTAGTCTGTATTATGGGAATATTTTACAGGTGTTCTTTTGATTATTTATTATCAGTGTACCTTCTTTAGAATAGCTCATGGACAGAAAAAATGCATTTTGTTCTTAAACTGAGGAAACTAAGGAAATCAAACGCATTGACATTTATACTGATGCACTACTTCAAGTGTTTAAATTGTCGTGGCGCTATAACAGAATCAGAAACACATACACCTTGAATATGAAGTGTTTACTAGTGCGACTTGTGTGCCTGAAGAATAGACCGCCTTAAAGAACCGCTTCCATGAAAACATGTAGTAACAATGCTGTAAGACCTTGGAAGCTGATAAAACGCATTCGACTGAGTAGTTGCAAAAGTGTTGCTTTTTCTCAGTGAGAGATATAGAAGGCGTGTGGGGTAAAAGTTTCACCCTTAGCGGTGTTTTGGTGAATACCGTCTCACTCTTTAGCTCATTGTTAGCTCACTAAGTGCTCTGTAGTTTCCCTCATACAATGCAGTAAAATATGTTTAGTCCATGTTTGTGGAGTATAAATGAAGCCTTAATTATAAATTTTTTTCTCATGTTGAACTTGGTAACCCTGCTCTGAACTCATATACACAATAACCTAAATGTTGTAAAACAATTGGCAAAGCTATTAGCAGTAAAGTCCAGCAGAGAGTAGCATCACTTCTTTTTATGTCAAGCACTAAATCTTGGAAATGAGTAACCTATTTTATTGTCAGGGTAGCCAAATTACACTGATAAACATTACCGTGTCTCATTTAAAATGTAAACAGTCTTTAAATCAATCAGGATATGTTTTTTCTGTTGGTTCAAGCATAGCTGATTCATCGTTAGCGAGTTAGCAAGTCAGCTCGCTCCTACACTGAGGGAAAAAGAAAAACACGACTAGTGATTTGAGTTTTTTTCTGGGTGAATGAGTGCCTTTTATTTGTCTTTAATTGTACATAGTGCTGCTACTGAATTAATCCTTTTTTATTCATGATGGTGTCCTCCATTGATAAAATATTACTGACTGCTTTGTTGATGAACTTGGCTAAATTTCATTCATTCATTGTCTACCGCTTATCCGATCTATACTCGGGTCACGGGGAGCCTGTGCCTATCTCAGGCGTCATTGGGCATCAAGGCAGGATACACCCTGGACGGAGTGCCAACCCATCGCAGGGCACACACACACACACACACACACACACACACACACACACACACACACACACACACACACACACACACACACACACACACACACACTACGGACAATTTAGAGATGCCAATCAACCTATCATGCATGTTTTTGGACCGGGGGAGGAAACCCCCGAGGAACGGGGAGAACATGCAAACTCCACACACACATGGTGGAGACTGGAAACGAACCCCCAACCCTGGAGGTGTGAGGCAAACATGCTAACCACTAAGCCACCGTGCCCCTCTAGCTAAAGTTCATTAATTTGCTAATGCATCGAACAGGTTTTTAATGCCTCTAGTGAATTAAATCAGTTGCTTCCCACTCAGATAATTTTCTGCTTTCAGTTTCTCAAACATAGTGAGAGTACCGATAACTGCAGGTTCATAATCATAACCTTCTCAGACAGCTTATTTTCATTATTATTTCAGTGAATGCACAAGCTTAGACTTTTAATGCATGTAGCTTTAAGTTACTTTTTCCACGTACCTGATTGCTACTACACCGATCAGCCATAACATTGTGACCCATTATAACATTATGACCCATTATTATTGATGCACGTGGGGAGTGAAGGCTGGCCCGTGTGGTCCGATCCAACAGAGCTACTGTTGCTCAAACTGCTGAAGAACTTAATGCTGTAAATAAGTTAATACACAGTGCATCGCAGTTTGTTGCGTATGGGGCTGCATAGCTGCAGACCAGTCAGGGTGCCCAACAAGGGGCACGTGAGCATCAGAATTGGACCACGGAGCAATGGAAGAAGGTGGTCTGGTCTGATGAATCACATTTTCTTTTAAATCACTTGGATGGCCGGGTGCATGTGCGTTGCTTACCTGGGGAACACTTGGCACCAGGATACACTATGAAGTCAAGTCGGCGGAGGCAGTGTCATGCTTTGGGCAATGTTCTGCTGGGAAACCCTGAGTCCTGCCATCCATGTGGATGTTACTTTGACACGTACCACCTACCTAAGCATTGCTGCAGACCGTGTACACCCTTTCATAGAAACGGTATTCCCTGATGGCTGTGGCCTCTTTCAGCAGGATAATATGCTGTCACAAAGCAAAAATAGTTCAGGAATGGTTTGATGAGCACAACAACGAGTTCAAGGTGTTTACTTGGCCTCCAAATTCCCCAGATCTCAATCCCATTGAGCATCTGTGGGATGTGCTGGATAAACAAGGAGGATACATGGAGGCTCCACCTCGCAACTTACAGGAGTTAAAGGATCTGCTGCTAATATCTTGGTGCCAGATATCATAACACACCTTCAGGGATCTAGTGGAGTCCATGCCTCGATGGATACAATATTAGGCAGGTGGTCATAATGTTATGGCTGATCATTGTACATTTCTAGTAATTTTTAGTAGTTTGTCTGTACATACTGTATCCACTGTTTGTATGCTAAGTAGCATTATTTAATATGAAACAATCTTAATAATACTTTTAAGTCATTATTTGTGTCAAAAAATAGGCTTGTTTACTAAGGCAAAATTTTGCTCCACTTCCTTTTTATTAAGGCTATTATTTACTAACATTTTGTCTGGAATTGGCAGAACTGGGTGTTCAAAGATTTAATGCTTGCTAGACTTTATTCATTTGCATATTAATTAAGCCAATTTGTGTCAAATCAAAACATACGAGTTGATTTGCAGTGGCACGTCGCCTGTAGTTTTTTACCTTGAGGCAGAAACGCCTTAAATGGCATATTCATTAAAAAAGCAAACCTGGACTGCATTTTGGAAGTTCAATCCTCCACAACTCCTGTTAACAGTGTCCTTTAAGAGCAAGCGGGGCAAACTGAAACATGAAAATTCCTACATTTTTTATTTTACAGCTTTCCTGCTCAGATCCTCCAGAGCTTTTTTGTTGTTGGTAAAATTCATGTGAAGCCTTTTCCCTAGTTTCTATTAATGCTTTGTTAAGAATAATCTCTCTTTTCTCTCTCGCAAAATATTATTATTGTTATAATCACTATTCTGCAGAAGGAGATTGAGCAGAAGCTGTCACTATATACAGCGAGTGGCCTTTATTTGCCAAGTTCCTCTCAGGGAAAACTTGATGTTAGACAACAGTGAAAAGGTTTTAGATGAAAATGGCCCAGATGAAAAAGAAATGGCAATTTAAAGGAATGTGTTTGTTCTTTTATTATTCTTACTTGGAAGTAGATTTGAGATTTACTGATTAGATGTGGGTTGAGGTTCCCTCCCTCACTGGCTACTCTAAAACAACTGGGAATCCGTGTGTGTGTGTGTTTCTGTGTGTTTCTGTGTGTTTCTGTGTGTTTCTGTGTGTTTCTGTGTGTTTCTGTGTGTGTGTGTGTGTGTGCGTGAAGCTGATATCACACCACTGCTGTAGATCAAAGCGTTGCTCATGTCTTTGACCAGCTGCCTGAGCCTGTAGGTCATATTTATCAATATTGGCCAGGAACAATTTCTCCCTCTTTCACTGTCTCACTTATGTGCACGCACGCACACACACACACACACACACAGAGCCAGTAGCAGGCAGTGTGCTATGTGATGCTAGTGATGTTCTCAAGACTTAAACACAGTTCTGATCGAGCCTTCCATCAGCACTTCCTCCTCATGTCTGTACATCCCATACCTCACACTCTCTTTCTCCTACATCTATTGTACATATTTTCTATTTCCTTATCTAACTCAGTGCGACAATGAGCAACAGTTTTGACAATATTTGAACTGATAATTTGTGAGTTTTAATCCAGATTTGTTAGAATTGAATAAAGCGACAAATTCAGATGACTGTCTTCAATAAATTCCTCTCTGCTGTCTCTTTCAAATTGTTTTCTCTGCAGTAAAGTGGTTGTGCCTGACCACTACACAGTGCCACGCAACAGTTTCTACATGTGTTTAGCTCCCATTCATCAGTGCTTTGGTTCACACAGATGGAAGAAAGGCTAAAAATAAAACAAGCGATATATATACAACATGGTCAGAAGATTATGGACATCATCACACACACGTGTGCTTTTTGAACATCTCATTCCAGATGTAGCCTCCCTTTGCTATTATAATATAATATAACATAACATCATATCATATCATGTTGCATATATCACACTAATTGCACATAGCTGCACTTTATTCACACTAGTCATACTGTTCTGCCGCCGGTCATATTCTACTTTTTAAGACACAGACAGTCGAATAGCATTCCACTACATGTCATACTATGTATTGTTGTATATGTTTTTTTCCATTGTCCGATCTATTCTCGGGTCACGGGGAGCCTGTGACTATCTCAGGCGACATCGGGCATCAAGGCAGGATACACTCTAGATGGAGTGCCAACCCATCGCAGGGCACACACACACACTCATTCACTCACGCAATCGCACACTACAGACAATTTAGAGATGCCAATCAACCTACAATGCATGTCTTTGGACTGGGGGAGGAAACCGGAGTACCCGGAGGAAAATCTGGAGGCACGGGGAGAACATGCAAACTCCACACACACACATGGCGGAGGCGGGAATCGAACCCCCAACCCTGGAGGTGTGAGGAAAACGCGCTAGCCACCGTGCCCCCGTTGTATGTGTGACAAATAAAATTTGAATATAAATTCAATAAGCTCCACTTTTCTGGAACATTTTCCACTAGATTTTGAGACTTTAGAAAGCAAACATTTTCAAGCTAATTGATAGCAATAACTGAAAGAGAAATTTTATTTACACAACTGTGCCTTAAAGTACGACCAACCACATGCTAGTCTAATCTTTCACCTTTAATATTACACTTGTGCAGTGAAGTGGAATAAATATTTGAACTGTGAGAGTGTGTCTAAATTTGGATGAAGTCTTTGCTTTCAATATTCTAGCAACTTTGCCAAGAATTGTGCAGGCTGACTCTCGCTGTCTTAATGATTACATCTCACCACATTCTTCATCTGATGTAGTGGTAGTAGTAATAGTAGTGCGTGAATGCTGTGGCATGTGTGTGTGTGTGTCTGTGTGTGTGTGTGCGTGTGTGTCTGGCGTCCTGTTTCATACTCTTGCTAATTAACTGCATTACTTCCAGGTCTGAATGAGACTGGGTGCTAGGCAACGGCATGGTGGCAGAGGCCTCGGTCTGAATGGGCTGCTTTGCTCCGCCCACTTTACTCTGTAGATAAAAGGAGAAAAGAGGAGGAGGTTTCTGAACATGTGCTGATGTACTGATGAATAGGATGAGATGTCTGAAATTAGCGAGGGAAGTCTCTCTGTGTGTGTGTGTGTGTGTGTGTGTGTGTGGGGGGGGGGGGGGGGTTTTTTTTTTTTTTGAGTTTATTTTTGGCATCTGTTTAAAACAATATCTGGCACATTTTCTCAGAAGTAGTGTGTAGTGAGTTAAAGTTGTGGTTCACGTCTGTGATGTGCGTCTTTGCCTGGTTTGAGCTCAGAACATGAAGTCTGGATCAGATCAAACTCCATCTTGTATCCTAGTACACGCACACACACACAGACACACACACACACACACACACACACACACACACACACACACACACACACACACACTCATGGATCAGTCAGAGTAAGACGCACATCTTGGAAATCTTAATGCCTTGCTGGATCATTTAGCAATCTCCTGACCTGTGACCTGTGACAGGAAGTACTCTCTAGACTGCAGGATATCCAGTGTTGTCACTAATACAGGCCAAAGTCTGTCCTCAGAGTAGAACATGTTTCTTATTGAAAATCTGAATTTTTTTTTTTTTGTGAAAATGTAGTGGAAATATAAACAAAAATATTTCCACCTGATTTGGAATCAGTCAAATAACTGTTGAGCTTTTAGAGTAATAATAATAATAATAATAATAATAATAATAATAATAATAATAATAAACTTTTTATCAATTATTATTATTATTATTATTATTATTATTATTATTATTCATTCATTCATTGCCTACCGCTTATCCGATCTATACTCGGGTCACGGGGAGCCTGTACCTATTTCAGGCGTCATTGGGCATCAAGGCAGGATACACCCTGGACGGAGTGCCAACCCATATCGCAGGGCGCACACACACACACTCTCTCATTCACTCACGCAATCACACACTACGGACAATTTAGAGATGCCAATCAACCTACAATGCATGTCTTTGGACCAGGGGAAGAAACCGGAGTACTCGGAGGAAACCCCCGAGGCACGGGGAGAGCATGCAAACTCCACACACACACGGCGGAGGCAGGAATCAAACCCCCCAACCCTGGAGGTGTGAGGCAAATGAGCTAACCACTAAGCCACCGTGCCCCCATTATTATTATTATTATTATTATTATTATTATTATTATTATTATTATTATTATTATTATTATTATTATTATTATTATTATTATTATTATTATTATTATTGCAGCTAATCTCTGCAACTTGCATTGCAAATTTAAAAACAGGCACAGCAAAATTAAGCATTTTGGAGCATTAATTAGGGGGACTGATTAAATATGGAAGTAGAATTAATAATATACATAATATTCATGTACTTATTTTCTAGATTAGAATTCATCCAGTTGTACTGAGTGTATCAAATAAAAGCAGCTCCAACTTTTAATGTGTGAAATACAATTACTACACCTGGAATGTAAAACTAAAAATGTAAATCTTTAAATCAGAAACAAATGACAATTAAGATAAGAAAAAAAAAAGCTTTCCTAGTTTCCTAGGATTGAACAGAAAAACTGAGTGAATAAGTGTACAAGAAGAGAAATGTCAAGTGTAGACTCTGTACCGTAATTTTTGGACATTGTTTTAGAAAAGTAGCACCATAAAAATATCTGGAAAAATGCCTGACATTTTTAGTGTTACTGAAGTGCTAAATTCTTCCCTCATTTATTTATTTATTTGGAGCCACATGTTAACATGTATATTTTACGGCTCATGGATCATTGCACATTATGGGAATAGTTTTGTCACTCTTACTTTAAAAGGCAAAAATGAGTTCATTTCTGTATGGCTCATACATCTGGTTTATGTATCCAGCTAACAGCGTGTGGAAGTCTGCTGTTTGAAGGTTAAAGTGAATAAGAGCAAAATAAATATAAATGTAAAATGTAAATATTTAGCAGATCTTAACAGACTGTTGGAAGATTGTCTCGTTAACGTTAACAGTGCAGTGAAACTCATGAAGGCGTCACAAAGTGATTTACACAGAGTTTATGAAACATGGCATTCGGAGCTTCGGAAGTGGCAAAGGCTGTTAAGCTTAAGCAAAGCAGCGATTAAAGTAAATAGTTCTGTTGCTGTCGATTGGTAGAGTCGCACTGATGATTTAGCGTGGTTAAATAACGTGAGCATTCTTAATAAACTTGGAAGTGTAACATGTATACACGTGTATGAAATGACAAAAATCAAGAACGGAAAATGCATAACTATTTTTATCCCACCTTTTAGAGGTCTGTTAATGATCCAGACAGCTCTGATTGCTTTGGGAGTGGAGAAAGTTCCCTGCAGAGGAATAAACAACCTTGAGTCTGGTAAGGATTAGAGTGAAACCCTGAAAACACACACAGTCTTCACAAAACTTCTGCGGTTTTTTTTTTTGTTCTTCTCTAGCTGAAAAAATTGGTTCTGTTTCTCTTTCTCTTTCTCTGCTGAATTAAACTTGTTATATTGTCCAGTGTTTAGTTCTAAGGCCCCATGCTGCACTGCTCACTGACCTTCTCTTTCTGTAGAATCGACCACACTGATCTCTAGATTGAATTCTTTATAGAAAGTAGAAAGCTGTGTGTGTGTGTGTGTGTGTGTGTGGTGTTGGGTTAGTTTCTTTTGTTTGACGCAGTGTTCAGCATGCAAAGAATGTTCCGTGCCATGTGTCAATGAGGAGCAATTACACTCGCGGGTGAACGTGTTCTGCAGAGCAAAAGCAAATGAGTCCTGCTGTTTTAATCACTTTAATTAAACACCCCAGCCTTTTCAGATAACATTTTTTCCATGCTCGGCTTTCCTTCCTCCATCTCCTTCCTCCTCTCATTAATGTCAGTTTATGAGCATTTCCCTGGCGCCTTTTCACACGTTGCTTTTCTTCTTTTCACATTTTGCACTTTCTCATAATTTAATGCCTTTTACTGGTATCTTTGTCTATGAAAGAATTCGGTTATTACTGCAACGTACATTTTTTAAATGTAGTCTTTTCTGTTCTGAGTGGCACAGAAATGTAAGCAGTAATGATTCCTGTCAGAGGTCAAAGGTCGTTTCCTTGTGCATCACCTTCCTGTTTACGCACTGAGGCCCAGCTGTGTGTTCTGACTGGGAGGAATGCTGCTGACGGATCTGTTGTGTGTCATATCATCCCTGACACTGTCTGACTCACAGTTCACTCACACCCCACCTGGCTCTTCAGGGAACATCCACTCTGCTGTGATGGTGATGGACATTGCTATGCGTTTGTGACGTCAGTGACGCTTCTGATTTAAATGCTGTGCAGGGATTACAGTGAACACACAGAAATCAAACTCAAGGTTATGGCAGCTGGGAGTGAGGTGTGTGTGTGTGTGTGTGTATATGTGTGTGTATGTGGGTGTACATGCATGATAGAGAAACTAAGCTTGTTACATTTGAGCAAAGCTACATACGCAGCATTTGCTGTACAATTCTGAATGCTCTAAAGCTTGCAGCAGTGAGGGTTGTGTGATTGACAGTGTAATGGATGTGCAAGTCTTCGTAATCAAAAAGTAGTTATAGAGGTTTTTTTGATGTTAAGTGGTTTTTGCCTGACAGCTTTAGCTTTGCACTGCCTAGCAACAGCAACAGCCATGACTATGTCATTTCAGACTCTCGACCTTGTGCCAGTGCAGATCCATCAGGTACGTAGCATGAAGCCATTTTGCACCACATTGATGATTGAAGTGTGTTTCAACTGGCATTTTACTTTCAGGTGCCACACAGTAAACCAGACTGTGTGTCTGGGTTATATTTTCTCAGTACTTAACTAAAAATATGTGCAAATACCGCTGGAATCAGTTTTTATTTTGTGTGTGTGTGTGTGTGTTTCACAATTCACCAAATGTCCTCACAAGGATAGGAAAATCTGACAAAATCTTGGCTAATCCCCACAAGACTGTAGAATAAAATTCTTTTCGTTTCTGAACTGAAGGCATAGATTAATTAGTTACATTAATAATTATGTCAATTAAATGTTATTACAAGTAGAGTAAGATAAATGTGTGTGTGTGTGTGTGTGTGTGTGTGTGTGTGTGCGTGTGTGTGCGTGTGCATGTAGGAGACGTGAGACATGGTGGTTTGTTGATTGTGCAAGTGGTGATTTAGGATTTAGTAGAGGATCTGTGTGTGTGTGTGTGTGTGTGTGTGTGTGTGTGTGTGTGTGTGTGGTATCAGGAAAGAAAGCCTGCAGCTGTGGAACTGTAGGTTTAGTTCCCAGCTGATGGACTTGGTGTAATGGTGGTTGAGCACACTGACCTCCCAGTGACCTGAACACTCTCATACAACTCAAATTATGTGTGAAGTTAGTAAGGTTAACACTGGGGTGAGGTGTGTTCATTCATCCATTCATTCATCTATCCATCAATCTATCCATCCATCCATTTTCTGTGGAGCTTATCCTACACAGGGTTGATGGATTTTGGAGTCTGTCCCAGAGAACTCAGAACAAACACACACACACACACACACACAGACACACACACACACACACACACACACACACATACACACACTGAAAACAATTTATATATCAGTCAGCCTACAGCGTAAGCCCTTGAACTGGGTAGAGGAATCCAGAGGACTCGAACCCTAACCCTGGAGGTGTGTGGCTTAACATGCTATACGTAAGCCACTGTGCATTCCTAGGTGTATATATATGAAACTAAATAAAATAGAACTATATCATGGTCAATCGCTTGACTTTACAGAGAGCAGGTTTAGTGATTGTATATATGTGTGTGTGTGTATGTTTGGACTTTGGACTGTGTATTGCTGAAAGTGTATTTGTGTATGTGTCCTGAGGTTTTACTGTTTTGACTGGCTTTTATTGCAGGCAGACATGGAGACAGTTACTTAGTGTCAGCATTACTCTGTATTTGCATTGGAACTGGGTCAGGTTAGAACCAAGAAGTTTTCTCTCTCTCTCTCTCTCTCTCTCTCTCTCTCTCTCTCTCTCTCTCTCTCTCTCTCTCTCTCTCTCTTTCTCTTTCTGCATGGCTGAAGATGCCTCTTCATCATCCTCTGCTTTGACATTCTGAGGAATTTCTTTCCTAAACTAAAGTGCAACTGAAGCACAAATGCACTTAAAGAATCATTTCCTCATGCATTTTACAGACTCTTTGCTGGTGCTTCATGCATAGCTTAAGATGAACGATTTGCAGTTTTTATTCTGCTCTAACATCATCTAAGAAGATTTCTGTTTGTATTAAGCATCAAGCTACATACCTGCATACCTGAGCAGAGTGCAGGATAAACACAGAGCCGTGCTGGGATTTAGTTATACCTTGGGATAGATATTTGCTCGGTTCACTCTGCCCTTGACTTTCTGATTGTGGCATTTTTGTAGAATGACTTCATCCTGGTTTCCTGTATCAGAGAGAGTGGGTTTTGGGCATGGTGCTTAGTGAACTCTTCCTGCCTCCTCTTCTATCTATACACCACTGACAACAAAGAAAGAAGAATGAAAACCTTACATTCCCTACTCCTCACAAACCGTGTCATATTATCTGTCTCTCTCTGACTCTCTCTCTCTCTCTCAATCTCTCTCTCTCTCTGTTTAAAGTAAGTGCTTGTAGCTGCCAGCAGTTTCTGTTTTCTTCCTGTCTGTCTTCGTTGCTTTTTCTTTGAAGAGCACAACAGCGTAGCGTACAGAATAATGCAGGGACCGAAAAGAGTTCTCTCAGTTCACGATCACGCTCGGCTGCTTTGATGTCTCTGTCTGGAGCTGATTGGAAAGTTGTTGCTTTATCACACGTCTGCAGTCTTGACATTTAACTGTGCCGAATACAGACCCAGAACGCACTAGCATGTATGATTTGCCTGGATAATAATGTATGACAGGATATTTTTGAACAGTTGGGGTCCTTTATTTTATTTTGTGGTCCAGATTAACATTTATATTCTAGTATATTACAATGTAATACTAACAAGCAATTACTGTGAGTGATGCTGAAGCAAGGAGAAGAAACAGAGCCATGGACAAAAAAACTGAGAAATTGTTTAGAATAATTCAGCTTTTAATTGACAAAGAAGACACATTTAATAAGTAATTTTCCTTAAATTACATTGTGCTATGGCATTGTGTGATGCTGATATAAAAATAGTGGGATATGACAGTAGGAACGTCCTGTTTAATTTGCATCCACAGTTATGTGGTACAGGCAAATACTCGTTCATTCATCTTCAGTAGCTTCTTCACAGCAAAAAGTGCAAGGCACATTTCAAACACCTTCATACATGGGGTGATTAAGTGTAGTCGATGCCTCTACTTTCATATTTTCTGGAGGTGGGGGAGACTGGAAAACTTGGAGGTAACTCACTCAAATGCACGAATGCAGGATCGAATTCGGTAGTAATGCTACTCCCTGCACCGGCACGCTTCCCCTTTTAATACTAATATTCCATAGAAATTCAAATACCTAAAACATTAATATTTTGAATTAGCTTTAATGATGTTTAAGAATGTCTCAAGGCAAATAAAAATCTGTGTCTCACTGATGTCTCAACATCTATCTCTCAAGGCAAATATACATCAAGATTACAGTACAAATGTACATCGATGATTTATTACTACAGGATATAGTAAAAATGCATATACACTAAAAGCTCACAATAAATAAGTCATATCTTCCTACATTTGTTGTTCTTTCTTTTACCATCTTATACCCTCTTATCTGCCCTGATTGTTGCTGGCCTTATTAACAGGATTATCTGAGTGTTGTTGGTCGAAAACAAACGGCTGGGAAACTGTGTAAGGTATCAGCTGAGCAGTATTTAAAAACCAAGGCTGTGTTGCAGAAGTGTTGAAACATGCCCACGCCTTTTCCCCACAGGGGAAACCTGTTACTATTTTAAGAGCCAGTCCAGATCTTCATAGAGTAAAGGCAGTAATGAGAGAACATATCGATATAAAGGAACACTTCAGGAGCAGAAACTGGCCAGAAGGCATTGTTATCTGATCTTTGAAAGTACATCAGTACAAATGGCAGATATAGCTGGTAATATTTGCAATCATGAGCAATAAAACCTGTGACATTTCAATGTTCATACATTTTTATTGACTATGTTTATGCAAACTGGATTTTATGTCAAGCCCAACTGTATCTTCTGGCTACTGGAAAAATGGCTACAGCTGGAAGCTTTATGCCAGGAGATAGAGCTTTCTTCCTGAAAATATCAGCTAAAAAGTCACTCTAGAAACAGCAGCACCTCCCCGAGTGGCCTCTTATGTGGCATCAGTGACATGCACTTTCAAGTGCTGAGTGGAGGTTGATGAGGGCATGCTGAAAACTCTAATGGAACGGGGCCCCAAAAGTATTGTCACATTCTGAACTTGACAGAAGTGCTTCTTTCGACCTGAGGCTCTGTATCGTAATAGCCTTGCTGTTATTTTAACTCCCTGAAACACAGATTAATTAGGTTCGACTGCACAGAAGTGACCCCACTCTCAGTTCATGGCACGGTTTCTTTCCAGAGCAAACTTTCCTGCGTGAACTTAAGAGCCCCAGCGGCTGATTACCAGCACGTTTCTCTGTCGCTCCTCCTCTCCCTCCTCTCTCCCTCCTCCCTCCCTCTGGGTCTCTGCTTTTCCATTTTAGCTCTAATTTAGTTTGAGGCAGGAAACGTGAGCATTATTTCCCCGTGGAGCAAAATGCTGAAATGTTGAATGTTCACAGGTTTTGCAGAGCAGTACAACACGAGAGGAGGGGCAATAGATCACAGCTCTTGCAGGAAGCAGGTCTCTGCTTCTACATTACAGTAAATACAGCAGTCTGCAGAAGAGATAAACAGAATCCTCTTGAGGTTTCCCTGAGACGTTTTTAAACATTTTCTTATGCACTTTTACCATGAGATTGTTGTAAGATCAAATTGTAGACAGTTTGAATTGAGATTATTCATTTAACCTCCAAATGCAGGGTTTTGTTTCAGGAGTATTTTCAATTTCAGAACTTGTGTACTATCCTCGATTCAGGTCCATTTTATTTGTATAGCACGTTTAACAATATACAAAATCACAAAGCATCTTTACAGGCATTTAGATTTAGAAACAATAATGAAAAAGACAGAAGTGGCAATGTCAAGGAATGTCTTGCTGAGATGACAGAAGGGAGGAACCTTGAGAGGAACCAGACTTCTAAAGTGAATCCAGCCTCTTCTTAGTGATTATAAATCATACAGCATACAGTTATAAAGAGAAAAAGCAAACAGTACTAAGTGTGCTGAAAGGATAATTGTGAAAAGGGGTGCTGGGAAGAGCATAGGAGCTCGGTTTTTATGATGCCAGCAGCAGCTGGGTGTGACTCTACAGTCTCCAGGTAAGAGTCATGGGTATAAACTGTTTTTAGGAAGAGCTCATCTTTAAGATATCTATGTAGGACCATGTGATATAATGTGTGTGGAGATATACAGCTATCATGGCAGATTTCTACTGACTGCTCTGTAGGATTGTGTGCATTCATGCATTTCTTCGTGGCCGCCATTGAAGCTCACAGCATGATCATGATCAACTTTAAGTCTTGTTATTGAGAGTTACAAATGTGGCGTTTCAAAAAGTGCTGAGCAATTTGGCAGCTGTGACTGAAAAGATGAGGGGCTGCTTCACCTGTTTAGCCTCGTTAATTGAGCTAATATCATTGAGTGATGCTGCCAAGGCTCTGAAGCCCTGGCCTTCTCACTGACCTCAACAGTTGGTGTCCAGGAAATTAGAATACGGGTGGTGGAGGGGAAGGATTGTGTATATGTGTGTGCGTGTGTGTGTGTGTGTGTGTGTGTGTGTGTGTGATGAGGGGTTATGCTGAGCAAAAAAATCCCCTCTTATACTGTGGAAAGTGTAGGGTGTAGGGTAGGATAGAAATACCTCTGTTATGGACAGATGGCCTACAAAATGCAGTGCTGAGAATAAGCCAAACAATGCATGATGGGAACACCATGCTGCTGGTAACAGGGTGCTCAGAGTCTAGAGACAAATAGAGTCATGCTATGGCTTTTACAGAGCAAATAACCATGGAAAGTAATAGCTTTTCTGCAACAAATCGATGGACATATTTACCACAATAAATGACCGTGTTTAGATGACATTTCTGACTCGTCCTTGCTTTGGAGAACCAGTACAGACTGCTGAGCCCCTGTTTTAGAGGCCATTATTTTTAATAGTATCTTCAGTGATTCTTTCTGTACCACACAGCTTGAGTTTACCTCCCTGCTGCTCAGAACAATATGTGGAGCCCCCCAGTAGTCTTCATCTAGCAGGACTGATGAGAAGGCTTGGGTGGACGGATCCAAGCTTGGCTTTGTCTCAGACGTGATGGGATTTTCAACTGCTGTCTGGAGTAACATCGAGTGGATGTGATCTTTCATATGTCCCTATTGAGAATGTGTCTTTTATGTTTTTCCACAATATAACATCACATGCATTTGAATTTAGAGCTATATGACACGTTAGCATTGGTGAAACAGGAACTGAGGAAATGTAATGTATAATATTAGAAACTGGACATCACACTGTCAGTCTTCTGTTTTTATGATTGTAAATGTGCAAGCTGTAGTTTCAGTGTCCTGAAGTATATCTTTTTTGTTAGTTACATAAACATACAAACATGATCAGACTGAAAAATACAGACAAAGCCGCCTTTTTAAACCTAAAAAAATCTAAAATGCTGCTTTAAGAAGCCCAGAATACCTTTGCAGAGGTCATATGTGTTATAGCGGGTATCTCAGCCCATGCTGCTGTGGGCTTTCTGCCACTTGGATGCTGTTCTCAGTCTTGCCATGTTAATTAGCATGTTCTCTTTCTCTGTGCTGCAGTGAGACACAGAGGTCAGTGTTGGCCACGTGGCTGCATGTCTGCTGGTCCAGGACGCTACAAACAAGCACTTCTTGTTAAAAAGAAGACAAGAATGAATCACTGATTAGGTTCATGTGCTTTTTATTTGGTGCCTCTTTGTGAAAATTGCTTTTGGTAAGTCCAGATATCCTGCTTTTCTAACAGAGAACAGACCAGTGTTCTGTAATTTTGTGCTGTTTTGTGCTTTGGCTGTTCATTACTGTCCCAAAGAAAAGATTTGTAATGCCTCTGCTCTGACATGTATCCCATTTTAAACCAAAAAACCTCAAAGTTCATGCTGAAAATGGCCATTTTCTGAGGAGGTCTGAGTTCTTATGTTGGCAGTGGTGGATTTTGTGGTTAAAGTTCGGAGTTTGTGATTAGAAAACGGGAAGTTTAACCCTTTACTGCTCGAGTTTAAGAAAGATAATTAATTCTTTATAGCTCATATCTGTTCTTGGATTGTATCACTTCCCAACTTTAAGTCCCTTTAAACAAAAGCCTTAGGCCTAGAAATTAGTCATTTTTGTTATTCACTAGTGAAGACTTCAGAAAACATCTTAAGAATACAGTCACCTTTACTGGGGCCTTGTTTCTGAGGGGTAGATTAATGGACGGACAGACAGATGGATGGGTAGATAGACAGAAAGATGGACAAGCAGAGAGAAATTATGTAATGACACTATAGATATAACAAAGCTGATTTTTTTTCTTCCAAAAAATCCTTTTTAAACCCTTTTTACCAGTGTGCTGGTGTTCCAGTCTGTTGGTAAAATGGAAATCGACTAATCAGACATTTTCACTCAGAATAAACTCAGACATAAAACGAGTCTGCTGGCTTTCAGTGTGAGATATTTTTACCTCTGTAGGGATAACCTTCCACAGAATTATAGTGGTCGAAAATAATTTTAGCTGCTTATGGACAAGCACTCGGGGCATCTCAGAGAGTAGAAATGGGTTTGATATCACCATTTACTCTGAAAATATACATGTTTGTGTAAAACAAAAAAGTTATATATATATATTGCCTCTAGTAGGTTAGGTAAAAACAGAAATACTTAAGAAAAACTGCAAATTCTTAAAGCACTCAGCATGTTCATATGAGCTTATTTTGGCCTCACATAAAGAGAGTTAAAAATAATCAGGAAGTATACCCATTCACCCATTCACACTTCAACCTCTCAGTGTCCAAACCTAATCTACACCCATGAACCTTTGCACGGTTACGACCGTCATTTGAACCTCATCTAGTAGTTCAATGCAAATTAGCAGTGGATTGTCCTTAATCTATTCTTTTTACACTTCCAAGGTTTGCTGCCTGAATTAAGCTTTGTAGTGTAACTTTACCTGCACTACTACAACAACAACAGTGCAGTGAAAGGAGGACATGTGTAATCAAAAACTGTTAATGATATGCAGTGGAATAAAAGAAACAGCTTGCTCAAGGAGTGTTAATAAACCGCAGCTGCATTGTATAGACATGGCTAGTTATCTGAACAAAGCTAATCTGACAGACTGTCAAACCAACCAACATGTTTTTCTGTCATTTTCTTCCTCCTCATCGATCAGTAGCGTTTAGTTCTAAGACCCTGGTGTTCAGTAAGATTTGACACTGAACAAACACGTAGCTAACACAAACACAGCTAGCTAACACTAGCTAGAAACACAGCTAGCTAACACTAGCTAGAAACACAGCTAGCTAACACTAGCTAGAAACACAGCTAGCTAACACTAGCAAGTGAAAAAGCATTTATTAACTCTTTTACCTCTCCTCAATTTTAATCCACACCCTGTAAAGTGATAAATGGAAGGAACTGAAATGTGAAAAATCAGAAATAATTTACATACACTGTCAGTAAACTATATTGCTAGCGACTCGTTTTAAATGCTAACACACCACGTAACGTTGCCTAATCTTGATGGGTGTGAATGAATTCTTCTGTAAATTACTTAGCTTAAAAGTCTTCAATTCTTGACAGATCTTTGAATTGAAGTCTCAGCAGTATTTAAACTGTGATTATAATGCTGGTGTTATGATCTGTGGTACACACTTGGAGATTGTTTTACCTCACATTTGTGTGGTTCTGTTTTTTGTGGAAAAGGCCATTTTGCACTAATCATGACATAAAACTTGAGTTTGCCTGCTGTGTAGGACTCAAATGTCAAACGTGCTGATGATTAACATTGTTGCTAATGCTAATAAATGAGGTGAGTTTGTTGGAAAGTAAGTTGTGGTCTGGAAGTATATATCCTCCATATTTCTGCACTTGCAGCGTGAATGCTTTTCAGTGAAAAACCTGGCTGCTGCAATCCAAAAAAAACACCAGCTCTGTGTCCTGGCATGTCTCTCCAGACAGCATGTTTATCTGAGTCTGTGACTAGTTGCTTGGCCTCTTCTTGCTCTATTTATCTTTTTTTTTGCTTTGCATGTAATGAGAGAGCTGTTTATAGAGAAAGTCTCACTGACAATAGGCATGCGTTTCCTGGTCAGTCTGCTGTGGTGAGCTTAGAAACTCCAGTCTTGCTGCCTTATGAATCATTCATGCAAGGAGGGAGGTTAGCTAGGCCAGATCCGGAGCCAGGATGACTGATCTCTCTCTCTCTCTCTCTCTCCCTCCCTCTCTTTCTCTCTCTCTATCCCCCCTCACGCAGACCCTCTCTCTCTCAGGCTGGCTACACACTAAACAACTTTATACCCGATTCTTGGCCCAATTTGGCCCCTCCAGTGATCATGGGGGTGTGGCCTGATTTGATTATTGTAAATAATCCTCAAGTGTGTGGTGTCAATACGATTATTTCATAGCTCCTGATCGAGTAAGAGCCTCCCTGATTTCGAATCCTAAATATCAAACATGTTTCATACTCGCTATTCCTGATTGGTTAGGCTCCAACAGAAGACCCACAATAACCAATGAGAACAGACAGACTGGGAAGCATCACCAACCGGATGTTTTTGTGAAATCTCATGTCTGTGGAATTGCCAATGTGAAATCGTTATTAAAAACTGCAGGTGTGCGGTCTCCCGGTTTGCTTAAGTAATTTAGTGTGTTTGTTTGTTATACTGTTAAAAATTGCTTGAAACTGTCCCTGTGTCTGTGGTCTCGAATGTTTTTAAAATTGGTGAAGATTTTTCTATTGTTTAGCCAGCCTCAAACTTTCTCTCTCTCTCTTTCCCTCTTTACCCTCACTCCCCTCGTTTCTCTCTCTCTCTCTCTCTCTCTCTCTCTCTCTCTCTCTCTATCCCTTCACTCAGACTCTCTCTCTCCTGCCAGTGATGAAGAAACCCTTGACATTTTCCATCTATGTTCTAAACGAAATCAAATAGTACTACAAAGAAACCAATATTTGTTATCATATTCATTCCTTATTCATTTGTCTTTGAGAAGTCAGTAATTTGTCAAATAAAGCATTGTTTTGCGAAGGCATTTTGTCTGTTTCAACTATGCTCTCTTGAACCATGGTGTGATTTTTCCCCTCAGATAGTGTTTTTTGGCAGGTGAGAACACAGCAATTACACTCTGACCAAAACAACCGGTCCATGAGCGTTTGAGCGAGGTGTTCTCTGTCCCAAGTGAACTCTAATGTGGTTCAGTTGCAGTGAGAAAGCGGTTCGACTTTGAATCGACCCAACTGCAGGAAGTGAGCCAAACATTCTTTATATTATGGGATGCAGAAAGCCTTCTTTTGTAGATATGAGCTGCTAAATTAAAATGACGTGTTACGGATATTTGGGTCAATCCATTTCTGTATTTCTAGGCAGTTTTGAGTATGTTTTCAGTTGTACACATGCCTGAGCCAAAACCACACACATTCCCCTTAACCCCAATGATATTTGTTTACTTTTTAGTTCATTTAATAATGTGCAGTGTGAAAGCAAACTAACTCAAGCCAAAGTATCAGTTTTGCTTGGATTCAGACATGACAAATGGACTAATCGGTGTGAATACAGCATAACACTTGACCAGTTGTCAGGTTAAATCTGTAGGATCTGTGCCTTGATCCGGTGCTGATCCCTAAAGCTGAGCCTCGTCCAAGTGTGAGGTTAGATCAGAGCGGCTTCTGTTCTTGCTGATTTACTGCCACTGTTTGTTCTTTGATCCTCACCTGAGTTCCGTGTGTGTGTGTGTGTGTGTGTGTGTGTGTGTGTGTGTGTGTGTGTGTGTGTGTGTTGATTCCAGCATTACATATTCATGGTAACAGGAGTGGAGGTTAATCAATGACATAGCCTTCATTGGTGGCTTGATCTTTAATATCGTATCATCTAATTATGTGCCTAGTGTTAACGCTACACAGGAAATAGGTGACATTGGCATGAGGTTTACCTCTCATACATAATAGTTTTAGGTTAATTTTTTTTATTAACAATATGAATAAGATGGTATTATATGAAGTATGTGATAAAAAAACAAAACAAAAATAAAAACAAACAGGCAAAGAAAAACTGATGGTTTAAACTGTGAGCTCAGGAGAAAAGTGGTTGAACTGCGTTATGGTCCAGAATGCATGTTTGTGTCTCTCATTTTATAGATATTCTCTCACACCCCTTCACTTCACATCCTGTGAACATGCTAATACTACAGTTTAGCGCTTGTAAGAGCTTATTATGCAGAACAAAGGACAGTGAATGCACTAGTGACCATTCCCCTAAATCATGTGCACATTTATTGTGGTATATAGTGCTTTTAAAAGTGATGTCATGACAGCCCTTACTAATGCTAACTCTAGTTAATACACTAATGACTGCTTTAGGAATAGAGAGGTAGGGTGAAAGAGTAAAAAAAATCATAATATATAGATCCACCTACTGTATGTAACTGACCTTCGAGCAGTGATCTTGATACATTTTGAGAAACCTACCCTAATGCACCTTTACTCATCTGTGCTGCTACTCTGAAGCTCTGAGCACTTGAGGGCTGTGGTAACTTTTTTTGGTCTCTTTAAAACAAAAAGCAGATGTTCATGTGCAGTCTCATGAGCAGGAATTATCCATTATGCTGCTGATGAAGCTCCATCTGTCTGTCTCTCTGTCTCTCTCTCACCCTCTTCATTACTGTCACCCCCTGCCAAAGACTCATCATTAAAGAATTAATATATTGTGCCACTTGTGAAAACTAATTGACAATTTGATCGAGCATATTAAAGAATTGTTATCAGTCCAGCTCGTTCTGGATATCATATAGTTAATGCTCTGTCACAGATAAGAAAAATAATCCTTGTAGCATGGAGGATGGGTAAAGTGTCGGGGAATGTAGGTAGTAAATCTCCCATGCTAATAATAATGTAGGTTCGTGGCTGTCAGTGTGTGTGTGTGTGTGTGTGTGTCTGTCTGTCTCCAGGTGCTGGCACTCGGCTTTAATTATCTGCTTGCTTTCACCTTGCTCTGTGTGAATGAAACATTCATCTACAAGACTATAGTATCCTCCTCCTGTCCCACCACCCCTCTCTGTCTCTGTCTCTTTCTTTTCCTTCCTGTGTTTGGTCTCATCCTCCCATTTCTGTCTCCATCTGCTATTCTTTGTCTGTCTCTTCTCACTCAGCTCTGTGTACTGTATATTCAACTCTCCCTCATGGATATATGTTAATTATTTGTTTGCTGTAAAAATATCATATCTCAGCTTAAACATTAAGTGGATGAGTTTGGCTGCTGATTTATTTGGAAATGTTTCCTAGGCACTGGATTAGGTCTGAAGATTAAAGCTAGTCAGGTTGAGCTAGAACACTGGAAGATTTCTGGTCAGTACAGTTAACTACGGTGGCCGAGAAGAGCAAAACAAAATAATAAATCAAAAACACAATAACAAAATCCAAAACCACAACAACAGTTTAGACAAACCGGAAAAGTTAGGTATAGTTTGCGAATGGAAATCTTAACGCTGATTTGAAGAGATATCTGTCACTCAAGATATACAAGAAGTACAGTTGGCTGCAGCAGTAGAAAGCTGATTTGTGTGTATATGAACGCAGCTTTGCTCTTATAACGCTCCTTACATCATTTACTTTGGAATAGTTTTGTCTTCTAAACATACCTGCATTCTTTAGGTGTGTTTTTAGACATCGCAAACTTATCTTTATGCCATGGTACGCTATCAGTATATCCAAAATCACGGCATATAAACGTCCTTCCTCGAAATAGAGTTTGAATGGATTCCATTTTCTTTTTAAGATAAATATATGTTTGTTATTTTCTTTAAAAGATTTAAAGTTGCACTATCGAAAAAAATGGTTTAAAGTGAACGCAGAACTCCACACGTACAAGAAATAAAGCTAGATACACAATTTCCTACTTCTTGTATGTCTGGAGTGACCGATGTCTCGTCCAATCAGCGGTAAGAATTCCATTCGCAAACTATGCTTACCTTTTCTATGAATACCGTTTGTCTGAATTGTCCGTGTGTTTTTGGATTTCTTCATTTGTTTTGCACTTCTCGGCCACTGTAGTTAACATTTAATGAACATCAAATTAAAATTTTACTGGTCACGTACACAGTACACGGCACGACATGCAGGGAAATGCTTTTTACGACCGTTTTATACAAAATGTAATCAAATAGAAAAGAGTCAGTTTTAGGGTTGATTTTAAAAAATGAAAATAGAGCACAATACAATGAAATGAAGTGGAATAAGATCAAAAATAAAGTAGAAAAAGCTGGGCAATGTAGAGTAGTGAATGAATTAGCTGTGCAGTGGAAAAATAAATAGGCAAAATATAAAAAATGCAGCATATGAAATGATGCAGTTACTGATGAAATATGGTGGTATGAATGTAAGATGACTGTTATGAATAACTATTATTCTATATAATAATCTGATCAAATAATCTGAGCCTAATATCTAATAATCTAATAATTTGAGCCGTTAATTATTTTAACACTGGTATTTCACACAGGTTAAATAGCTACCCAAGCACAATCTGTTTCTTGTATGGAAAGGTTTTTCTAGCTTTTCACATTTGGATTTCATTTTGAAACTGAAGCAAAAGTATGGAACCATTAAAACCCCCCAGTAAAATGTTGGCCTCAGATGTGCTCCACATGGCAAATTTACAGCAAGCATATGCTCAAACTATATCTATGCTTGGCACACATGTGGTTTTACTCATTAATTAATATTGACTTTTATTAGTTTTAGCAAAAGCTGAACTGTTTGCCTGTCACATGCATTACGGGAATATTTGAGACCTAATCACTGAATGCACTGTTTTAGATGTTATAGTAGTATAGTTATTCAGTAATAACTCCGTTGCTACTGTGACTGCAATGTGGAGTCTGATGCAGCTAGGTTTAACGATGCAAAAACCCATTTATAATTTAAAATGAATATACTGAATGTATATACTTCTGTAAAGCTGCTTTGTGAAAATGTTCATTGTTAAAATCGCCATACAGATAAAATTGAATTAAAAAGAGGGGCTTATTACTTGTTAACATTAGGCCTATGTCTACTACCACTTGCCTTTGGTCATCTTTGGTCATCTCTTAATGCTTTT
Organism: Hemibagrus guttatus; assembly: GCA_033459395.1. Lineage (NCBI taxonomy): Eukaryota > Metazoa > Chordata > Actinopteri > Siluriformes > Bagridae > Hemibagrus > Hemibagrus guttatus. Next base: position 20,778,933 of record JAUCMX010000002.1, read on the forward strand.
TGGTAGCATTAAGTTGGCTGCTTATGTTTACATTTCTGGAATTTTGGCAGAAATGTAATTCAGATTTATCCAGAGCACCTTACAATTTATCTCATTTTATAGAACTGAGCAATTGAGGGTTAAGGGCCTTGCTCAGTGGCCCAGCAGTGGAAGTTTGGTGGACCTGGGATTCAAACTCACAAACTTCTGGTCAGTAGTCCAACACCTTAAACACACATCTACCACACCCTGTTCGAGTTCTTTGGTCTCTAGTTACAGTTTCTAAAAGCTACTCTAGGGAAAAGAGCATGTGTTGCATTTCATGGAAAATTGAATTAAGTTTCCTTTCATTTTTTCAAATTTCTTAATTTAACTAAAGTTCAGTAATGGCTTTATCCTGGTCATGGCTGTAAAGCAGGAAAACCTCTAGTTCATTAAAGGGCAACACACACCCTGGGGCAGTTAAAATTAGCCAGTCTTCATACCAGCATGTTTTTGGGAGCAGGGCAGAAAGCAGAGAGGCCTCACACAGGAATGGAGAGAAACTGTGAAACATCACCCAGGCAGTAACCTGAGATCAGGTTCAAACCCGAGACCACTGTGTCACACCATTGTGATACTGCACCATTATCCTGTGTTTAAAACCAAGTTGTTTTAAAAAAATATTCTTAACCCTTGTGTAGTGTTTAGGTCAAATGAAATCATTTTATATTTTTACTAAAAGCGTTTTGCATTTGTTACATTTGCAGATGCATTTTTGAGATCCAGTGACTGCAGTAAACTTTTATTTCTTCTGCTTTTATTCATCACCTCTATTTGATGAATCAGTTTAAAGTAATAAGCATTAATTGAAACCTTATCCATTTTAAACCGTTATCCATATGTTTTGTAACTCAAATTATAAATCACGAAAGTGAATAAAACTTGTTCAATGTGATCTAGTAATCGCAAACATTAATCACAATTGTTCTCTATATTGTTTGAAATTGAGATAAAGACGATATGAGTAAATGACTTATATGTAATTATGTTTATTTACTTTTATATACTTTTTTTTTTAATTTCTGTAGTGCTTTTAAAAGCACAATAACGTCCCAGGTCAATTTTACCTGAACAGTGCCAAAGGGTCCATAGAGTGAACGTAACACATGGCTTAATAACATCAATAAATAATGATTGAATAGAAGCCTAGAGCAGGCCGAGTGTGTGATGCACTTATGTGCAGAACGCTGGCTGATAGAAATCCTGTCCTTTATGTTATGTATCTAAGGGGCTAAATGGTGTGTTTATGTGGGAAGGACATAAATATCCTAAAATAACGTCAAATAATCTGTTATAAGGCAATAGATTACCAGTTATTATCTGTAATAAACCTTTTTTTTCTTTTTTTTTTTGTTTCATCTATTCATTCATTAATTTTCCAAACAACCACAACCAATATTTCTGAACATACAGATGTGGGTAGAAACATGTGCAGATGCTGAACTTCAACATGTCATGTTCATTTTCATCACAAACCACAACTGAATATTATACATTCCTCCACAGGGAATAATTACTGTAGTGTGTTCCTGTTTACTCGAATCATGTGCATTTAATTACAGCTTGCAGGGGACTTCCTACCAAATTTTATTAAGAGTTTATGCTAACGTGTTCAATCAATTTGAGCTTAATGATAATGCTTTGTGTTTTATTCTGTATATTGATGTAACACAAGCCACTATCTGTATCTGTTTAATGCTCTAAGAAATTAAAAAAAATTATCCCAAAGTGGATGTGCTCAAAACGTTTCGTTTTTTTGCAGTTATTTTTGTTTGTACATACCTGTGACAGGGAGGGGGAGAGGGAGGGAGGGAGGGGGTAGGAGAGGGAGGGAGGGAGGGGGTAGGAGAGGGAGGGAGGGAGGGGGGAGGAGAGGGAGGGAGAGAGAGCGTGAAAGAGAGAGAGAGAGAGAGAGAGAGAGGGGGGGGGGGCTGTAAAGGAGAGAGAGGGTGGGGAGTAAAAGAGAGGGGGGAGAGAGAGAGAGAGAGAGAGAGAGAGAATATTACTGTTTTGGTGCTGACACACAGGAAGCTACTAGAGCAGGCCGCAGTGGTGAGTGCAGAGTAACAGGAACTGCTTATTGTGCCGAAATGTGATCTTACTCCGGGAACAGGCAAGCTTTCAATGGTTTAGATCAGCGAGAGGTAGAGAGGTAGGCAGTGAGAGAGAGATCCTTTCTGCTAGGTGCCTGAGGGTAAGAAGGTATAGGCTCTAAAGACACTATTGATGTCAGTTGGCCATTTACGGGTGCACTCTGCAAACTTTCAAACTCCTCTGAGGCCGTGAGGCTTTTTGGCAGTGTTACTTTGCTGCAGCGTTCCAGGAGCACATTGGCACTGAGCCGTGTTGACAAGATGCCTGCAAACATTAGCCAGCTAAAGATCTATTCCTGTCATTCATAGCTGATTTCTGCCCAGCACATTGCAGATAGCGCTGTGTGTTTTTACTGTGCGATAGGACAGATGGAGCAGCACCGATTTAGAGCATGCAGTAGCATGTTCTGCTGTTTAACAAGAAGTTGAAGAGGGTAACCTTGTCTCAGTGTGTGTGTGTGTGTGTGTGCGTGTGTGTCTGTGTGTTTGTCCTCCATGAGGTACTGTCAAGTGAGTGAGTAGGCTGGAGCCCTGTTGTCCTCTTTGCCTGGTTGGACACTGCTGTTGTGCTGAGAAACTTTCTCGCTTCACTGAACACACACCTGTTCTGTCACACCTGTCTCACCTGAACACATGGTACCCACTGTGCCAACGACAGAATGTGCCAAGCCTTTAAACCTGCTCTTCTACCTGCTGACTGCCTCTGCCTACATTCCACCAAAGGGAAACACACACTCTCTCTCACACACACACACGCACACACAGACACATGCACACACACTTGCATTCCCTTCAGGGTCTCTCTTGTCTTCATCCATTAGTGTCTTTTAGATAAATCTATCCTTTTTTGTATTTAACAAGGCAACATTTTTTTTTGATAATCCTAATAATGACATTCATTGAGAACTGAAGGAAATAGCCTCTTTATCATATTGCCTCTGCTCAGTGACACGACCATTCAGGCTTTCTGTGTTCATATTCTGCTCACAGCTTAAATGAGAGCGCTCAATTTCCAACCTGTCGAGTGCCTAATCTGCATGAGCTTGAGCAGTGACTGAGGTTAGCGCATAAGATTCATGCGTTTGCATTTTTCTTTTTCATTTAATCCACTTATGCACCGTCGTCATGCTACTGATGTTAATAGCCGGACCCTCAGTGAACTGGCTGCAGGTATAAAGGAGTGAGTTATCCATTAGTGCAATGCTGTTATTCTGCACCTCTATTACACTAATGAGCAATACATACCAGAACATTAGCATTACATGTTTCTTGTGGTGTTTCCTATGTGAATCTTTCATCACATGCCTTCTACAATGAAACAAAGAAGCTCTGATATATAGCATTTATGCTTATCTAGATCATTCATTCATTCATTCATTCATTCATTCACACACTTACTCTACTAACTCACTTACACACTCACTCACTCACTCAATCATTAACTCACTCACACACTCACTCACTCACTCAATCATTAACTCTCACACACACTCAATCATTAACTCCCTCCCTCACTCACTCACTCAATCATTAACTTACTCACTCATTTACTCACTCACTCACTCATTCACTCAATCATTAACTTACTCAATCATTAACTTACTCACTCATTAACTCACTCACTCACTCACTCATACACTCACTCACTCACTCACACACACACACACACACACACACTCACTCACTCAATCATTAACTCACTCACTCAATCACTTAATCATTAACTCACTCACTCACTCACTCACTCAGCCATTAACTCCCTCACTCACTCATTTACTCACTCACACACACACTCACTCAGTCACTCAATCATTAACTCACTCACACACTCACTCAATCATTAACTCAGTCACTCACTCACTCATTTTCTCACTCACTCACTCAATCATTAACTTACTCAATCATTAACTCACTCACACACTCACACACTCAATCATTAACTTACTCACTCACTCATTTACTCACTCACTCACACACTCACTCAATCATTAACTCACACACTCACTCACTCATTAACTCACACACTCACTCACTCATTCACTCAATCATTAACTCACTCACTGAATCATTAACTCACTCACTCACTCACTCAATCATTAACTCACTCACTCATTTTCTCACTCACTCACTCAATCATTAACTTACTCACTCACTCATTTACTCACTCACTCACACACTCACTCAATCATTAACTCACACACTCACTCACTCATTCACTCAATCATTAACTCACTCACTCAATCATTAACTCACTCACTCAATCATTAACTCACTCACACACTCACTCACTCACTCACTCAATCATTAACTTACTCACTCCTTAACTCACTCATTAACTCACTCACACACACTCACTCACTCACTTACTCACTCACTCAATCATTAACTCACTCACTCACACACTCACTCAATCATTAACTTACTCACTCACTCATTTACTCACTCACTCACACACTCACTCAATCATTAACTCACACACTCACTCACTCATTCACTCAATCATTAACTCACTCACTCAATCATTAACGTACTCAATCATTAACTCACTCACACACTCACTCACTCAATCATTAACTCACTCACTCATTTTCTCACTCACTCACTCAACATTAACTTACTCACTCACTCATTACTCACTCACTCACACACTCACTCAATCATTAACTCACACACTTACTCACTCATCACTCAATCATTAACCACTCACACACTCACTCACTCACTCACTCACTCAATCATTAACTTACTCACTCCTTAACTCACTCATTAACTCACTCACACACACACTCACTCACTCACTCACTCACTCACTCAATCATTAACTCACTCACTCAATCATTAACTCACTCACTCACACACACTCACTCATTCAATCATTAACTCACTCACTCACTCAATCATTAACTCACTCACTCACTCACTCATTTACTCACTCACTCACACACTCACTCAATCATTAACTCACACACTCACTCACTCATTCACTCAATCATTAACTCACTCACTCAATCATAACTCACTCACTCAATCATTAACTCACTCACTCAATCATTAACTTACTCACTCATTTACTCACTCACTCACTCATTAACTCACTCACTCACTCAATCATTAGCTCACTCACTCAATCATTAACTCACTCACACACTCATTTACTCACTCACTCACTCAATCATTAACTTACTCACTCACTCAATCATTAACTTACTCACTCACTTACTCACACACTCACTCACTCAATCATTATCTCACTCACTCACTCACTTACTCACTCAATCATTAACTCACTCATGCACTCACTCACTCACTCAATCATTAACCTAATCTTTAACTCACACACTCACTCACTCAATCATTAACTTACTCACTCACTCATTTACTCACTCACTCACTCAATCATTAACTTACTCATTTACTCACTCATTCAATCATTAACTCACTCACACACTCACTCACTCAATCATTAGCTCACTCACTCACTCAATCATTAATTCACTCACTCACTCAATCATTAACTTACTCACTCCTTAACTCACTCATTAACTCACTCACTCACTCACTCACTCACTCACTCACTCAATCATTAACTCACTCACTCAATCATTAACTCACTCACTCACACCCCACTCACTCACTCAATCATTAACTCACTCACTCACTCAATCATTAACTCACTCACTCACTCATTTACTCACTCACTCACTCACTCACTCACTCAATTATTAACTTACTCACTCATTAACTTACTCACTCACTCAATCATTAACATACTCACTCACACACTCACTCACTCACTCAATCATTAACTCACTCACACACTCACTCACTCACTCACTCACTCAATCATTAACATACTCACTCACACACTCACTCACTCATTCAATCATTTACTCACTTACACACTCACTCACTCACTCACTCACTCACTCACTCACTCACTCACTCACACACACACACTCACTCACTCACTCACCCACCCACTCAGTCATTAACTCACTCACTCACTCAATCATTAACTCACTCACTCACTCATTTACTCACTCACTCACTCACTCACTCAATTATTAACTTACTCACTCATTAACTTACTCACTCACTCAATCATTAACATACTCACTCACACACTCACTCACTCACTCAATCATTAACTCACTCACACACTCACTCACTCACTCACTCACTCAATCATTAACATACTCACTCACACACTCACTCACTCATTCAATCATTTACTCACTTACACACTCACTCACTCACTCACTCACTCACTCACTCACTCACACACACACACTCACTCACTCACTCACTCACCCACCCACTCAGTCATTAACTCACTCACTCACTCAATCATTAACTCACTCACTCACTCACTCACTCACTCACTCAATCATTAACTTACTCACTCATTTACTCACTCACTCACTCAATCATTAACTTACTCACTCACTCAATCATTAACTTACTCACTCCTTAACTCACTCATTAACTCACTCACTCACTCACTCATTCACTCACTCACTCACTCAATCATTAACTTACTCACTCATTTACTCACTCACTCACTCAATCATTAACTTACTCACTCACTCATTAACTCACTCACTCACTCAATCATTAACTTACTCACTCATTAACTCACTCACACACTCACTCACTCATTTACTCACTCATTCAATCATTAACTCACTCACATACTCACTCACTCACTCACTCACTCACTCAATCATTAACTTACTCACTCACTCACTCAATCATTAACTCACTCACGCACTCACTCAATCATTAACTTACTCACTCATTAACTCACTCACACACTCACTCACTCATTTACTCACTCATTCAATCATTAACTCACTCATACTCACTCACTCACTCACTCACTCACTCACTCACTCAATCATTAACTCACTCACAAACTCACTCACTCACTCAATCGTTAACTCACTCACTCACTCAGTCATCAACTCACTCACTCACTCACTCACTCACTCACTCAATCATTAATTCACTCACTCAGTCATTAACTCACTCACACACTCACTCAGTCATTAACTCACTCACACACTCACTCAGTCATTAACTCACTCAGAGTTCAGTGAATTATGTTACAAAAGTAACACTATCATTCAAATATTTGACCTGTTATACCTTTTCTTTCTTTCTTTCTTTCTTTCTTTCTTTCTTTCTTTCTTTCTTTCTTTCTTTCTTTCTTTCTTTCTTTCTTTCTTTCTTTCTTTCTTTCTTTCTTTCTTTCTTTCTTCTTTCTTTTTTCTTTCTTTCTTTCTTTCTTTCTTTCTTTCTTTCTTCTTTCTTTCTTCTTCTTTCTTACAGGGTTAAAGTAATTTTGGTTCACACATGGCTTTACATCTAAATCTGTTTGAGCAGCTGTATCTTTTTCAGTTCAGGCTCTGAGCTAGTGATCAAAAGATTGTGAGAATCCCAAGAGAGCCACGGATGAGCCCTCAAGCAAGAACCTAGACTGATTGTATCCTCCTTAAATTGTAGCTTTGGATAAATGAATCTGTTTGAGTCATGATGAATTACATCCTAGTGCACTTTTCTGATTAGAAGCAGCTGATTAGATGTTAACATTTTGTACTACAATGGTAACCGTTTTCTATTTTGCACACATTTCCTGCATACTTTCACTTATTTTTAAGTGTTACATCTTTTGTAGAGTTTTGGATCTCATAGGTCTAATTTCTGAGTTGATTTTGGAATCAGCAGCAGAAAACTGTACTGAATTAAAACAGGATTTGTTTAGGGACTGCTTTTGACTTAACATCCGCTGCCTTCAGTTGAGGTATTGACCAACCAAAACACCTGGAGGTCTGATGACGGAGCTGGTGAGCATTTCTGTTTCAGGCTCTGACTGAGCTCACAGTGAAACTGCAGCAGCTGCTCGCTAGACAACCACAGATTAGTCTCAGGACTTTGTGTAAAAGACTTGTGGTTTCCTTACTGATGAGGGCTGTCTGTGGAGGGATGCAGGAATGTGTTAGCTCTGTATCAAAGAACGTGAGGTTTCTGGTGAGAGACTTTTGGTGAGTTAGACCTCATCATCCAGTTTTTAAACAACCACATTCTCCTTTTAGGGCTTTGAAATGCTTAAGTGTAGACCAGCTAAATGGCACAGATGCTATAGAATTAAAGGCATATAAAAATAAATCTAAAGCTTTTGTCTATGAATAGTATAATTATGTGGTTAAATGAACACATACTAATTACAAGTATGGTTTATTTTCCAGAGAGAAATTTTTACCTTATAGTAATTTTACCACCTTATAGGGTATTCTTTTGTGTTTGGACCAATATGATAACAGAAATGTCTTCACACAGCACTCTTATCTACTAACTCCTGTTCTACGTCTTATCCTGCATCCATTTTTGGAGTTTTCCTTTGTAAGAAACTCCATCTTTCACTGTGAGGGGAAACCTGACTGGGACACAACCCCAGCCTCTTCACCAATGGGACTGTGATGTACATACTAATAAGCCAATAAGACGACATTTTGTCAGCCATCCAGTGTAGAGCATAATGACGCAATCCCATGAATGGCTTTTTATTTTGTCAGGGGATTAAGAGTAAAAGAAGGAGGAAGAAAAAGCAGCAGTCCAGAAACCTTCAGAAACCTAAACCCACTAAATACCCTGGCTACCAATCCAGGCAGTAAAATCTTTTTTTTTTTCCCATGAGCCTCACCTATTTGCGTGACTGAACGGGAAGTAATTAGAGCTGATTACTCCCTCCACCAAGTAGGTCTGGGTTGTTGTGCGCAGGGCCTTTTTGTGTATGTGTGTGTGTGCGCAGAGCAGACAGATGTAGATGCTACACAGGAGAGGTGTTCTGATCAAAGTATTGGACTCTGTTTATGAACCAGTTCCTGGGGGAACACTGAGCTGTGCTCCACCTGAGCAACAAAGCGTATATAAATAGGCCTGAGTAGAGCGTGGAGACAATGTGCGTGATTAGTGTTTACAAAAAAATAATCCTGTAGTCCAGATACATGTCTCTTTGCATATTCATTCATTCATTGTCTACCGCTTATCCGAACTATTCTCGGGTCACGGGGAGCCTGTGCCTATCTCAGGCGTCATTGGGCATCAAGGCAGGATACACCCTGGACGGAGTGCCAACCCATCGTAGGGCACACACACACTCTCATTCACTCACGCAATCACACACTACGGACAATTTAGAGATGCCAATCAACCTACCATGCATGTCTTTGGATTGGGGGAGGAAACCGGAGCACCCGGAGGAAACCCCAGAGGCACGGGGAGAACATGCAAACTCCACACACACATGGCGGAGGCGGGAATCGAACCCCCAACCCTGGAGGTGTGAGGCAAACGTGCTAACCACTCTTTGCATATTCGTAACATATTTGACTATTTATTTATTTATCACCAGCTATTTATGAATCTTTCAAGATATATTTTTCCCACAGTTTTCTATCTTAGTCTGTCTCAGTTTTCTTATTCTTTTTCTTTTTATCACGGAGGAATCTTCTTCATTTTGTCCAGGGTACGCAAACTTTTGCCATTACCTGTACTTTCCCTTGGTTTTTCAAGGTCATCTTCATTATATAAGGTCTTTTCCTTTGTGTAAGAATTTGCCACAGTGCTATATTTACTATATAGTACTATATTTGATACTAATTTGTAGTCTATGATAGCTTGCCAGATCATTCTGTACAGAGATCTTTGAAGCCTCTTGGCCTTCATGGTGGTTCTTCTCCTCTGTGTTATAAAGTAAATTCTTGTCTAGGATTGTAATGGACACATATTGCTCCAAAAATGCAGAAGATATGTGGCTTCTCCCACAAAATAAAAAACTAAAAAGACTAATGTAAGTATTGTCGAATAATTTGATATGTAAGGAAATATGTAGGTGGATTTCTGTGCTTTAAAAGTTACAATGCTAGCTTGTAAGTAAATAATCAAAGCATTGGTACCGATTTCAATTCTACTAATCACAAATCACGTTGATTATATTAAATATTTAATTAGAGTTTAGTGTAAGAAAAAAAGATGTCAGTCTCATTGAAAAAGGTTACTATTTTATTTAATTTCCCCATGTAGAAAAATAACAGTAGGTCATAGTACATTTTTACCTAATCCTTTTTTAATGCACTATATTAAGGTGAATTAGATGCCTTTTTGCAGAAAATGAGGAAAATGTCACAAAATGTGTGAATGTCTGTCTATCTATCTATCTATCTATCTATCTATCTATCTATCTATCTATCTATCTATCTATCTATCTATCTATCTATCTATCTATCTATCTTTAAATACTATATCAGCAACATATTCTTTACTTTCTTCTCTCCTCCTCCTCCTCCTCCTCCTCCTCCTCCTCCTCGCTTCTTCTGTTTGGCACACAGGGCTACAGTCAGAGCATCTGTGTCAGAGTTTGTCTTAATTAAGTCCAGCATTGTGAATACAGGGCTCTCTTTAGACACATGGCTCATCTCTGGGCCAAGCCCCCAGCTTTGCCTGTGCAGTGAAATTGAGATGGTGTGAGTGTGAATAAAAAAGCATGGTATGGAGAATCTCACTGAACCCCCCTCACACATCAGCTCAAAGCCCTTTACGCTGTAATGGGTTTTTGCTTTTGAGTAACACTGAATGTGGAATTGAATTGAATCCATCTGTTCCACTGGGAAGTCAGTCAAATCTCACCGATGGCATGTCTGTCAACTCATGGGAAGTATTACAGTAGGCTACTATTGAAGCATGATGCAGCCTGAGACCTACCAGGATCTGATTTGATATCCAATTTGCCACATACACACTTTTCTAAATGTAATGAATTATACGAGAATTTCAACTTAAGTCTTTATGTTTGTATGTTGTGTATTATTTTGTCTGAACTGATACTCAAACATTTTTGAGAATTTTTTTTTCGACAATGTGATAAATTACTCAATACATTTTTGGTTATTTGCCAGTTCCAATTAGGGTGAATGCATGTGCTTCCTCTGAGACACGTGAAGCCAGTGTGTGCATCTATTTGAGCTACACTGTATGTCACAGGCTGGCTGAACACACTTTGAGGAAAAAAAGCTGTCTTCCACATTCATGAGCTCACAGATGCCTGGAATTGGTTTGTGTCATTCTAGCGAAAAATAAAATCCCTCCCTGCCAGAGAACTAGAGCAGTTTGAGACTGGGACTAGACGCCTTGCCACAGAAGAGCTAAATTGATCAGGAGATCAATCCCAGTGACTGGGCGAACTCTTTTCTGTTCACAATGCTCATTTCTAAGACTATCATGGTATTATTATCAAGTTATTATTATTATCGCACTGACCAACTGTGTGTTAAACATTTCAGTGTTCCATTGCCATCATCTGAGCATACCTGGCGTTCTGTGTTTCATCAGAGGTATAACATGATATTATTTTTCACTCCAAGTTAATCTTTCTCCTGTAATCCTCTTCTCAATTCTTTTGTCTTTTTGTCAGGAAGCAGTTGTACATGAGTCCTAACCGCCTGGGGAAATGGGGAAGCTTTTATAGGGAGATTAGCAGGAGAGCGACACACACAGTGTGTTTTAGGGATGCCTGTGTGATGACGTGCATGCCCTTGCTGAGCATTCAGCCTTGGCTATTATGCTAAAGCACTGAAGAGGAATGCACACATGGTTAACTGTTACATGCAATTTGCACCGCATGTTCCACTCTGCATAATTATGCTGTCTCCTTTATCCTATTGTTCAGTCTAGTTAGCGTGAACTGTATATTTTCCAACATAGTTGTGTGCATTTACTGTACTGTGAGACAGACCTGTAGCGAAAGATGGCTGTTTTTCCAATTACTGCATAGGTTGGATGTGGTTATTAATAGTAAAGTAGTGCACCTTTCTCCTGAATGCTTCCACATTTTTTAGTGGTGCAAAATAATATTGAAGTGTGGGGGAAAATCTGTAGTGTTTGCAAAATTATTAAAAAAAAATATTCAACACTAAAGTTCACCCTCTAAAGTTCCAAAAATTAAATATAATTCAAGACGCCATATTTATTCATGAAAACCCTTGAGGAACTTTTTTCTTTTTACAGCATTCCTCAGAAAACAATCTTGAAATGACCTTGAAATCTCCTTATTTAACCTCATAACAGGAGAGCTTGGGTTTTGAAGTCTGGAGCGTGAAGTTTGGCATGAAGGCAAGGCACAAATGCTGTACTGACACTACATCCCTTCTCTCAATGCTGAATGTTCATGGTGTAAATTATGTCATTCAGATGAAAATTTATTGATGCTGATCCAAAATAGCTTGTTGGTTGTCATGGTGAAGGATTTAGTGTGATGAATGGAAAGGTGATAATTCCAAAAGAAAGTATAAAAAACATGACAAGGTGCTCTGCTACTGGTAAAAAAAAAAAAAAATCAACAAGAGGGCTGTAAATTATTTTCCTACAGCAGTATGAACAGTTTCCTAACAATTGCAGTTTTATATTTATTAAAATGCATCATCCTTCATCATTAGAGTTTCCCATGTCGGAAAGAAAGCTCTGTGTATGGACAGACTTCTTCTATTAATTTTAAATAAATGTCTTCATACAGAAAGCTCTCCATATGGATATGTTTTTTTTTGTTAAATAACAGTGTGATTTTAATGCATTAGATTAATATTGGACTTTTTAGATTATTTTGAATTTATTATACGGATTACACACACCGTCCACCATCCAAGTCTGTTTGAAGCAACCATTAGCAGAGAAATATTACCACATTATTATGAGCACATTGGTACACATCTGTGATTTGTCTTTCAGCTACTGTCTCATCTGCTTTTATCGAAAGTTAATCCACAAATCAGGTTTTTAGATTTCAACACCTGTGGTATAAGCGACAAAAGCTATTGTATGATTTTCCTGTTATCTTTCTTGCATCCCATGGACTGTAAGTGTCCTTCAGCTGTTCAGCTTTAATTGAAACATCACAGAAAAGCTAAAGTTACAATCACAAACCCTTTTCTCTTACCTCAAGGATACTTTATTCAATCCATTTTTACTTAATTCCATTTAAATTGTCCAGACATTACTAAGCCAGTGTTGGGAATATCTAAAGGCAAGGTTTTGTTTTGTTTCTGTGTTAAAACCCATAGCTAGAGGAATGCAGCAGGTCTAAGGGCAGTGTTTCCATGTGAATGCACAGTGTAGCTGTCAGTCCTTCAGCACAGCCAGTCACATGACTCTCTCTCAGTTTCAGACTCCGTTTTTATCAGGAGAGGACGACGCAAACGGTCGGTATGGAACGCAAATGGTCGGTATGGAATATCTGATTCGGTGCCACATCAGCTCCGTGGCCTCCTGTAACCATGCATGTGTGTGTACAGTGCTTCTCCCATCCCTTCTGTTTATCTACTATTTATTTTCCTATTGATCAGACACTACGTAGGATAATCTTTATATAGTAAAGTGAGAATGAAAAAGTGAGAATTCCAGGCTCTGATGGGAGTTGATATATTTATCTAACTAGCCCCCAAAAAAATCTTGGCATGGTACAGAGCGTGGATCTGATTTCACTATTTCGTCTTAGCGCTCCTTTTGTTTGGAAAGGTGATGCTTCACAACAGCTTCCTTTGAATAGTCACCTTTGTCATTGTTGCTCTAGACTGTTAGTTCAGGAATCTTGGACTGGGTTCAGGAACTCTGTAGAGTCAGGAGATTACTGGAGCATGGTGAGACTCTGATAACTGACACCGTCTCTCACTACACACACACACACACACACACACACACACACACACACACACACACACACACACACACACACACACACACACACACACACCAACCATCTCACACACTCTTCACCATGGTTTGAAAGGATCCCATTCTCTTTCTTTGGCCATTTCACTCACTTGTCCTCAAACCACAAAGATTCTATTGAGAGTGAGTCTTGGTGGGACTAATCTCCTTAACACAACGACTGTATGGAGGATAGCATCTAAATAAGTTCTTTCCAAATAGCATTATCTCAAATTAAGTGTATTGGTGCTATGCATGGAAGTGGTTGTGTTGCTGTGTGTGAGAATGTGTGTGTGTACAGATATTGTGTCATGTTTTGATCGTTGCGTGCGATGTTGGGATTGGTAGTTAATAAACCATGAGCAGAGTTCAGGCATAGAGCATTTGGGAAGTAGATTTGCTGATTGGCCTCTGGGTTTTAGGCACTCAAGTGGAATATCTGGTTCACTGCCAATTTGGAGAGCGTCTCTCTGACCTCCTGGAAGTGTGCATCAGCTCCATAGTTTTTTAAGCTGCCGTGTGCACGGAAGCATTCAGTACTTCTGTCTTGATGGTCTGATGATTTTGAAATGCATAACGTGCCCAGTACATGTTGGGACTTTGAGTAGCTTGGCAGAAAGCCATAAATCTTAATTCATGTTTTATCAGCAGATGAAGAATGACTAAATAATTACAAGAAAGAGAGCATTCATGCTTGCATGGGTGTCTCTGGTGTGTATATGTGTGTGTATATGCTTAAATCTACTGTGCTGTACCTCGTGTTTAGATGAACAGATGGAAGGAAAAAACATTCTATGATTAATAACTCATCTCAGTTATGACTAATCTCAAATTCAGTCTTTCTTGTGTCTACACGAGACTGTTATTTTCCTCTGCAGAAACATAAAAGTGCCCTAATTGACCTCTGACCTGAAGTTTGTCTCTTCTCTTTGGTGACATCATATCCTCCTCAGTTGCTGTGGTAACTGTGTCCCAGAGGCAGGACGTAAGGAAGAGAGAAAGGGAGGATGTATAAATTATTAGGGCCATTCATTCATTCATTCATTCATTCATTCATTTATTTGTACACAATTCTCTTCACAGTTGATTCAGTTAAGTATCACTTAACAGTTAGTCTCATATCTTTTTTGTACGACACAAATGAAATGACTTTCTTCAGGTCCAGCAGGTTAGTTCCCTAGGCTGGGGAAATGCGTTACATGAGACAAATTAGGGATGAGCTAAAAATATCATCTGTTCAACCATTCGTTCACAGGCAGATTATTGTGTTAGCTTTAAAGCTGTAGGGAACACGGGTAGAAATATGATCTCTGCCTTGCACAGCCAATCTGTCTATATGTTGCTCAGTAGAGTAAGAGTCAGAGGAAAGATGTGTTTGTATTTGTATTCAGTTTGCGTTAAGTGCGTCTTTCCTGTTTGTGAATATGAAAGCGTTTAAATATTTTAGTGCTGCTGTAGTAATAGACTATAAATGTGCATTTCTGTAGTAATGCTGTATATCATTATCAGGTTCCCCCCCCTCCCCTCTCTCTCTCTCTCTCTCTCTCTCTCTCTCTCTCTCTCCTGTCAGTTTGGCCATCTTTCTTTACTTCATTATTCATTATGTAGTCCATTAGGCTCTTTCTCTGCTTTTACTGATATGTTTATGTTTTTTTCTTCAAACAGATGTGAGTTAGTCAGTCATCACAGAGGGAGGCTCAGTTGCCGGATGACAAACTCACATGCTCTGGAATTTCTCTGAGACTTTGAGGAGTCAGACTGATTCCCTTTTCTCTCCCGAGGCTATGGCAGTGTTTCCAGTGACCCTTCTTGTGAGATGAGCAAGGACAGTTGAAATCAATAGCTGAGATCTGCTTTACCTCGAGCCCTTTCTAGCCCGGCTATAATTGAGCGAGTGACTGGTGGTGGAATTGATTGTATGGGGGATGGGACAGACTCCAGTTTGTTTTGAAACTGACCGCAGTGAGTGAAACATGAGATTAGCAGTAAATCATTAGCTGCTATATTAGTGTCTCTATTGATGTGGAAGAGGGGAGCTCATCTTTGACCTGCTGAGACAAAGGAGAGAGTGATGTAAAAATAGCTTTCATGTAATGTTTTGTATTTCTAATGGAAGCATGTGTCTTATTTATTGATTGACATTCCTCTGAACAATTTCTGAGGTAAACACTAGGTTGGCAGTTCTGAAATGCCACTTAGTCTTGAATTTAGTGTCAATCATATCACTGTCAATCTCTATTCCTAACAATTTTTATATCTGAAAATAGTCAGAACAGAACATTAAAAAAAAAAACTTCTTAAAAAATAAAATAAAAAGACATAAAAGATTTCTATTCACTACCTCTGTAGTCTATGTGCAATTACAAGAATTTTGATGTTTTCCTGGACTGAGAACAGGGCAGTCAACTCTGCTTACTCAAAACTCTCATATAACGGAAGATTAATGGACTTCTATTAAATTCTATCAATATAGAATAGTTTTATATATATATATATATATATATATATATATATATATATATATATAATATATATATATATATATATATATATATATATTTGAGAATTCAAAACTGCACCTTTTGCACTCAGGGGTAGTGTTGCTTCCTCAAATCTTCGGGTTTCCCTCCTCATGAGCACGGGTTACTGTCTATGTGAAATTTCACAATATGGGTTTCCTCTAGGATCTCCGGTTTTCAAAATCATATAAATTATATATTTATATATATTATTATTATATATATATTATATACATATCATATAAATTGCCTGTAGATGTAAAAGAAATCATTTATTCACCTATTAATTTATATATTTTACATGCATTAAGTGTAAACGCATGCAATATTATCATCCCAAAACAGATTTGACATTATCCTAACCCCTATTTTTAAAAAGTAGAATTTTCCTCGCACCCATACAATAAAGATGCAAGAATAAGACAACTATTTTTATGGAGGTTTATTACACATTGCAGCAATTCCAGTAACTCTGACTATGTTGCTTCTCAGTACTGGGAAACATCTTGTCTCTGGTAATTGTATGTATTCTACAGATGGTGTAGATGGAAATTTAAGTTGAAAAAAAAACTCCTTTAATATGATCATTTAATCCTTCAATCATTAATAATTATATATATATATATATATATATATATATATATATATATATATATATATATATATATATATATATATATATATATATATATATAATGCTACAGATGGTGTAGATAGAAATTTAAAAAACCTTCTTTAATACAGTCTTTTCAGGGGAAAAAACAGCTTTGCTCGAGAGATGTTTTGATGAGCCAGCTAATCCTATCCTCAAGGCAAGCATGAGATTATCTTTGTGTATGGCTCTACATTGTGTATGTGTGTGTGTGTGTGTGTGTGTGTGAACAATTCTCTGTATTTGCCTCTTTTGTAGATTCTTGCTATGACCTAACTGACCCACCAGTGTGTTATGTTCAATATTCTATACATATAATAGGAGATCTGTTAGCAGGTTTTTATTAATATAAAGTAACCTACTATGAGTAATCTTTGTGCAGCTCTGCTTAAGCTGTCCCTGTATCCTAAGAGAAAAGATTGGAAAGGATGGAGCGAACCTTTAACACCCCCATCGCCTCTAGTCTAATCTCCTTATAAATAGGCCACCATGTCTATTTTACAAGCAATAAAGCAATGTGTTCAGAAAGAGCCCCTCTCACAGGAACTGCTGTGGGTTACTACTGTGGCAGGAAATGGATCCCAGGGGGCATGACAACAAAACTGTTCATATCTTATCCAATTTCTACCCTTTTCTTCTGTCTTCATTTGAGGGTGCTGATATTTGCATCTACTGTGTCAGTGGCCTGTGCCTCGTATCACTTTATAGAGGAATGCATGAACAGAAAGCAAATGAGCTGACCCTGATTTTGTATCCTCTAGTACATGTGTGTGTGCTGACTTCTGATTATGTGATTAGATCAGGCACCTTAACCTTTTTTTGCGTATCTTTGTCTGGTCCCTTATGAATAAAGCCAATTTTAGAAGCTTTAATGGGAATAGAAAATTTACACCGAGCAGAAATATTTCCCCAGTTAAAGTCAGAATGTACGCTGCAGGGCATGCAGTAAACAGTAGCATGACAGTATAGATTCAAGGTGTTTTACATATTTGCCATAAAATGTTTATGCGTTTTGTGTAAGAACCTCCACATTTTAACACCTGCTGTACCATAACATGCTGCAATCGATGAAAAACATACACAAAGTGTGGTTTTCTCCCCCCTAAATAAAATCAGTAGATAATCCAATCGACATGAATTTAGACGAGATGATTGCGTAGATGTTTTGAACCTTCCAGTGTTAACTGACACACTGAATGCTCCACCCCTCACCCCATTACACATTTACAATCTTTCATCCTTGACTTTTGCTTGAAATGTCTCTCCTTCTGTCACTGCTAAATGTTCATTAGTGTAACGGGAAAGAAAACCTAATGAGAAGTAAATAATCAAGTCTGAGAGAACGGTCGAGTGTGGGAGTTATTGAACAAAGTGTTATTAAGACGTTCTACAATGATTAATGACTATAAGCACAGGTTAATTACTTAAAAAAAACATTAAATATAGCATTAAATGTAACAAATTAAATAGGGGAAAAGACGTAAAAACTACACATTTTTAATGCAAGCCCCTGTTTTCATAGAATTTAGTAGCAATCACAAGATCAACAGCATTGTACCGTGAACATTAATTGGATTGAACATGTTTCTAATCAATTTCTCTTTCTCTCTCTCTCTCTCTCTCTCTCTCTCTCTCTCTCTCTCTCTCTCTCTCTCTCTCTCTTTTTCTCTTTCTCTCTTTCTTTCTCTCTCTCTCTCTCTCTTCCTCTCTCGCATATCATGGACCCACAATATTCTGGCCATTTACACATCACTTTCTCTATCAGGTAAGTTACAATTGAAAGTTAATTAATTTGTATTGTAATATTAAACCTGCTCTTCTTCACACAATGATCAACAACATGATCATCGTGTGTAGTGTAATTGTAGTTATTGACTGAAGTAAGTCTGAAATCATGTTAATAATTTGTGTTTGCTTGACAACAAGATTTCCCTCCTCTGGCCCCCTCTCGACTGGTTGATCATCAAGAACTGGATAATTACAGGGATTACCCTCTCCCAGTAGTTAGTGTCTGGTAGCATTAGTGGCGTGACATGAGCTACATGCTGTAACCTGTCTCAGATCAGTATTTGGAGAATGGTTTCCAAGGAGGAAGAGATTTACATTCATGATAAACAATTGAACCGAACCTGTGCGGGAGACACAATGCGTGATTGACATCAGAGGAGTGTGTGTGGTTTGTTATGGGAACGCCTGAGTGGGAGATCTCAATGTCTTCACACTGGGAGAAAATCCAGGGACAGGAAGCACATTTGCAGCTGTGCACAAATTGAAAGAGGTGGTGAAATGGAGAGAGCTGTACAGCTAATTAGCTGTCAGCAGGGGTTGAGATTCTACAATGACAAGCTCATTCTGCTCTTTTTTTTCTGGCATTCCTCTTTTTTCCCCCATGTTGTGTGCTTTCTCCTTGTGTCTGTCCGAAAGGAGCATTGTGGTTACACCTGCCCTCCATCTCTCATTAGTCAACTCTGCGTGTTTGTGTGTGTGTGAGTGTGATTGGAAGTGAATAGGAAACTTTTTAGAAGCAGTTTTTAAGCAGTTCTTGCTATCAGGCCTCTTTAAAGGGGCAGTGTGTAATTTTTAGTGCCTCCTGCTGCTTGTGAGATGAACTGCAATTGCAATACAATCATAAATCAGCCTGACTAATCCCATCCAATCTTCTGCATATGGGTTTCCTCTGGGATCTCTGTTTTTAAAATGATAAAAGTAGGCATATGTGCTATTGTGCGTATGTGTATTTTTTTTAGGTGTAAAAAAAAGTCACACCATCATTACTGATATTTTATACACATTAAATGTAAACGCATGCAACATTATCATCCCAACAGTGTCCCAGAACAGATTTTACATCATCCTGAACCCTGTTTTTTACCATTCACAAGATGATGGCATGTTGTAAGACTGACTCAGTGTGTATGCTGCCCTGCATTATCCCGGGGAAATTCTCTCACCTTGAGCCGAGTGTTTTTCCAGAGTAGCCTCCTGATCCACTGTAACACTGGTCACAATAGAGCAGTTACTGAAGTACAATATTCCTTGATTGAACTGTTGCACCCATATAATAAAGATGCAAGAATAAGACAGAATAAAACTCTTCTTATTGAGGTTTATTCAACATTGCAGCAGTTCTAGTAACTCATACTATGTTGCTTCTCAGTACTGGGAAACATCTTGTCTCTGGCAATTGTATGTATTCTACAGATGGTGTAGATGGAAATTTAAGTTGAAAAAAAAACTCCTTTAATATGATCATTTAATCCTTCAATCCTTTAATATAGTCTACAGTTATATCAATCAACCATATTGCTCATTGGTCTTTTCAGAAAAATGCTCATTTCAGTTTTGGCTGGGGGCGGTTCTAATATTAAAGTTAAGCAAATGTAAACAAAAGTCTGATACAAAAATGCTAGCCACTGGTTAGTACACACTTTCCTTCAAGACACATGAAGTCAGGCAACCACACCTTTTCAAACTGCTGCTCATGCTGTGTCATATGGCAGTGTAACACATTCAGAGGAAAGTGATATCTTGGGCATGCATGAGCTCACAGACAACCACAGATGGCTAGGCTACTGTGATTGACGGGGAGAGAGAGTATGCCTTCCATCCACTGATACCTGTGTCAGTTTGTTTTGCTTCTAGTCTCATGGCCATGAATGGCTGTAGCAACATCGATCTTGATCTTGAACTTGCGATCTCTGGAGGACTTTTTATCTCATATACAACTGAGCAGTTGAGGGTTAAGGGCCCAGCAGTAGCAGCTTGGAGCACCTGGGATTCAAATTCACAACCTTCTGGTCAGTAGTACAACACCTTAACCACTAAGCTAACACATCCACTTAAAATGGACTTTGAATACTGATGATAATTATAGGACTAGATAAACACAAAAATGACATACTGGCCATTTAAAATGGACTTTATAATAATGTGTGAGTACTGGATGACAACATTTTACCCAGAATTTTGACTATTTAAGTGCTGCAACATCCCAATGGAACATTTTCTTGAAGAATAATATTCAAGCAAATATAACGCTATATATCACCTTTGTGAGCTTTTTAACAAAATGATGCTTTGATGCCTACTCAGTCCTGTAGTTAGTAGCCTACTGTTTCAGTCCTGCTGGAAAGCTTTTTGCGGTGAAACTAAAACACTCAGCCCAGCTGTTTTTTTACGATGACTTCAGCATTTAGTGTTTAAGTGGAGATTTTTCCCAAAGCAAGCCATTAAACCTATTAGAGCAGAAGCATAATGAATTTATAAATCACACACAAAAACGCACAGCAAAACATCTTGTCTTCTAAACATTATCCAAACTAAAGATTTTGGCAGCTGCTCAAGGTTACATCATGTCTTGTTTGGAGTTGATTTAAACACTGTATTTGTTCTCCTTTTAATCAGCATGGTTGGTCTTGTGAACTAGACGTGCCCTTGCTTTGTTGTAAACTGTAGTAAACTGGCAGCAGGTAAACGGATGTGTACTGACAGCGTGATAAAGCTAGAATGTTTGAACTGGGAAAAAAAAAGTCACTTACTGTAAACTTACCATGTTTTTTTCTCCATACTGCACAAGATATCAGTCTATCCTCTTTCCTGTTCCACACACTAATCTTATGTTTGATAGTGTCCCATGTTAGCAGAGCCATAAGTGTACCTGAATTTGAAAAAACCCCCAGACTTATTCTGTTGTTTGTACTTCCTAGTTTATCAGCACAGCCTCATGATTTCAAGATACTTCAAGATTGTACACAAATTCACAAATAAAGTGACCGAAAGTTACATTTAGTGTCATGTGTTAACGGTCATTGATCATCACTAACCACTTAATCCTGGTCAGGGTCAATGTGGACCTGGAGCCTATACTGGGAACACTGGGCATGAGGCAGGAACACACCCTGTATGGGAAGCTAGTCCAATGTTATACACACACATGTTCACACTGTCTAAATTGAGGTGGGAGGAAACCCAGATGGACGTTGGGAGAACGTTCACAGAAATTCCGCACGACACAAACAATAAAGCAAGCTCAGCGTCGGGGCAGAAACTCTGGAGCTATGTAGCAGAAACACCACCATGCTGCCCAGTCATAGCTGTATTGACATGAAAAATCATGACTTTTTATTTTGCTTATTTCATTTTTCTTATTATAATACAGCACTGATGAACAGTTCAGTAGGAAAACCAGTGAATAAATGAATGAGATTCATTTTGATATGAATGTGTAATACAGAGCCCTGTGGGGTGTTTGTATTGGACAGCACGCTTCCCTCACACTTCCGGGGGTTACCTCACACCTCCCTCCAGTTTTTGAGCCTCTCTTTCTGACATAAATCTTGGTCATCTTGGTCTGGTTAATACTGTATATAGCATCACAGCTTCATCCATTCTTAGCATTATTTCTTGCAGTATATTATAACAGCAATGCGTATCAGTGTAATAACAATATGCTATTTTAATCTCTTTAATACAGCACTAAACAACAGCGATAATTAAAATGGACTAATTAGAATAATGTATCTGTAAGTATCGCAGAAGAAGAGCTCACACGTCTACATGATTAAAATTGGCATTTTGATGTAAATGCAGCATGGTAAACAATATCCCCTCACCCATGTTCAGAGTGTTTGTGTGGGACTGCGTGAACTCTTCGGTTGGATCTAATTGACTCACAGCTAATTGCTCTCAGCTGTTATCTGCCAGGCTGTTACATCCATTTAGAATATAAGAGCGCTGTATAAAACTTTTCAAGCCCTTAACTCTCAGAACAGGATGCTATTATTCCATACTCCATAGAGATCTCTACTCAGGTTCAGTTAAAGGTAGAGTAGTGCGTGCGCGTGTGTGTGTGTGTGTGTGTGTGTGTGAGAGAGAGAGAGAGAGGGAGAGGAAGTGACTAGGTGAATTTGTGTAAGCTTTGCTGCATCGTGTTGGCCTGAAGCTACTTCTGTTTTCTGATATACACATTGAGGTAGGCTTTCATGATCCAGGATCCTGGTTCAGTGGAGCTGCAGGGGTAGGAGAGCTGATGAACAGCCGGATCTGAGCTCCTAAAGGGTAATCAAGTTTTGATGACCACACTGTTACATACACAATCAATCGTGCTCTTCCTGGAAAAGGGCAGAACCATTGCACTGACTGGAAACTCGCTGCTCTCTGCTTCATGTGATAGATTGTTTGCAGATTGTCTACCACCACTGACTGATACTCTCACTACAGTGTTTACATGTGCCCTTTTTTATACAGTAAAATGTAAAGAATGAAGGAAATGCAACAACGGAAAAAAATGTTTCCAAATGTCTAATGGAGGTATTTAATCTAGCATGCAGATTGAATACAGCATTTTTCTTACCTAAGGAAGACATGACCGCTGGGGACAGGAGAGACACTGATTATTTATTCCAGGTGACCTTTCCTGAATTTGTAGATGAGGAATGTTAGCTCTGCGCATCATGATACATCCAGGGAAAATGGAGGACATGCGATGTTCAAATTTTATCATCAATAATACTGTATCAGAATAGTAATGGTCCATTAATAAAAATCTACAGTTTACTTAAAAATAAATTCTACAATACATCCTCAGCCCCTGGGGTTTCAGACTTTAATAGCAGTATAAGCTATGCAACATTAAGCATCATCTGACAGGAAAAGACATTTCTCCATTGCTGAAGTTTCCACACTCCCTCTAGGTCAGGATTAAGTGCTGTAGAGATCTTAGATACTTCCTGTCTGTAAGCTTTATGTCCTTACTCAGGCTATGCAATATCCCCCTGCTAACTGGATAACATACTGTACATCACAGGCTAATGTGACTAGCAGGCCAGGACTCGGGGTGGATGGTTCAAAGACGTTGTCTCGGGGACTGTGTACACTTCTGTGTAGAAGTGAAGACTAGGCATAAAGAATGAGGGAATCTCCATGGACTTCCTGTCATCCCTCCAGTTCTCAGTAGACGTGTAATATACCATCTTAGTTCTGTATATGGTTTAAATAGAAACAATGTGTGGAGAGAGAGAAGGAGTACTAGCTAAAAGTAGCCATGGATTTGAACATCTGTTGTGTGAGTCTATTGAAGATCATCACTCATTACTAGTGATGAGAAAAGCATCTTTCTTTACTTGGCTTCCTTGCATGCTTCCTTGATTTGACTATCCTTGGCTTGCATTCTGTTTGAAGTTCTTCAGCCCTATAAAACTATAATATCACTCTACTGATCCTGTAAATTCTTTGTAATAGTAAACAAAACTGTTTTTGTAGTACAGAATACATTTGAGTACATATAACCCCAAAGTGCCACTATAAATTTCTTTTATATTAAATTTTCCCCCGGGGGGGGGGGGCACGGTGGCTTAGTGGTTAGCACGTTTGCCTCACACCTCCAGGGTTGGGGGTTCGATTCCCGCCTCCGCCGTGTGTGTGTGTGGAGTTTGCGTGTTCTCCCCGTGCCTCGGGGGTTTCCTCCGGGTACTCCGTTTTCCTCCCCCGGTCCAAAGACATGCAGTGTAGGTCGATTGGCATCTCTAAATTGTACGTAGTGTGTGTGAATGAGAGTGTGTGTGCCCTGCGATGGGTTGGCACTCCGTCCAGGGTGTATCCTGCCTTGATGCCCAATGATGCCTGAGATAGGCACAGGCTCCCCGTGACCCAAGAATAGATCGGATAAGCAGTAGACAATGAATGAATGAATGAATGAATAATTTCCCCGGATCGAAGATGCACTATTACTGCAAGATTGCTTATCCTGGTCTTCAGTTAGATCTGCATTAAGCGTTTTTCTCTGTGTGTGCAGCTGAGCTGTTGAGTCTGGTCTGGAGAATATATTAGACATGTAGCACTGTGGTGTAGCTAAGTCCAATTCTCTGGAGATGCTCTGCTATATAGTTTGTCTGCTCTGACTCCCTCTTGTCTGCTCTTACATTTGGAAAAGAATGAAATGAGTGATGCTCACTGAATCTGCTTTGTGTTGACTCTGTCAGAAGATAGTTGCGTGTTTAATGGCATTTTAAGTGCATTTTGAATGGCTGTATTTTATGAGTAATGAACTCCATCATGTTCCCTCTGTAAACGGAGCCTGCTAGACTATGAGAGAAAGAGAGAGAGAGAGGGGACAGAGAGAGAGAGAGGGAGAGGACAGACAGACAGATAGCAAGAGAGAGAGGACAGACAGACAGACAGACAGTGAGTGAGGGAGAGAGAGGACAGACAGATAGAGAGAGAGAGAGGACAGACAGAGCAAGAGAGAGAGAGAAAGAGAGAGAGGACAGACAGCGAGCAAGAGAGAGAGAGGACAGACAGAGCAAGAGAGAGAGAGAGAAGACAGACAGACAGAGAACGAGTAAGAGAGAGAGAGAGAGGGGACAGACAGACAGAGAGCGAGCAAGAGAGAGAGAGAGAGAGGACAGACAGACAGAGAGCGAGCAAGAGAGAGAGAGGACAGACAGACAGTGAGTGAGCAAGAGAGAGAGAGAACACAGACAGACAGAGAGCGAGCAAGAGAGAGAGAGAGAGAGGACAGACAGACAGAGAGAGAGAGGACAGACAGACAGAGAGAGAGAGAGGATAGACAGACAGGGAGTGAGTGCGTGGGAGAGAGAGAGAGAGAGAGAGAGAGAGAGAGAGAGAGAGAGAGATCACAACCACATCTCAAATGGAAAGGAAGGCATCATGTTTGCCCTGTTTTTATATGGTGGTTGGATACGAGCCAAGAATCAGTAATCAGAAAAGACAATGTGTAGAGAATAGGATTACAGAATTAATGGTAAAATGTTGCTAATATAAAATCGTAGAAAGTTGCATCTTGTAAAACTCCATATCTCACACACACACACACACACACACACACACACACACACACAATGAGAGTAAGTGACCTAATAAGTGAGTGAAAGTGTGTTACTGAGTATTTTATTGTCCCCTGACTCCTCATGTTTTCATTTTGAACGTAAATTATATGCGTTCTAGCTAGTGTCTTAATGAGCCAGTAACTTTAATTGGTACGTGTCTTAATTACTAGGTGGGTAAAGGTTGTAATAAATGGGTGAGTATCTGAATGAGAGAGCGAGTCAGTAAATGAGTGACTTGGGAGAAAAGAAATATAATTCAGTTGGAATATATGAAGCCTCATGGTGAAAGATTGCTGTAAGAACACAGCCACAGATCTTGACTAAGGTTAAGGGTTTAAAGCATCTGGGCTTCAACCACAGCTGTTTATAGTTCACTTTGTTGAGCTAAATGGTACTTTATGAGCCACTCAATCCTCTACCTTCAAGTCTTTGTAATATGTGCACGGAGTTTTGCCGTACACTGCGTACAGTTTTATTATTGTTGGAGTCAGTCTGTTTCTGTGCTGGATGTATGCACACATGTGGGCAGAGGTTATCTGCGAACTGAAAGAGAAATGTAAGGTAAAACATGCACATGTAGGTCAAAATGTGCCCTTTTTAAAAAATAAACCTTGTGTCTTTCTTCATAAGTTGACCTTTGTTTACTCAGTCACCCTGATCGGTGGACGCTTTTCTCCCAGGCATGTAGTAATGATTTACAGAATCATTTTACAGATTAGAGAAAGTCTGGTTAAAGCATTGATCCTGAAAAGCACAGAGCTCTGCAGATACTCTGCTCTTTCTCTGCATACAGCATGGCAGGATTTGTTCTCCCTGCCGCAGAGAAACAGCAAATGTTGTAAAAACATGAGTAAAGACCAACTCAGCCTGACCTCTTGAATCACAGTTAAAGGTTTATTACCCCATGAATCATACACGCTAAGTTTCTACAAGCCCGAAGGGAAGTGGAGGTGCATTAGGCGGCGTTGCCCTGCGGCCTGTATTCTCTGAGAGAGTTCAAATCAACACTTCCTTTTGTTCTGCAGCCGCTCTTCTGTCATCTTTTCCACTTGGAAATGCACCTCATAACAAGTAGAGCATACCTAGCATAATAGCTGTATTGTTTTAAATTTCTGGAACAATAACGTCTTCATATAAATGTCTATAAAACTCTTTTCTGATGGGACTCAGAAAAATGAAGAAGAGCCGAGCGCTTTCCTGTACTTCACAAAAACCCATAACATGATGTGTAATTGGGTAATGAATCGCTAATGAACAGGCCTGGGTGGTCTGTTTACCCGAAACCTGAGGTAAATCACCAGAGAGCTGCACATACATACACTCAGATGCAACCGCACACTTGTTTGATGTGGGAAAAATCTGCTTATTACTCTGTCTGTGTGTGTGTGTGTAGTCGTCTTACCCTCTTTTGGTATGTTTGTATGGTTAATATTCTTCACGGACGCTACATGCTACAATGGTTTGTTCATTGGCAGAGGCAGAGACAGCGGGGAGGAGGAAATATATGTCCATACAATTTGAAGTGTTTTATTGCTTTTTTGTGACTGAGGTTTTGTTTTTAAGACAACGATTGAAGAGAGTTAATATCCTGATGGGAAAAGCTTGGCTTGTGCTTTTAAAAACTTTCCTAATATTTTGGCTAGCTTTGAGCAAGACACTTACTGCTCAGCAAGAGTTACAGTCTACATTACAATCCAAATCTGAGCAAGTATTCTATTCATGATTTAAAGAATGACATTTAATGCTTTAAATGAAATAGTCCTTTCACATTAAAGTGCAAAAAGTTTGTGTAACCAAAGAAACAAAAACTAACGTCATGTTCAATGTCAAGTTCATTCATTAGAACAAAAATAGGCCAATATTTGTAGTAAAACAGACAAAAATACATGGCTAAAGAAAATTATAAATGTGAACATTTATTACATTACATTTTGCCATTTATTTTGTGAGTTTTCTGCAATGTAACAGTATCAAGTAAATAGCAGGTTAAGACTTTTATGTGTAGTTGCTTTCGGCTGCTCCCTGTTCGGGGTCGCCACAGCGTACCAACTGGTCCGCACAACAACTTGGCAAGTGTTTTACGCCGGATGCCCTTCCTGCCGCAACCCTCCCATTTTTCCAGGCTTGGGACCGGCACTGCATCCAGTGGCTGGGGTTGAGGCATTGGCTGGGAATCGAACCCGGGCCTTCCGCATGATAGGCGAGAAACCTACCACTGAGCCACCAATTATGTGTAAAATGCAAATAACAGCTGAAACAGCAAAAACACACAAGCTATGAACAAGCCTTTGAATGACACAGGAGCTTGGCAATAACGACGCTGAAAAACAGCAACTTATTTGTTGGCGCTCATCAGGATGAAATGGGATACAGGTGAAGGAGATTGAGACATGTAACGTGCAGGTGCTGATGGGAATTGCAGTTTAGCGCCTCTTCATCTTCTCCATCTAAATAAAATATTGACAAAAGAAAAAAAGATAAATATCAAAAGAATTGGAGTTTTAAACAACAAAGTATTAAGTATCAGGAATGAATAAAAATATAACTATTTTGTAGATGATCTGTAAAATATTTTCACTCGAAATGTTGGGGATGCAAACCTACTGACTCAAGTAACACAAAGCTAACACATTCCTATTAGCCTTTTTTTTTTTTTTTTACCACAACAAGGGATGCACCATGAGGCGTGTGTGTGTGTGTGTGTGAGAGAGAGAGAGAGAGAGAGAGAGAGAGAGAGAGAGAGAGAGAGAGAGAGAGAGAGAGAGAGAGAGAGAGA
Organism: Hemibagrus guttatus; assembly: GCA_033459395.1. Classification (NCBI taxonomy): domain Eukaryota; kingdom Metazoa; phylum Chordata; class Actinopteri; order Siluriformes; family Bagridae; genus Hemibagrus; species Hemibagrus guttatus. The sequence continues at coordinate 20,807,600 of JAUCMX010000002.1, forward strand.
GAGAGAGAAGAAGAGAGAAAGAGAAAGAGAAAGAGAGATGTATTTATGGAGGATGTGATGCAGAGATGTTGCCATGGAGTTTGCAGGTTAGTGGTCATTGCTGTGGCCCCCGAGCTCCATGGAGGTGGGAGGTCGTGCTGGTGTCAGTAGAGTAGTGCTGACTGGAGAACTGCAGCAGCTCAAGAGCTCAGGAGTACACAGCTCCTCAACACACCAATTACCCCTGCAGTTACAAAGCAGCCAGCTATTAGCCTTCAGTGACACAGTCTGAGGGGTTTGCAGTAGTGTTTGTGTTGAAGCCAGTTTTGGATGAAACACATATGCCTACATACACATACACACACACACACACACACACACACACACACGTGTGCACACACACGCGCACACACACACACACACACACACACACACACACACACACACACACACACCATAAATACATATATTCTTCTTCATCCTTAGGTCACTGCTTATCTGTTACATGCAGTAATGTGTTTGGATATCATCCAATTCCTAATACAAGTGTGAAGTGGATCATATCAGTTATTTCCCCACATAGCCTGCATGCTTCAAACAGCTTTGAAAAAGGAATCTCCTAACTGCACTGCTGTTTTCAGATTGAAAATATTTATTGATTTATTGACTGTCAAGCTGTTAGTGATTAATGTGGGGTGAGTCAGATGTATTTTTCATGCAGATTTCTTTTTCCATTTGCTTTCTTCCATATATGAACCATTGCTAGTTGCTGAGTTAACTCTCACAATATTGATGTATACCGGTCAGCCATAACATTATGAGCAGTGAGAGGTGAAGTGAAGAACACTGATTATCTCCTCATCATGGCATCTGTTAGTGGGTGGGATATATTAGGCAGCAAGTGAACATTATGTCCTTAAAGTTGATGTTAGAAGCAGGAAAAATGGGCAAGCATTAGGATTTGAGAGAGTTTGACAAGGGCAAAATTGTGATGGCTAGATGACTGGATCAGAGCATCTCCAAAACTGCAGCTCTTGTGGGGTGTTCCCAGTCTACAGTGGTCAGTATCTATCAAAAGTGGTCCAAGGAAGGAACAGTGGTGAACCGGCGACAGGGTCATGGGCGGCCAAGGTTCATTGATGCACGTGGGGAGTGAAGGCTGACCCGTGTGGTCTGATCCAACAGACGAGCTACTGTTGCTCAAATTGCTGAAGAAGTTAATGCTGGTTCTGATAGAAAGGTGTCAGAACACACAGTGCATGATGGGTCAGGGCTGTTTTGGAAGCAAAAGGGGGACCAACACAATATTAGGCAGATGGTCATAATGTTATGCCTGATCGGCGTATATCTGGACCTAAAGAAAGGCTATGACTTTACCTCTATACTCCTGGTTTATTATAGAGGTATTCAAGGCATGTTAGTTAGTATCTAATCTGTGTTGAAGTGTTTGGTAATTACAGTGAAATTTAAATATCTGTTTATGAGAATGAAGATTATTTGGACCAACACAGGGGTTCTGGAGCTTAATGCTACATTCACACATACAGCAACAAAGTGAGAGCTGGCGACTTCCGGTGACGTGAGCGACAGCAACCATTGCTGACTTTATGTGGGCGTGTTCAATGATGCGACAAAGATGAGGAAAGAGTATGCAAATACGGAGCAACTTTATGCAGCGACCAATGGGGGTGAAACCAGTAGACTGCAAGCGATCTGAGCAAAGAGCAAACACTGCTTCTGCTTCATCTCGTATGATATGATGCATAAATACACTGCTGAAATTGATATACACTCTCCCTCAAGAATGTTTCATTTTAGCAGCAATTTGTTGCAAAGTGAAATGCTAGTTGAGCCACGCATTGAGAAACATTGTTACTATGGCAACCAGCAGTAGGGATGTACAGATGTACAGTTCAGATGACTTATAACACAGAGACGTTGCTTAACAGATTAATACTAGAGCTATTTGATAATGACATTATTTTTTTACATTTTACTATACTGTTTATCCAAACTATATCTGAATCGTTTTTATTGTCTGTAGTATCATTGCTGGCACATTGCTCATGTTTAGGTATTGTTATGACAGTGGCCCAGAGACCTGCAGGGAAGCATAGCCAGAGGGTCTGTCATTTATTAATTTAGTTACAGCCATAGTAATCATAACCCATAACATAACATAACATAACCCATTATTATTGTGTTATTATAGTAATTTGCCTGCTTGACTGGTCATTTGAATGATAAAGTTTTAATCCAAAACTCAGTAACTCAGAAGCAGCCTATAAATAATGTCAGCTTGGACCTACTGTCTACTGTGTAAGCTCCAAGGCTCTAATAAGCAGACAAAATATTATTGTCCACATTTAAATAATGTGCATGAAATAAATCTGAACCCAGGAGGTATGTGGATTTTATTATATAGTTAATGGAGGCTACAAACCCTATGACACACAGTCTCTGTCTTTCATTTTCGCAGCTAGATAGAGAAAATGATTGTGAACTGTGAAATGAGAAGGAAACGGAAATCGATTACATGTGCTTTGTTCTGCTACTTAATCCATCTGTATTTATTTCTTTTTATTTAATATATAAAACTTGGATGAAAAGGATCATAGATGTTGATCAGCGAACACATTTGAAAACAATGTTATTGGATTTGCAAAAAGAAGTGTTTCAAAAATTCAATAAAATTTTATTAAATTCATAAAATTTTTGTTAAATGTATCGATTTATCCCTTTTGAGCAGGTCAGAGGCGACTGTGGTAAGGAAAAACTCCCTGAGAAAAAATATGAGAGAAACCTTGAGAGGAATGAGGTTCAGAATGGAAACGCATCCTCATTTGTACTGTATGGTCAATAAGTGCAATTGTGTAACAAAGGGAAATGATTCTAGTTATAACATGAAGTCTATTTTGCTGAAGTTATCATTTGTTCCTTGATGGCGTCTTGAGTGCAAAGCTAGCAAATGCAGTCCTTATGCTATCATAGCAATTGTAGCAAAACTGTTCATATCATTTGCAGCCCAAAGCCATCGGCATGGTTTTTAAGTGCTACCATCAACAGTAATCTCCTGTATCTTTAAGCTGAACATGTGGGTCATCCTCAGCAGCAGCAAGTGGTTTCCAAGTGATGAGACTCCAACCAGAAGTAGATGGATAGTGGATCAGGCTGGTCCAGAGAGGTCAGAATCACTAGTATCTCTGGTATAGCATGTGAACAGATCATCCCACAACATCGTAGGTGTTGCTATGTTTCCTGTGAGCAGAGTTGATCTTATATATATTATATGCAGAGATCTGATATTATAGGACTGGTATTCTTAGTCTGTGACGTGATAAACCAATATTGATGTATTCATTGATTTGTTGTTAAAGTTTATATAAGGACAAGAAGCCTTAGGAACCTTTCCAACAATTACTTTGTTGATTATTCTGGCAGTTTAAAGCACAAATGTCTGGGGTTTTTTTACTAGTTTTTTCAGACACACCATTTTCATTTAAAGCACACATCCTGTCTTTGTTGTTAGATGAACACCTACTCAGCTGGAGACACATGAAGACTGTAAGACAAGTCCTGGAGATTATCGGTTGTGTAGTAATGTGGATGAAACTGAAGCTGTGTGCTATGGGTGATTATTCAATATTTATATGGTTACAAGTGGATTTTCCCGTACATGTGCAGGTTATATGAATGAATGTGTACTAACTTAATAAGCAGGATTCTTGGCATTGCCTCATCGTTACACTCTGTTACACATCGTTACACTACCCATTGCTGGGTAGCTGGTCTCAGTTCCAGTCTTGACAATATATGTCAGCTACATCCACTGAGAATGTTTTATGAATATTACACCCATACCATATAATTTCAGGCTTTTCTTCAGTCAACTGTATGCCAGCCTTTGCATTAGGCACATAAATATGCCAACTGCACAGCAACATAAACATGAAATACACTTAAATAATTGTACCAGACGTGCCAGTATGTCTGTGTAAAGGGCTGATTGACTGTATACTCAACATTTCCAGGCCTGTCTTTACAAGTCTGACTGTTGAGAAGAATGTACAATGTTTATATACAGAGAGAGAAATGAAATCCATGTTCAGCAGGGCTGCAGTCATATATAAACCTCTATGAGCCCAGTGGTGCTGTTATGGCTTTACAGTATGTCTCTTGTGGGTCACAAAGCCAGCCAGCTACAATGGCCCATTTTCTCTAAAAAGTATCATTTGTCAAAAAAGAAAAAGAGATATTTCCGACATTTTCTGGGGCAAGATTTTCTTCTATTTTTTTTTTTTTTACTAGTTCTGCTTCTCAGCCTTCATTATCATTTTTTATAATATCATTTTATTTTATGGGGCTACAGTAGAATACTTAATAATACTTATTTCAGTTTATATTTACTTATTATATTTGTTCATGATTTAGATTTATAATTGTACACTGTTGTGTCATTTACATTGTAATATGTCAAAACACAATATTAACACTTTATTATAGCTAAAAACAATTCATACTGCATATTCTAATTGGACTCAAATGGACCATTGAAGGAATTTATGTATCCTCATGTAAAGTTCCAGCACTTTCCCAGCACAGATATGCTATGTATTAAATGCGCTAATGAATTGTTTGTGGCTTACATCTAAATGATTTTGATAGCACAGCATCCAAAACAGATATCTGTTGTTTAAAACACACAAATCACCTAAAAAAAAACCTAGCATATTATGAGGAGTGAATTATGTGAATAGTTAGTGTCAGAGTCACAACGAAGTCAGATAAGTCCAGCACCATGACAACACAATCTGCCAGCAATTTCTCAGCTTTATTTGGAAGATATACTTGCAAAGGGTCACTACTATTTTCTGGACAATGGAAATGTAATAATATTTAACATCATGTGTTTGTTATATTTTTTGTCTTGCATTTTCTCCCTTATTTGTGCTTTTTCTCTCACAACAAGCACATGGTCTTAGCCTTGAATGGCTGCAGTATCATCAGCATTTGAACTTGTCTCAAATCTTGGGATAATAGGGTGAGTGTTTTTTCTCTTGCTCTTGAAGCAGCACAGAGTACTTTTTCAGTGCCAGCAAATTCTGTTTTCAAAGTTTTTAGCATGACTTATTTTAAGGTCTGATGTCACTACATAGGTAGAAACTAGAATAACTAGAAAGCTAGAGTCAGTTGTATGTTCTTTGGATCTCAGTGGTTTGGACAGGAACGCGTGAAGATCTGCTCTGTATAATTGGCAGGGTGAGCTTTTGGCCTGATGGTCTGGCTGACAGAACTATAGGTGTGGTTATCAGCTGGAGGACAAGGAGCTATTTATAGCCTGTGAGTGGTATAGGTATAGCCTCCTTGTCACAGACAGTTCCAGCTATTGAGAGAAGGTGCTGAGGCTGCTGTAATAGCCTGTCACTTTATTGTGTGTGTGTGTGTGTGTGTGTGTGTGTGTGTGAGGTGTGTGTGTCGTAATGGAGGAGTGCCAGGCAAGAGGCAGATGTAACATGCTTTATGAGATAGCCCGTCAAGCTTTGTGCTGCCTGTATGTGATTTTAGATGGTATGAATTATGGATGAAAAGCGTGACTGAATAGATTAATCTATAGACTTTTCTAGTAAGATTCACAATACTTTCTGTGTGTTGCTTAAGTTGGATCTGCCCTCGATGTTATTTGAACTTATTTGTGCCAAAGGTAATAGGTTGTGACTTAAATCCAGGCATCTAATTCCTCAGCTAAGTGTTCCTTCAATGCTTAAACTTTCAGGCAGTCATTTTCCTTTTATTTCCTCCCTAGTGAGTGAACAGGGAGCAGACTGGAGTTTATAATCTTGTTAGTCAGGAATTCAAGGCCAATCCCTGTAGTTGCATAGCATTGAGGCTGTAAAGAAAACCTATAAAACAGTTAAGTATAATTCATATTCTGTAAAAGTTGACTCGTGGGACTGGTTGTACTACAGGAGCCATGGCCTCGAGGTGACTTCGCCAATGAAGTAATCACCTCAAACCACACCACTGAATTAGAACATTATATAAATGTCAGTAACCAGTCTGGGCAATCACCGGTTTCTAAAATTTTTATTACTGAAGTTTATATTACTGTAAAAGTAACCATTCATTGAATAAGAAATAAATTTCTTATTTCAAATTTCGTTTTAAATTCAGTTGAAGAACTTTGGCCTGTATAACTGTTTATCTGTATACAAAAAAAAAACAACAAACAAAAAAATTATATTGCATGTTAATGTTCTGTATTTCACATCTACATGCAAACAGTAGCTGAAGTGGCATATGGTACAATATATGTAATCAAGTTAAATGTGTTGGGTAGTACAGAACAGTGTTTTAATATGTGGGCCTACATATATGCGAATGAGAGATTTTTTTCTTGTCTTGATTTATCCATAATTCCTCACTAATGCTACACAGAATGAAACCTCACCCACTGACCTCATAACAGATGATGCTTACAGAGCTACAGAGTTCCCACCACTGATCCCACCTCTCGACTCTTTGATCTCCCAGAGTTTCCCAGGAACAAACTTCAGATCAAGGAAAGCAAGGTTAATGACAGTTCAGCTTGGCTGCTAATGATTATTGGTCTTTGCACACACTAAATGTTGTTGAGTCTTAAAAAGCTCCCCACACCACAGGATAATTGTTTTGTATCCGGATTAAATCATGTATAACTTTTGTCGTCAAGAGAGGTGATTCTTCATTATCATCCAAATTGAGCTGATTATCCTTTATCATGACCCACACATTATTTATGAGTTGTTTTCCTAATCACATTACCCAATCCACACAGAATGAAGCTTGTGACATGGTTCATACAACCAGTATCATACAGATGGCAGTCTCTGTAACAGTAACAGTCTCTGTAACAGTAACAGTCTCTGAAACAGTCTCTGTAACAGTAACAGTCTCTGAAACACTCTCTGTAACAGTAACATTCTCTGAAACAGAGTCTATAAAAGTAACAATCTCTGAAACAGTCTCTGTAACAGTAACAGTCTCTGAAACAGTAACAGTCTCTGAAAAAGTGACAGTCTCTGAAACAGTCTCTGTAACAGTAACAGTCTCTGAAACACTCTCTGTAACAGTAACATTCTCTGAAACAGAGTCTATAAAAGTAACAGTCTCTGAAACAGTCTCTGTAACAGTAACAGTCTCTGAAACAGTAACAGTCTCTGAAACAGTCTTTGAAACAGTAACAGTCTCTGAAACAGTCTTTGAAACAGTAACAGCCTCTGAAACAGTAACAGTCTCTGAAACAGTGTCTGAAACAGTAACAGTCTCTGAAACAGTAACAGTCTCTGAAACAGTCTATGAAACAGTAACAGTCTATGAAACAGTAACAGTCTTTGAAACAGTAACAGTCTTTGAAACAGTAACAGTCTCTGAAACAGTAACAGTCTCTGTAACAGTAACAGTCTCTGAAACAGTCTATGAAACAGTAACAGTCTATGAAACAGTAACAGTCTTTGAAACAGTAACAGTCTCTGAAACAGTAACAGTCTCTGTAACAGTAACAGTCTCTGAAACAGTAACACTCTTTGAAACAGTAACAGTCTCTGTAACAGTAACAGTCTCTGAAACAGTCTCTGAAATAGTAACAGTCTCTGTAACAGTGTCTGTAACTGTAACAGTCTCTGAAACAGTAACAGTCTCTGAAGCAGTCTCTGAAACAGTAACAGTCTCTGAAACAGTAAGTCTCTAAAACAGTCTCTGAAACAATCTCTGAAATAATAACAGTCTCTGAAGCAGTCTCTGAAACAGTAACAGTCTCTGAAACAGTAACAGTCTCTGAAGCAGTCTCTGAAACAGTAACAGTCTCTGAAGCAGTTTCTGAAACAGTAACAGTCTCTGAAACAGTCTCTGAAACAGTAACGGTCTCTGAAACAGTCTCTGAAACAGTAACGGTCTCTGAAACAGTCTCTGAAAGAGTCTCTGAAACAGTAACAGTCTCTGAAATAGTAAGCCTCTGAAACAGTAACTTTCTCTGAAATAGTATCAGTCTCTGAAACAGTAACTTTCTCTGAAAGAGTCTCTGAAACAGTAACAGTCTCTGAAGCAGTCTCTGAAACAGTAACAGTCTCTGAAGCAGTCTCTGAAACAGTAACAGTCTCTGAAACAGTCTCTGAAAGAGTCTCTGAAACAGTAACAGTCTCTGAAGCAGTCTCTGAAACAGTAACAGTCTCTGAAACAGTCTCTGTAACAGTAACGGTCTCTGAAACAGTCTCTGAAAGAGTCTCTGAAACAGTAACAGTCTCTGAAATAGTAAGTCTCTGAAACAGTAACTTTCTCTGAAATAGTATCAGTCTCTGAAACAGTAACTTTCTCTGAAACAGTCTCTGAAACTTTCTCTGAAACAGTCTCTTAAACAGTAACAGTCTCTGAAACAGTAACAGTCTCTGAAAGAGTCTCTGAAACAGTAACTTTCTCTGAATTAGTAACAGTCTCTGAAACAGTCTCTGTAACTGTAACAGTCTCTGTAACTGTAACAGTCTCTGTAACTGTAACAGTCTCTGAAACAGTAACTTTCTCTGAAATAGTAACAGTCTTTGAAACAGTAACAGTCTCTGAAACAGTAATAGTCTCTGAAACAGTAACAGTCTCTGAAAAAGTCTTTGAAACAGTAACAGTCTCTGTAACAGTAACAGTCTCTGATACAGTCTCTGAAAGAGTCTCTGAAACAGTAACTTTCTCTGAATTAGTAACAGTCTCTGAAACAGTCTCTGTAACTGTAACAGTCTCTGAAACAGTAACTTTCTCTGAAATAGTAACAGTCTTTGAAACAGTAACAGTCTCTGAAACAGTAACAGTCTCTGAAAAAGTCTTTGAAACAGTAACAGTCTCTGTAACAGTAACAGTCTCTGATACAGTCTCTGAAAGAGTCTCTGTAACAGTAAAAGTCTCTGATACAGTCTCTGAAAGAGTCTCTGAAACAGTAACAGTCTCTGAAACAGTTTCTGAAACAGTAACAGTCTCTGAAACAGTCTCTGAAAGAGTCTCTGAAATAGTAACAATCTCTGAAACAGTCTCTGAAACACTCTCTGAAACAGTAACAGTCTCTGAAAGAGAAACAGTCTCTGTAACAGTAACAGTCTCTGAAACAGTCTTTGTAGCTATAACAGTCTCTGAAACAGTAACAGTCTCTGTAACAGTCTCTGTAACAGTAACAGTCTCTGTAACTGTAACAGTCTCTGAAACAGTAACAGTCTCTGAAACAGTAACAGTCTCTGAAACAGTCTCTGAAACAGTAACGGTCTCTGAAACAGTCTCTGAAAGAGTCTCTGAAACAGTAACAGTCTCTGAAACAGTAACAGTCTCTGAAGCAGTCTCTGAAACAGTAGCAGTCTCTGAAACAGTAACAGTCTCTGAAACAGTCTCTGAAAGAGTCTCTGAAACAGTAACAGTCTCTGAAACAGTAACAGTCTCTGAAGAAGTCTCTGAAACAGTAACAGTCTCTGAAGAAGTCTCTGAAACAGTAACTTTCTCTGAAATAGTAGCAGTCTCTGTAACAGTAACAGTCTCTGAAAAAGTAACAGTCTCTGAAACAGTCTCTGAAAGAGTCTCTGAAACAGCAACTTTCTCTGAAATAGTAACAATCTCTGAAACAGTCTCTGAAACAGTAACAGTCTCTGTAACAGTCTCTGAAACAGTAACAGTCTCTGAAACAGTAACAGTCTCTGAAACAGTAACAGTCTCTGAAACAGTAACAGTCTCTGAAACAGTCTCTGTAACAGTAACAGTCTCTGAAACAGTAACAGACTCTATAACAGTCTCTGAAACAGTCTCTGAAAGAGTCTCTGAAACAGTCTCTGAAAGAGTCTCTGAAACAGTAACTTTTTCTGAATTAGTAACAGTCTCTGAAACAGTCTCTGAAATAGTCTCTGTAACAGTAACAGTCTCTGAAACAGTCTCTGAAATAGTAACAGTCTCTGAAACAGTCTCTGCAACAGTAACAGTCTCTGAAATAGTCTCTGTAACAGTAACAGTCTCTGAAACAGTCTCTGTAACAGTAACAGTCTCTGAAACAGTAACAGACTCTATAACAGTCTCTGAAACAGTCTCTGAAACAGTAACAGTCTAGATCCACCAAGATACCCCTTAACCCTCAATTGCTCAGTTGTATCAAAAATAAGATAACAATGTTTCAGACACCGTTTCTGTTTCAGAGGCTGTTAGTTTCAGAGAGTTAGTAACTGTCTGTAACAGTACAGAAAAGTCAACAGCAACAGCCTGTAAAACATTCCTTTCTTAATGTTGTCTTAAAGGTGTAGGTAAGACGCTTTATTGTGATTGTCTGGGCTGTGATTATTGCCAGTGATAGAATTATATTAATTATATTAATATTATCATTCAGTATGGAACAGTGTGTACAGTAAGCAATACTGATCATTTACCATGACACAATGTCATTTATGCAAAACAGCCTGGTGATTGTTTATTCATCTGTGATCATCTCCACATCCCTGCTGATGTCTGTAGGTCTGTGCAAGTGTTTGAATTCAAATGTGTTTAGATGAGATAATTAGTGCTTGACCAAAATGTACTGTCTATTATATCTACAAAATACGTTATTTAAATATATTTAGGCTGATGTAATGAACATGATCAGTACCAGAAAAAGATGGTTATTGCTGTTGTACTGCAAAGTTGCAGGACTGAATATAATGTGTGTCAATGTTGTGTTAGTTTGCTTTACTTTAAATAAAAGAGCCATTTTTGAGAGTATACTCAACGGATCCTGCTGATACAAGATGATGTGAGTTCTCTTTACTTTAGCAATGATGCACACAAAAGCTAGTTTAATACAAGCTCCCCCATGTGAAGAGTTTTCACCCTCCTAAACTCTAATAAGCTCTTTTGTGAGCGAGTTACAAGCATTCACATTTGTTCTTTGTAGCACTCATCTTAACCTCCTTGAGGAGCAACAGGCACCTAGTTGTCTTCATTTCTTTTCTAGGTCAGCAGTCTATTCTTCTTCTTCTTGCAGCTTTTGAAGTGATATCTCCAGTCTAGTTTTTTAATGATTAATACTTGACAGTTATAACTGAGTTTCTTTGTGCCCTTTGAAGACAGCTCCAGTGTCTCAGTGGGAGTGTGCTCTCGTGCACTGATGTAATCTACAGACTCGCTGCCTTCATGTTCAATTAAGATTTTTTTTTTAAAGACAGAATCCTGCTGTCGGAAAAGGGGTAGAGGTCTTGTTTCCAGAGACGCAAAATTATATGAGCCAAGAGCTTCTTGGCTGAGGCTAAAATGGATTGGTTTCTAGTTCAGTATCTATTTTGCATTTTTGGAAACATTTGTTTTTCATCTTAACCCTGAAACTTTTGGTAAAAGTTGTACAACATATTTTTGTGGTGGAGGGACATGCATCTGTGGGCATCTGGTTTGCTTCTTTACAGTGAAATAAATATGTGGACACTTTTGTTTTTGTTATTTAATATACTTCAATTACTTCTGGACAGGGGCTATTAGTGGGTCTGAGTAACACAGGCCCTCATCGAGGGGGGAAGCCACAAAAGTATAATAAATATAATCATCCATAATATTATGATTAAAAAAATTACTTTTTATAACATTTCACAAGATTCTATTTTCCATCTGTAAAAATAAGAAATGTTCTTTATTTGCCTAGCAGCAGTGTCCTCCGTGTTAGTGATCCCCTTTCAGAAGAGAAAATGGTTTGGTCTGGTCAGTGCTGTCAGCTTGTGGTGTGGAAAGGAGTCACATACTGCAAAACATTATGCCTAATTTGGGTTATCAGAAAAGAAAGGAATGGAGAGAAAAAGGGAAGGAAAGCTGCAGGAGGGCTGACTATTTTATTTTTTTTTTTTAGATGAAAAGTAAGCCTTCCTTATGCAACTTGAGAGAGAAATGTGTAACAGTTCTGATCCTTTTTAACCATGTTCATAAAATCTGTGCAAATAAAAAGAGTTAAAATAATGCAGTCTGGTATTTATCATTTTAAATATTCATTTAAATTATAGCATCTAGACGCTTAAGCCTGGTGAGATGGGTATGAAGGGTGGGGGTGAATGGTGTGGTGAGTAAAAATGAACAAAATGTCTTCATAAGTATAAGATATGTGAACATAATTGATAGTGAAAAAGTATCAGGACACTATGGTATAATTCTATATATACATGTAAAGGTTCTATAAAAAATAATTCAAATTCTGGACCTGGTGTCATTAAAATAGGCACTGTCATTGATTAGGAGCAATCATAATGAGGAGCTTCATTAAGTTTTTAGGGCCAACATTATTAAACACTCGAGTGAAAGCTCAAGCTCAATATTTCGCTCAAGCTCAGCTGGTTTGCCTGGATGTCTGATGTTGAAAGACCCCAGCTTACATCCTAGTTATCATGAAGCCATGCTTCAGTCTATCAGTGAAACCTGTTCAGTCTGTGCAATAGGTTTTTGGTGTTGTTATTGTCCTGATAACCTGATTACCATGAAATACATCTATGGGCCATTTCTGTGGTTAAGCAGTGTAGTATAGTGATGGTCTTTATAGGAAAGTGCTAAGGTGATGAATGTTAGGAGGCGGACTGATATAAGCACTTTGTCATTTCAGTTGGCTCCACTGGGGTTTGATACTTTGACCTTTTATAACAGATAGAAGCTTCTGCCTTTATACATCAGCAGAGCTATTAGCAACTGCATCCTACTGAACCTCAAGGGGAACTGCTCGCTTTTATATCTGTCTCTCTCTCTCTCTCTCTCTCTCTCTCTCTCTCTCACACACATACACAATCCTGGTAGTGGTGTGGTAATTTATTCACGTCACATTTCCAGTCCTTTCTGAGCTGCGCTTATTCCTTTGAGACTTTCTTGAAATTTGCATCTATCATCTATACTTGTTCAATATATTACATATTCACTGCCATTTTTAACACTCTAACAGATGTCTAATTTTCAGAACGCTTACACAAAATACGTTCAAGAGAACTTCATTTGTATGATCTTATCTCTCCATATGTAAACTGTCAAATTTTTTGCAATCATATGAGGTAGATGGTTTGTGGTTTGTGGTTGAAATGAAGAACAGCCACTGCTAAAGTCAGTTTGTTTTTCTGCAGTAATGAACTGATTTGCATTTCACGAATTTGGGAAACTGCTTTTTAAGCAAAATATGTTTTGGGAATCTGTACACTGAAGCAAAAAGAAGTCATTTTGCCAGAAAAAAAAAACAAGGCTTTTACTGTTTGGTACATGTTGTGTGTGTGTGTGTGTGTGTGTGTGTGGTTACACCTCTTCCATCTCTCATTAGGCAACTGTTTGTGTGTTTGTGTGCATGTGCTGTGCGTGTGTGTGTATGAGAGAGACAGGTAGTGAAAATACTAATAGTATAGTTGATAGTCAATCAGCTTGCCAGTTGAGGCACACGTTGCTGCATGGCCATGTTTGTATAAGTGAAAGCAATATTGCTTAAATTTTTGAATAATGTTTTACACTCTGCATATGAATATAATTATAAATAAAACCCTCCCTTTTTCTTTACATTCTGGACTTGGTCACTTTCCACCCCTGTCATTCACACAGTCTCTCTGGAGAAGTTTTGATTGATGTGGTGGTTTCCCATAGTCTGAGGCAATTAATAACACAGACCAACAAACAGTTGCCTAATGAGAGATGGAAGAGGTGTAACCACACACACACACACACACACACACACACACACATATACACACACACACACACACACAGACACTCATGCTCACTTACTTCCAGGTCAGTGGCCAGTGCTCATCTGAATGGACACATGACAGAATGCTTTTCCTAAAAATGGCTGACAGGCTGCCAGTTGGATTTAATCACTGCCCTTTAGGCCAATCTGAGTCCTTGGCTTTATCCTACACATACAGTAGGATGTCATGCCTGCTTGAGAGTGTGTGTGTGTGTGTGTGTGTGTGTGTGTGTGTGTGTGTGTGTGTGAGTGCGAGTGTGAGTGTGAGTATATATTAGCACTTTTTGGGACTCAGATGTCCAAATGATACCAGCACTATGTGACAGTTTTGACCTTGTGGGAACATTTGGCTAGTCCCTAAATAAATCCCTTTTTGTATTTGTATTGCAGGTTTATGTAGGGCTACATATTCCTGTAATAATATAATAATATTTATAGAGGTCTACATCAATAAGTGTCAGCTAACATCTATGCAGCTTTTTATTTTTGTTAATGCAAACTTATCAAGCTGATTATGTTAGAAAGGCATGACAGCTGTATTTCTGTTACATTAAAATCTTGTTAAAAACTGTAAATTGGAAATGTTTGCTGAATGTAGTCATTAGTGATAACATAAATTAAAAATCTGCGGGGTTATAACACTGTTATATAGTGAAGGTGACAATGATTGAATGTAATGATACTGTGTTTAGATGTGTGTATTTTCTGACACTAAAATAAATCTCGAGTAAATCTATGAATAATATGCCATAATGATTATATAACCTGTGATGTTTCAGCTCGGAAATGAGCTTAACACAAGCTTATATTATGAACTTGACTGGCATCTTGTCATTAAAGCCTATGAAAACATTCTTTAGAGCAACTGATGACTGTTTGAATAAGCCTTTATAAATGTTTCTAAAGGTTTGTCATAATGGGCTTATGCAGGTGTTATGTAGTCATGAAAGTCATGATATGTAGACTGTTGCCACCCCTAGGTAAAGAATGACAAAAATGCCTATGTGGGTTTCTAGATTAGGTATAGCTATTGATATATCTTGTGTGTGTGTGTGTGTGTGTGTGTGTGTGTGTGTGTGTGTGTGTGTGTGTGTGTGTGTGTGCATTTTGATATATTCACTAGGTTAGGAAGCAGATTTGACAGACAGTTTAGTGTGAGTCTCAGTGTTGCTGAAGTGTGCAGACAGCAGAGGAAAGAGACATGCTCTGCATCATAAAGTAGTTCTTTCAAAAACTTTTTGCTCTTTGCCGTTACACTATTTCCTCCAGAATCGTTGCTGTAGTAGAGCAGAAAATATGTTTGATTGAATAAATCAAATTTAGTGTTAAACCTGTAATTAGCAGTAGCCTTTATGAATGCATGTATGTACATGACTGTGTTTGAACAAGGCAATAAATATCCATAATTCATAACTGTCTTTCTCTCTCTCTCTCCCTCTCTCTCTCTCTCTCTCTCTCTCTCTCTCTCTCTCTCTCTCTCTCTCTCTCTCTCTCTCCCTCTCCTTGCTTTCTTTCACAGTGCTGTATGTGCAGTCCTCACCTCTGCACTTTTCCAAGGAGCCCCAGTCTCAGGATGCGCTGCATGGTCGCAGTGCCATGCTGCGCTGTGAGGTCAGTGAAGTGGCTGGTGTGCAATACTCGTGGCTGCAGGATGGCCAGCCAGTGAAGGACTCTGAGCGACGCTTCATGGAGGATGGAAACCTCAAATTTTCTGCAGTGGATCGGCATCTCGACACAGGCAACTTTCAATGTGTAGCCAAAAGCTTGACCTCTGGGGAGGAGGCCAGGTCCATCAACGCTTCCTTCAACATCAAGTGTAAGTGAATAAGATCTGCCCTACAAGGACATATCATGTCCTAATATTGTGTTTAAAATGCCCTTTCCTTCTCTAGCTATGTAGAAATAGTGTTATTATTAGCTTATTAACTCAGGTAATAATCATAACCATTTTGAAGTCGTGGACCATTCTAACTTTATTTAAAAAAATCATTCTATCGCCCCCTCAGTATTGATTTATTTTAAAGATATAATTTGTCAAATCAAATATTAGACATGTACAAAAACAATTTTGCCTGTTTAATGAACCTATAGTGATTTTTTATTCCCAAAATTTCCATTCACATACACATTTTTCAGCACATTTCTCACAAAAATTGTCATTACATTATAATAATTTAAAATGATCTGCTGTTTACTTGTTTGTAAGTTACTGAGATGTGGACTAAATTCAAGCGACCAGTTGAACAGGTGAATAACTATGTGATTGTGTGGGCTGTGGTAGCTTAGTGGGTAAGGTGTTGGGCTAATGATTGGAAGGTTGTGAGTTTGAATCCAAGGTCCTACAAGATGCTACAGGCTGGGCCTTTGAGCAAGGCCATTAATGCTCAATGAGATAAAATTGTAAGTTGCTCTGGATAAGGGCGTCTGCAAATGCCAGAAATGTAAACTGTCAAAACTAAAAAATATAGTACCTCTCATAATGATGAGTTGTAACGAATTTTAAAAATGGTGGCACTCATGGCTTTGATGAACCCCATTTGGAGAAGCAAGGCTTTAGATGTCTCCTTAGAAGGACAAAGATCAAGTCAAGTCATCATGACTATAGACTTCAGAAGCAGAACTTTACTAAGGGACATTACAGTCTGATGTATCTCCCTGTCCAAAAGAATAATGGCTGACTAAGCTGCTTCCAAGTGTTAACATCCATAACATACAGTAAATAAATATTTAAAAATGTTGATATTTCATACATTTGGCCATTTTAGCCAACCATTTTGTTACACAGGAAGCTGATGAGTCTGTATGACTTCCATGTGTTTCATGTAGCAAATCCTTTTCCTCATGTGCTGTAAGCGATGTCCTCTATGGCATAGGTGATATACACTTTTCGGTTGTCAGGGAAAATCAATGGTAACATGTTAATATCATTACTGCAACAAAAGACTGGTTTGTGTGGGACTTGTGTAGAGTGTAGAAGCTTCTCCCTGGCCTAAGGTGAAGATACAGGAACTAGTTTGTCTCTGAGATATAAGTCAGGATAATCTCTTTCAAGCCAAGGACTTGCTTTTGTGCATATTTTCTACTCTTCAGTGTTTCCCTCCTATAATATTACTCTCTGAATGTCCTCTCCCAACATTTTAAACATTCACTCTGCATTGTACTGCCCATCTCCTTTTCTCATTTCTCTGCTTTGTGTAACAGAGTGCCCCTCTCTGTTCTCATAAAAAAAGCTTTGTGTTTAGAATTACCATGCAACAGGAATCTTGCTTGCAGCCATATAATTATTCGAGTCCACATGATCGATGTTTTTGCCTGTACATTAGATTTCACTTCATGGTCTTCATTCTCCAAACCATCATACCTTTTCAAAAGTTCTTTCTGCTCACAGGCTTTATTTAGGTTTTGGTCTAATCAGAAACATCAGATCCCACTTATGTTTCACACGTGACTAAAACCAAAGCTCTCTGTTCAACTCATATCCTAAATAACAGCCCTGTTTTTCCATGGACAGACGCCACTCTCTCTTTCCTCCTCCGGTTAGATTGATTTGACATGTTAATGTGTTGGCTGAGAAACACTGGAGCTAGTGAGAGATTTTTTGCGTTGTTTTATTGCTCTGGGTCCTAAAGAAAAAGAGCCAGAGAGAGGGGTAAAGTTTAGTAATGACTTCTAGTAGATTTCTTTAGATCTGAGTCCAGAAACAGTCAGGCAGTTCAGCAAGAGCCAAAGACAACGGTTTTGTTTCCTACTTGGAGTTTCTGTACTGTTTCTTGTGTTGGTTTATGTTTTTCTTCCTTTACATCAGGAAGGTTTGGGGGGATGTATGAAATAATGCAGTGTTAGGAGTTAACGGTGGTGAAGGGACTAAAAAGTTTATTTCATACTTTTTGTAATATTGTATTTATGTTCACATTTACAGCGTTTAGCAGACGCCCGTATTCAGAGCGACTTCAAAGAACAGAAGTACATCAAAACAGTTCCTCATGCTAGTATAAATAAGAATGTTATCACGCTAAGTGGGAAGTGATAGCTCACTGGTTAAGATGTTGGACTTCTGATTGGGAAGTTGGGAGTTTTAACCGCAGGATAGCCATTATGCCACCACTGAGCCCATAAACAAGGCCCTTAACCCTCAACTGCTCATAGCATATGAATGTAAATCCCTTAGTGTAGGAGGGTCAAAGATATTCCCCAACCTGCCTAATAAAGCTAAAGCTAAACTGTGTCTTAATTTACATTTTCTAGTGGGCTGTATTTCCATTGTCCATTGTCTGTACCGCTTATCCGATCTATCATCGGGTCTCGGGCGTCATCGGGCATCAAGGCAGGATACACCCTAGACGGAGTGTCAACCCATTGCAGGGCACACACACACACTCATTCACTCACGCAATCACACACTACGGGCAATTTAGAGACTCCAGGGCTGTATTTCAATAAAGAAAAATCAAAAGTGGTCTATTATTCCACTAGGGGGCAAAATAGAGCAGGACAATCCACTCAACTACTGGGAAAATGCGCTGATGATCAGTAATCCTTCATTAGCAAGGTAAAGGCTATGCTGTAACTCTTTAATGGCTCTTTCCAGAAGAACTAAATTATGTGGTTCGCAGCAATAGAGTGGAATACATATGCAATCAAGTCTTACAGTCTATTTGTATTTTTTCCCTCCACTTAAATATTTCACCTTCTTTCATAGCGTATAATTCAGATTTGTGGCATATAATCACAGCACTACAAAATAGAGAGAAGTCGAATGTGGTTAATACTTATGCAAGGTGCTGGAAATATGAATGAACAGAAATTGTTGTGATGTTGGTTTTCTAAACTAATTTATTTGATGCACATGATACTGGACTGTGTAATGTTTGTTCTAAAATCATTTTATCAGCCCTTTCTTAGAAAGAAGCTAGTAAGTTGTTCAGACAGCCAGGAGAGGATCATTCCACCATCTGGGTTTCAGGACAGAGACCAGTCTTGATGCATGTCTTAAGGGATATTTGAGCTGTGGTAGAGGCTTGAAGGGAAAGTCGTGCATAGCAGATTTGATAAATGCGACTAGTGTTACTGTGAGACTGTGAGCTACACGGTTTTCTGCACTTCTTAGGTTAGCCCACAGTGGGGCAGTAGTTTATGTTAAGGTTTTTAATGTAGCCCAAGCATGCTACCTATAAGGTGTTTTTATGTGAATAATGATGAAAAATGCATTCAGACATTCAGACACAGAATTTGAATAATCTTGGATAGATTAAACTGCCTCTTCCTGATATAACACAATACAATATACCATATTTTATATTAAGTTTTTGACTAAGCAGTCCTCAGGAATCTCAGGAGGTCTATTTTTGCTCTCTCCCAACTCTTTATACACTTAACAGGTGTGTTAAAGCTGAAAGAGGAAAAAACTGACTACTTTTGGTTCCTCTGGACTAGTTCAGGAAAAGCTATGCGCACATATAACAGAAGAAGTCATGTGACAAACACGACAAGTGATTTAGTATTAAACATATAAACACAGCCACAGCATGCTTTTTTGGCATTGTCTTGGCATAAGCAACCTGTTCATCTCCGATGTATGGAGCACACTGGAGGACACTGACAGCAGCGTTGCTTGGCTCAAGAGTAACGCCAGGAGGACAGAAAGTGGAAAGATCAGAACAGTGGGTGTCTGTATTCCATCCGTTTGAGGCTGCAGAGAAACCCATCCTCTCTGAACTCACTCCATGAGCAGGGTTTGGCATGGGAACACCAGGCTGAGGTCTCATTAACCAAGGATACTTGCTTTCCCGGCACTGTTTTTGGAGCAGCACATCTGACCTGACAGAACAGTCAGAGCTCTGTCTCAGGCAATTAATTGTGATTTATAGTTGTAATAAAAACTCTTCCACAGACAACTAGGAGTAGAGTGTAAGTGTAAGTTTCAAGGAGACACGATGACCTGTGTGCACAAGAGGGGATCTTGTAATGTAGCAGATCTTAGGAAAACATTTGTTATTTTACTTTCAGGGACATAAAAGGGTCCAGAGTAATCATATGGTTCTTTAGTCAAATCCACAGGTGTGTGTGTGTGTGTGTGTGTGTGTGTGTGTGTGTGTGTGTGTGAGAGAGAGAGAGATAGCTTCTGAGCTGAAAGGGTTCAGGCACCCACTCTGAACAAGAGGCAGCACTCTGTCAGCACACACACACACACACACACACACACACACACACACACACACTAACAGAGTCTGTATTCAAGTAGACATGCTTGTTGAGTATGTATAGAAAACAGATTCTTGTCCCTTCATTATACAAAGCTTGACTGTTTGAAAAAGGGAAAAGAATACACACACACACATGCGCACACACATGCGCACACACAACACCATTTGGACTTTCCCTGATAATAAGATAAAAATGCCTACAGACACTGGCTGATTTAAATTTAAAAAGAAAAGAAACCCCCATAATGCACTAAGCACTTATACCTCTGTAGCAACATATACTCAACACAAACAAGATGCCAGTTTCACATGTTTTCATGTATCCAGGAGGCAAAACACCAAAGGCTCTGCTTTGAGAGAGGGACCAAAATGGAAATGAGGAGGTCCAGATCAGACTGGTGTGCAGTTTGTAGATAAAATTACATCCAAAAATGAAAATTCCAAGCGCTTGTGTGAACAAGAGCAAGACAAACACATATTTTAGCATGCCTTTAGTGCAATTAGTAACTCTAAAAGCTTAACAAATGAAGCAGAGAAATGTATTAAGTCTGCTTGGTCATTTTTCAAAGTGACAACTGGTCATAAGTCCAAATGGCAGCTTGAGGTTTATTTATGAGAAATATTTATACAGCACTACAGTATGATTTATAAATAAAATGAAAATGTAAAGAAAGTGAATTAATCTCTTGGTTTTATACAATCACTTGGATTATCTTTTTAAAAAAACATTTTATACAAGATGATTTATACAAGTGATTAAAATGTCATTTAGAAAGCAGATCATTGTTAAACCAAAGAAACAAAAAAATCCCTAGGTAGCTGGGGGACACAGTGGATTTGTGGTTAGCATGTTTGCCTCGCACCTTGTGCTTCAGGGGGTTTCTCCAGGTACTCTGGATTTCTTCCCCTTGTTCAAAGGCATGTGTAGGCTGATTGGCTTCTCTAAATTGTCTGTAGTGTGTGAATGGGTGTGTGAGCATGTGTGTGATTGTGCTCCCCAGTGGGTTAGCACCCTGTCCAGGGTGTCCCCTGCTTTGTGCCCAGATTTCCCTGGGATAGACTCCAGGTTTCTTGTAATAAGTGATACAGAAGAAGGATGGGTGGATGGATTGATGGATGGATGGATTATGGATGGATGAATGGACAGAAAAATGGATGGAAGGAAGGATAGGTGTATGAATGAATGGAACGAAGGATGGATGAATGGATGGATGGGCGGATGGATGAAAAATGGATGGATGGATGGAAGGATGGACGGATGGAAGGATGGATTGATTGGTGGGTTTTTCTAAGGTAGCTGGATACGGTACAAAATCATACTGTAAGACATCTTCACTAAAACAGATTAAAAATACTATTCAGTTTTCCATTTTCCGTCTCTGTTCTGTCTCTCTCTTTGTCTTTGACGTTAGTATTCTTTTATTTTCATTCTTGAAATGTAGGACAGTGCAAACCTGTTTGTTGTTCACATTTTGTTATATTTACCTGATAGAGATTTCTGCCATGCTGGCATAGCTTGTATCTGTGCTATACTAAATCTCCACCAGGCAGCTTCATCTCCATCTGCCTTTCCTCCAAAATCCTATTGATCCAGCAGGATTCAGTCTTACCTCACACACTGTTTATTAATCTTACACACTGCTGTGGCCATGTACCATCATTCCTCAGGATGGAATTGTGTTTTTTTCAGCGTGGGAGTGTGTGATAGAGCAGAGAGATAGTTGCTTGTGTTATGTGTACATTCAGTTGTGTGGATCAGCGTGTGATCATTTCAGTAAGTGCATTACAGTGTTGCAGAAAACTGAGAATTTGTCAAAGACTCAAATAACCAAGAGAATTTGTGTAATGTGATAGAGCTGATGCTTGTGTTTGTGTGCATTTCTTCAGCTGGGGTTTTCACAGGTAATCTGAGATCAATTCAGTTGTGTAATGGAGATGTGAACTTTTTGTATTAGTAGAAATCCCCCTTGAGTGGCTAATAATTGCTATTTGTTATTATACATGTATCTAAACCAACTTTGGGAAGGATGAACTGGACTGCAGCACGCACACACACACATGCCCGCACACACACACACACACACACACACACACACACACACACACACACACACACACACACACACACACACACACACAGACCATGTCATTTGTCTTTTTCCCAGTTGTCCAGTCTGGGTGAGTCTGTGCACACTGATTTCTATTCTTGGCTGACTGGTGTACCACTTCATGTCTTCTGCTGTTGCAACCATCTACCTTAAGGTTTTGTGTGTTCTGAGATGGTTTTCTGCTCATCATGTTTCAAAAGAGTGCTTATTTTAGTCAAAATAGCTTTTGTGCTCAGACCAGTCTGGTCATTCTCCTCTGATCTCTCTCAGAGACACCCACAGAACTGCCACTCACTAGATGTTTTTTTGTTTTTTTCCACCATTCTGGAGACTCTACATCTTCTTCTTCTTCTTTCGGCTTTTCCCTTCAGGCGTCACCACAGCGAATCATCTCTCTCCACCTATCCCTATCTTCTGCATCCTCAACACTTGCACCCACTAGCATCATATCCTCATTAATTCCATCCATATACCTCCTCTTTGGCCTTCCTCTTTGCCTCCTGCCTGGCAGCTCCATGTCCAACATTCTCCTACCAATATACTCACTCTCCCTCCTCTGAACATGTCCAAACCATCTTAATCTGGCCTCCCTAACTTTGTCCCCCAAACGTCCAACATGAGCTGTCCCTCTGATGTGCTTGTTCCTAATCCTGTCCAATCTTGTCACTCCCAAAGAGAACCTCAACATCTTCAGCTCTGCTACCTCTAGCTCTGCCTCCTGTCTCTTCCTCAGTGACTGGAGACTCTACATACTGTGTGAAAATCTCAGGAGTTTCTGAAATACTCAAACCAGCTTGTCTGGCACCATCTATGCCATAGTCACAGCGATCACGCTGTTTCTTTATTCTGATGCTTGATGTGAACATTCCCTGAAGATCTGAGGATTTTCTGCACTGCACTGCTGCCATACTGCTGGATGTTATATACAGGTGCATCTCAATAAATTAGAATGTCATGGAAAAGTTCATTTACTTCAGTAATTCAACTCAAATTGTGAAACTCGTGTATTAAATAAATTCAATGCACACAGACTGAAGTAGTTTAAGTCTTTGGTTCTTTTAATTGTGATAATTTTGGCTCACATTTAACAAAAACCCACCAATTCACTATCTCAACAAATTAGAATATGGTGACATGCCAATCAGCTAATCAACTCAAAACACCCGCAAAGGTTTCCTGAGCCTTCAAAATGGTCTCTCAGTTTGGTTCACTAGGCTACACAATCATGGGGAAGACTGCTGATCATTGACACCCTTCACAAGGAGGGTAAGCCACAAACATTCATTGCCAAAGAAGCTGGCTGTTCACAGAGTGCTGTATCCAAGCATGTTAACAGAAAGTTGAGTGGAAGGAAAAAGTGTGGAAGAAAAAGATGCACATCCAACTGAGAGAACCGCAGCCTTATGAGGATTGTCAAGCAAAATCGATTCAAGAATTTGAGTGAACTTCACAAGGAATGGACTGAGGCTGGGGTCAAGGCATCAAGAGCCACCATACACAGACGTGTCAAGGAATTTGGCTGCAGTTGTCGTATTCCTCTTGTTAAGCCACTCCTGAACCACAGACAACGTCAGAGGCGTCTTTCCTGGGCTTAAGGAGAAGAAGAACTGGACTGTTGCCCAGTGGTCATAAGTCCTCTTTTCAGATGAGAGCAAGTTTTGTATTTCATTTGGAAACCAAGGTCCTAGAGTCTGGAGGAAGGGTGGAGAAGCTCATAGCCCAAGTTGCTTGAAGTCCAGTGTTAAGTTTCCACAGTCTGTGATGATTTGGGGTGCATGGTGTTGGTGTGCTTGACTGGCCAGAAAACTCACCAGACCTGAACCCCATAGAGAATCTATGGGGTATTGTCAAGAGGAAAATAAGAAACAAGAGACCAAAAAATGCAGATGAGCTGAAGGCCACTGTCAAAGAAACCTGGGCTTCCATACCACCTCAGCAGTGCCACAAACAGATCACCTCCATGCCACGCCCAATTGAGGCAGTAATTAAAGCAAAAGGAGCCCCTACCAAGTATTGAGTACATGTACAGTAAATGAACATACTTTCCAGAAGGCCAACAATTCACTAAAAATGTTTTTTTATTGGTCTTATGAAGTATTCTAATTTGTTGAGATAGTGAATTGGTGGGTTTTTGTTAAATGTGAGGCAAAATCATCACAATTAAAAGAACCAAAGACTTAAACTACTTCATTCTGTGTGCATTGAATTTATTTAATACACGAGTTTCACAATTTGAGTTGAATTACTGAAATAAATGAACTTTTCCACACCATTCTAATTTATTGAGATGCACCTGTATATATCTCTATACCTCTCTATGTATACACAGTCTTTGAAATCAAGTACCTAGTGAAGAAAACTTCTGACCCCATCATGAACACAGAAGATTTTTTATTATTTATTAACTATTCCGCAGCCTCTAACTAGGTGTTGATGCTTCCAGGCATTTTATGGAAAAAAAACCCCACATTTATTCTCTCAGACACTTGAGTCTCTTTAAGGTCTACATCACTAAGTCTTTTTTTTTTTTTTGTCCTGACAAAAAAATTATGTTTAATCTTTTTTTTTTCCCTTCAGTTTATTCATTGTCTTGTATTTCATTCGATTCCTGCTTGGCATTATTTGGTTTTATTGTGCAGACTCTTTTAGATGTGTAATTAAATAATTATGCTTGACTTATTTGATGAATGTAATCCAGCAACTCACATATTAACAAATTAGGCAAATATGTCATGACCGCTTTATTGGCTGAATTATCCAACCACCGAACCCAAACCAGTTTAACTTTGAATTCCAAAACACTTTGTATCATATAACTAGCACTTTTCTAGTTAAATAAACCTGCAGATTACTTTCCGTCTGGTGTGTCCGTCATGTTATTTTAAATTCTGATAAACTACTAAGTAATAAACATGTAAAACTACTAGTGCTGCTAGACAGATATTAACCAATTGATTTACATGACTATATAGCTTCAATATAGTTATTATTGCATATAGTAGTCGAACATTTGAACTATAACAAATGCATATAGCAGTCTATTGGGGCAGGAATCACGCTGCTAGTGCTCACTCTATAAATGTTTTCAGTCATTGTACAGGAGCAATACTGACAGGGTTGCAACTACATCTCTTAACGGGTTAGTTGAAATTAGTCCATGGCTGCTAACCTCTTATAACAAATAATCAGAATAAATTCTAATAATCCATCCATCGAGTACAACTTATCTTACATAAGGTCATGGGTAGCCTGGAGTCTATCCTAGGGGACATGGGGTACAAGGTGGCAGACAGACACACACACCCATCCACAAACACTACACAATTTAGAGATGTCAGTCAGCCGACAAAGCATGTCTTTGGATTTGGGGAGGAAACCAAAGTACCCAGAGGAAACCCCTAAAACACAAGGAGAACAAGCAAACTCCACACACACACACACACACTGTCACGTCCGGGTGCCCCGCCCTGTGCGAGGCTCGAACCCGGACCTCCGTGGTGTCACGTGCATACGCCTGCACGCTGTGGAAAGACAGATCCAGATGCAGGATACAACGAAGTGCTGCTTTTATTACACAAACACTAGACAGGGGATAACTAACATAACACTGGACAAAACGTGGTCTAACACAAAACAAGAAACAAAACCTAACCTAAACATAACTTGACTTGACTTGACAAAGCAAGACAAAGCAAAGCAAAACAAAACCTTAACACAAAAACCTCGGCACAGATAAACAATCACCAACAAGGGACATGAACACAAGGATCCCAATATATAGGGCAAAACATTAGGACTAATTGGAAACAGGTGACAATCAGGAAAGAACAATAGGCAGGGAAAGACAAGACACACAAAGAAGCAGGCTTCGGGATATCGGGAACTGTCCAGAAGTTCCTGACACACACAGGTCAAGAATCAAGTCTCCAATCCCAGAAGTGTGATTCAAACATTCTCAGGCAATGTAACTCTTATTTACAGAATTATTTTTATCCTAAGATATATTACAAATATTGGCAGAGGAAGAGGGGGATTGTAGAGTGGATCATGTCTGCAAGTGTGCTGTTTCTCATGCAAAGGCTGAGACACAAATAAGTCTAAATTTTCAAATTTGCGTAGAAGGACTGAAACCTGATTATATCTACGATACTCGGAAGAATATAATGTTAATATATCACAATATATTACTAATAATTTGTCAGATCATCATATGGCCCAGTCCTACAGCAAAAACTTACACACTTTAATGTGCAATTTTAATACACTCATTTAAAACAAATCTCCTGTTGTGTTTTCGAGCATCAGTATAAAGACGCTTTCTCTTTGCACCGGTGTTTACTTTCACACATCTTGATGTGCTGCCATTTGGAGTTGGCTCAGTGGGAGTGATGTGCTGTCAAGTGATGGATGATGTTCCCTTAAGACACTCTATCTCACTTCCTATGTCTCTGTTTCTCCATCTCCTTTAATCTATCACTTTCTCTTTATTTATTTTCTGTCAAGCATGCCACATCTACACACACCTACACACACACACACTCAGTAAATAACGTTATGGCAAGGATAAATATTGTATTTGCCATTTAAGGTTGACTTTTCCAGTGTTAAATCTTACTTACACATTTCATTCCATTTTCTATAAATCTCTCATCAGAATTACTAAAATGCTAAACGTCTAGGGAAGAGTGTTTTTTACTCTTTGTCATCTTTATCTCAGTAATCTGAAATCCTTTCTAATGCACTCTCCATTCTCCATCACCCTTTACTTCTCTTATTTATTTCCTTCTCTCCTTCTCTTTTTTCCGTATTCCTCCTCCGCTTCTGTCACACACAGTTAGCTCTGACATGCCAGGGATTGTGTGAACAAAAGCAGGCCCCTTTTAGGACTGAGCACCTCTTTATTCAGTCACAGTATTGTTCACACACTTCTAATTAAATTACGCAGGATGTCATAGCAATTTTATGCAGCATTCAACCAACCTCTTCTCTCTTCCCTTCTGTCCTCTTCTCTCCTTTTCTCTCCTCTTTTCCCCACTCCTCTATCCTCTCCTCTCCTTTCCTCTCCTCTTCTGTTTTCCCCACTCCTCTATCCTCTTCTCTTCTTTCCTCTCTCCTCTTTCCCCACTCCTCTATCCTCTTCTCTCCTTTCCTCTCTCCTCTTTTCCCACTCCTCTATCCTCTTCTCTCTTTTCCTCTCTCTTCTTTTCCCCACTCCTCTATCCTCTTCTCTCTTTTCCTCTCTTCTTTTCCCCACTCCTCTATCCTCTTCTCTCCTTTCCTCTCCTCTTTTCCCCACTCCTCTATCCTCTATTCCTTTCTCCACTTTCTCCTATTTTCTATTTTTTCCCCTAATTTCTCCTATATCCTCCTAAATTGTTTTCTCCTCTTTCTGCTCTCCTCTTTTTTTCTATCCTCTATTCTCCTCCTTTCTCCTCTCATTCCCTCACATATTTTTGCTTATGTTCTACTCTTCACTTTCTTCTTTCTTCTCCTCTCCTCTCATTTACCCTCCTCTTTTGTCCTCTCCTCTTTTCTCCTTTCTTCTCTTCTCCTTTCTTCTCCCTTCTTCTCATTTGTCCTCTGTTCTCATCTCTTCCTTTTTTCTCTCCTCTTTTTTTCCCTCTACTCTTTCTCCTTTCTTCTCCCTTCTTCTCATGTTCACTACTATTTTCACTCTTTTTCTTCTCTCATTTTCTCTGATCTTTTCTCTTCTCTCATCTTTTTCTCGATTCCCATCTTCTTTCATAATTTCTCTTCTCTTCCATTTTCTCTCCTTTTTCATCATCTCATTTTCTATCCTCTTTTTTCTTCTACTCTCTCTCCTTTCTTTTCCCTTCCTCTCATGTTTACTTCTATTTTCACTTCTTCTCTCCTCTCATTCCCTTGCATTTCCCCCCTATGTTCAACTCTCCACTTTCTTCTTTCTTCTTATCTCCTCTCCTCTTTTCCCTTCTCATCTTTTCTCCTTTCTTCCCCCTTCTTCTCATTTCTCCTCTTTTCTCCTCTCTTCCTTTTTTCTCTCCTGTTTCCTCTTTTTCTTTTCTCTCCTCTTTTTTTCCTCTAGTCTCTCTCCTTTCTTCTGACTTCTTCTCGTGTTCACTTCTATTTTCACTTCTTTTCTCCTCTTCTCTAATTTTCTTTCATCTTTTCTCCTCTCTTCTCCTCTCCTATCATCTCTCATCTCAGGTCTCATCTCCTCTTATCTTATCTTCCCATCCCTACAGTTCCCTTCTCTTCTTCATTTCCTCTCCTCTCCCACTAACTTGAGGCTATTATTAAATCTATTTGAGATTACAACTGAAACTAATTGCCATAGCAACCCATACTCAGGGTGAAGGTAACATACTTGCACTATGTGTTCCTGGATCTTGGGCATTCATTAATCTCCATAATCCCAAAAGCAGCTAGCAGGAAGCTGCCAAGATAATGCTACAGTACTGATGAGAGGCGGGCTGAGTATGAGTTCCTTTAGAGTTATGAGTTTATAATGAAGTCTGGTTGGAATGTGGAAAATAAGAAATGGTTTACGCATTATATTTTTGCAATGTGTCATTTTATTTCTTCTCTCTCTCTCTCTCTCTCTCTCTCTCTCTCTCTCTCTCTCTCTCTCTCTCTCTCTCTCCTTTTTACATTTCTCTCTGTACATCCTAACTCAAACAGATGAGGCTGCTGCTCCCTCTTTCTACTGAGTTCTACAGTGTTTCTGTCTTCGTGTGTGTGTGTGTGTGTGTGTGTGTGTGTGTGTGTGTGTAATTCAACATCAGCATTATATTCTTATACACTTCCTAATGAAATACAGGAAATGTGTGTGTGTAATTGAACATCAGCATTATATTCTTATACACTTCCTCATGAAATACAGGAAATACAGAATGGATGAACGTCTCTCACCCTTAAGGAGTTCTAGGCTAAAACTTGTTATGATCGTCTCTATGAAGCAGCAGTATGTGTATCTCTCCTGCAGTCTGTCATCAAGGCGCACTCACTCTATACCATTTTTGATGGTTAGCCATAATCCCCCCAAGGGCTGCGCTGGACGGGCTAGACTCTGAATTAATGTAATGTGACAACCCTGTGTGTGTGTGTGTGTGGGTGTTTGCATGTGTGTGTGGGTGTTTGTGTGTATGTGTGTTTTGCGTGTTTGCGTGTATGTGGGCTTCCTCTGTACAGTAAGTCATTCCTTGCATATTTTATGTATAATAAATTCATACAGGCCAGGAGCATCAAAAGTGTACAGCTCAAGCGTTCACGCTGGATTTAATGCACACACACACACACACACAAGCACAATAACATCTAGGTCAAACAAACAGTGAAAGCATCTAACACAGTAATGAGAGTTGCCTCACAGCCCTGTGCTTTTCGAGCAGATGATGAGGGATGGAAAATTGTTTGCACGCAATCTGTGTGTAGCTGCATAAACAACCTCCTGCACTATTAATCTAATACTACACACTCACCGCTGCCAAAGATCTCAAAAAGCCAGCTAATGCTTATTACTTAATATGTCTTCTTCTTTCTTCTTCTTCTTTCGGCTTTTCCCTTCAGGGGTCGCCACAGCGAATCATCTCTCTCCACCTATCCCTATCTTCTGCGTCCTCAACACTTGCACCCACTAGCTTCATATCCTCATTAATTACATCCATATACCTCCTCTTTGGCCTTCCTCTTTGCCTCCTGCCTGGCAGCTCCATGTCCAACATTCTCCTACCAATATACTCACCCTCCCTCCTCTGAACATGTCCAAACCATCTTAATCTGGCCTCCCTAACTTTGTCCCCCAAACGTCCAACATGAGCTGTCCCTCTGATGTACTCGTTCCTAATCCTGTCCAATCTTGTCACTCCCAAAGAGAACCTCAACATCTTCAGCTCTGCTACCTCTAGCTCTGACTCCTGTCTCTTCCTCAGTGACACTGTCTCTAAACCATACAGCATGGCCGCTCTCACCACTGTCCTGTACACCTTCCCCTTGATTCTCGCTGATATTTTCCTATCACACAGAACTCCCGACACCTTTCTCCACCCATTCCAACCTGCCTGTACTCGCTTCTTTACCTCTTTCCCACACTCTCCATTACTCTGGACTGTTGACCCCAAGTACTTAAACTCCTGTACCTTCTTCACCTCTTCACCCTGTAACCTTACTGTTCCACTTCCCTCCCTTTCATTCACACACATGTACTCAGTCTTACTACGACTGACTTTCATTCCTCTTCTCTCCAGCGCAAACCTCCACCTCTCCAGGTTTTCCTCCACCTGCTCCCTGCTCTCACTACAGATCACAATGTCATCTGCAAACATCATTGTCCAAGGAGACTCCTGTCTGACCTCCTCTGACAACTGGTCCATCACCATAGCAAACAGGAAGGGGCTCAGAGCTGATCCCTGATGCAGTCCCACCTCCACATTGAACTCCTCTGTCTGACCTACAGCACACCTCACCACTGTCCTGCTCCTCTCATACATGTCCTGCACCACTCTGACATACTTCTCTGCTACTCCTGACTTCCTCATACAGTACCACAGCTCTTCTCTTGGCACCCTGTCATACGCTTTCTCCAAGTCTACAAACACACAGTGCAACTCCCTCTGACCATCCCTATACTTCTCCATCAAAATCCTCAGAGCAAAAATTGCATCTGTTGTGCTCTTTCTGGGCATGAAGCCATACTGCTGCTCACAAATTTCCACTACCTTCCTTAACCTAGCTTCCACTACTCTTTCCCATAGCTTCATTGTATGGCTCATCAACTTTATCCCCCTATAGTTGCTGCAACTCTGCACGTCACCCTTATTCTTAAAGATCGGCACTAACACACTTCTTCTCCATTCCTCAGGCATCCTCTCACTCTCTAAAACCCTGTTGAACAAACTAGCTAAAAATTCCACTGCTGCCTCTCCCAGACACTTCCAGACCTCCACCGGGATGTCGTCAGGACCAACTGCCTTTCCACATTTCATCCTCTTCAAAGCCTTCCTGACTTCATCCTTTCTAATCTTATCTACTTTCTGTTCCACAGAGTTCACCCCTTCTACTCTTTTTTCCCTCTCATTTTCCTCATTCATCAGCTCCTCAAAGTATTCCTTCCATCTCCTCTGTACATTCTCCTCACTTGTGAGCACCCTTCCATCTCTATCCTTAATAACTCTAACTTGCTGCACATCCTTCCCATCTCGATCCCTCTGCCTAGCTAACCTGTACAAGTCCTTCTCTCCTTCTCTAGTGTCTAACCTAGTGTACAGCTCGTCATATGCCTTCTGCTTGGCCTTAGACACCTCCCTCTTCACTCTGCGCTGTAACTCCTTGTATTCCTGTCTATTCTCTTCAGTCCTGTCCATGTCCCACTTCTTCTTGGCTAACCTCTTCCTCTGGATACTATCCTGAACTTCCTCATTCCACCACCAAGTCTCCTTATCTTCTTTCCTCCTTCCAGATGACACACCCAGCACCTTTCTCCCTGTCTCCCTGATCACTTCTGCTGTAGTTTCCCAGTCATCTGGAAGCACTACCTGACCACCCAGAGCCTGCCTCAACTTCTGTCTAAATTCCTCACAACATTCCTCCTTTTTCAGCTTCCACCACTTGGTTTTCTTCTCTATCTTTGACCTCTTCTTCTTACAGACCATCAAAGTCATCCTACACACCACCATCCTATGCTGTCTGGCTACACTCTCTCCCACTACCACTTTACAGTCACTAATCTCTTTCAGATTGCCTCTTCTACATAGGATGTAGTCTACCTGTGTTCTCCTACCTCCACTCTTGTAAGTCACTCTATGCTCCTCCCTCTTCTGAAAATAAGTGTTAACCACAGCCATGTCCATCCTCTTAGCAAAGTCCACTACCATCTGTCCTTCAAGGTTCCTTTCCTTAACTCCAAACTTGCCCATCACCTCCTCATCACCTGTGTTCCCCTCACCAACATGTCCATTAAAATCCGCTCCTATCACCACTCTCTCACCCGTGGGAATACTCTCCATCACCTCATCTAATTCACTCCAGAATCTCTCTTTCTCCTCTAACTTACAACCTACCTGTGGGACATAACCACTAACAACATTCAACATCACCCCTTCAATCTCTAACTTCAGACTCATCACCCTGTCTGACACTCTCTTCACCTCCAGAACATTCCTCACCAACTCCTCCTTCAGGACCACACCTACCCCATTTCTCTTACTATCCACACCATAATAAAACAGCTTGAATCCTGCTCCAATACTACGAGCCTTGCTACCCTTCCACCTGGTCTCCTGTACACACAGTATATCCACCTTCCTTCTCTCCATCACATCAGCCAGCTCTCTACCTTTCCCTGTCATAGTACCAACATTCAGAGTTCCAATTCTCAGTCCTACACTCTTACCTTTCCTCTTCTCTCTCTGTCTGTGCACTCTCCTCCCTCCTCTACTTCTTCGACCAACAGTAGCCCAATTTCCACCGGCGCCCTGTAGGTCAACGGCGCCGATGGCGGTCGTTGTTAACCCGGGCCTCGACCGATCCGGTATGAAATTCGTACTGACGATTCGCATGGTTAAATTTGGCAATGTTTTACGCCGGATGCCCTTCCTGACGCAACCCTCTCTATTTATCCGGGCTTGGGACCGGCACAGAAGTCACTGGACTGTGACCCCCATGGCTAGATTTATTACTTAATATGTAAGTATCTTAATAATCTGTGCATAAAATGTTGCTTGTGTTCAGTGTCATTTCCTGAGAAGGCAGAAAGAGGTATAGAAGTGTGATGCTGGGGTTTTGCTTCTCTTTCTGAACATAATGAAGTTTAGGTGTGTTCTAGCTAATACTCAACAGTCTCAGTAAAAAAAGAAAGAAGTATAGAGTTTTTTTCTTATGTTTGCAACTTTATTTATTTACTTACTTTATTTATTTATCAACTTTAATTATTTACATGAATTTGCATTCCTGAAGAAACCTTGTATTTTTAAATTTTTGTAGTATTGTGTAATATTTTTCTTTTTGTATAATACTTTTCCTTTTTGTGTAATACTTTTCCTTTTTGTGTAATACTTTTCCTTTTTGTGTAATACTTTTTCTTTTTGTGTAATACTTTTCCTTTTTGTGTAATACTTTTTCTTTTTGTGTAATACTTTCCTTTTTGTGTAATACTATTCCTTGTAAGGTCATACCCTTCTTTTTTGTGTAGTACCTTTTGCTTTTTGTGTAATACTTTTCTTTTTTGTGTAATAATTTTTATTTTTTCTTTAATACTGTTCCTTTTTTGTAGTACTTTTTCTTTCTGTGTAATAATTTTTCTCTTTGTGTAATACTTTTCCATGTTTTAATACTGATACTGTTCTTTTGTTATGTAATACTTTTTGTTTTTGTGTAATCCTTTTTTTGTATGAAATTTGCTGTAACAACCTGTATGACTGAATGGAGAAACATAATGAGAGCTTCCAGGCAGATGTACAGCAGGATATAATTAGACAGTTAACATCATTACTGTTCTGTGGCATTTTATAACAAAAAATGCTGTACAGGACCAGTTCACATTCTTTGTGGATCAAAATGACAAGAGGTTTCATTATAGTGTTTATTCAGTAGGCTTGATTCAATAAGAACAGTGACTGAAGTGACATCTGCATTTAGAGCATTGGGAAAGACCACAGTGAAGAAAAGCTGCAGATTGTGGTTGAAAGCGCTTATTCAGAGTCCATTATGCTTGTGCATTAGTGTGACAAGCGACTGGTTTTCAGGTGACAGAGAATGTTAATGATGATCGGTCATGAAAAAGAAATAGAAAGAAAAACAGGTGGCTCAACACCTTACTTACATACATTCAAATTTGCATTCATTTGTGGCCCAAAGTTATAAAAAGAAGTGAATTACTTATTAATTAGTTATTATAAGAATCATGTATTGTTTATTATTAGAATTAATTAATAAGATTACAATCAGAAAAATATAAACCAGGCAGCACTCCCATGTCTCTGGTGTTCTAATGATATCCCGGGTTTCTTTCCTAACCAGGAAAAGATGCATTTGTTCAAATACTGACTGCAAATACTAAATGTGGTTTATGCTAGCTTCGAACAACGACATGCCTGGAACATAACACACAGTGTATGAGACATGCATTGTCTCTTCTATATCTTATTTATAAGCTGAAAAGCATGAACGTTGTGTTCAAGAGCAAACAAGATATTTGTATGCGCATGCAAGTGTCCAAGGTGAAAAAGAACAGATTCAATCTGCCGTGTTTATCGATGAGTGTGTCTACAAAAAATAAAGGTCCAATCAAAATAAATAGCTTGGTAGAAAAAAACAAACACACACCAATCTAGTTTAGCTGAACAGAGAATACATCCTGCATCTGCTTCCTTTCCAAACTCATGCTAATAACTACCATACTGCAAACTCTGCTTTATCATCTATTCACTTGCTCCACTCTAAAGGAACGTTGCTAACATTACACAAAATTTCCATAAGTCTTACAACACTTATGTGCAGTACTCTTGCAACTCTTGTTCAAAATGTTTCTCTGATTACATGAGTACAACACTGATCATTGGAAACTATAAAATCCTCAGGGTTTTTTTTATATGTGCTATGTGTTTCTATGTTCTATCTATCTATCTATCTATCTATCTATCTATCTATCTATCTATCTATCTATCTATCTATCTATCTATCTATCTATCTATCTATCTATCTGTCTCTGTCTATCTGTCTACCTGTCTGTCTTTCTGTCTGTCTGGTCATCTGTCTGTCTGTCTATCTATCTTTCTGTCTGTCTGTCTGTCTATCTATCTTTCTGTCTGTCTAGCTATCTTTCTGTCTGTCTGTCCATCCATCTGTCTGCCTATCTATCTATCTATCTATCTATCTATCTATCTATCTATCTATCTATCTATCTATCTATCTATCTGTCTGTCTGTCTGTCTGTCTGTCTGTCTGTCTGTCCATCCACCTGTCTTTCTATCTTTCTGTCTGTCTATCTATGTTTCTGTCTATCTTTCTGTCTGTCTGTCTATCTATTTGTTTGTCTGTCTGTCTGCTTATCTTTCTATCTATCTATCCATCTATCTATCTGTCTATCTATCTATCTATCTATCTGTCTGTCTGTCCAATCCACCTGTCTTTATATCTTTCTGTCTGTTTATCTATCTATCTATCTATCTATCTATCTATCTATCTATCTATCTATCTATCTATCTATCTATCTATCTATCTATCTGTCTGTCTGTCTGTCTGTCTGTCTGTCTGTCTGTCTGTCCATCCACCTGTCTTTCTATCTTTCTGTCTGTCTATCTATGTTTCTGTCTATCTTTCTGTCTGTCTGTCTATCTATTTGTTTGTCTGTCTGTCTGCTTATCTTTCTATCTATCTATCCATCTATCTATCTGTCTATCTATCTATCTATCTGTCTGTCTGTCCATCCACCTGTCTTTATATCTTTCTGTCTGTTTATCTATCTATCTATCTATCTATCTATCTATCTATCTATCTATCTATCTATCTATCTATCTATCTATCTATCTATCTATCTATCTATCTATTTTGTGTACATAACACTGTATATTTAGTTTTTAAATTTTACATTGAGGGAGGCACGGTGGCTTAGTGGTTAGCACGTTTGCACCTCCAGGGTTGGGGGTTCGATTCCCGCCTCTGCCATGTGTGTGTGGAGTTTGCATGTTCTCCCCGTGCCTCGGGTTTTTTTTCCGGGTACTCCGGTTTCCTCCCCGGTCCAAAGACATGTATTCTAGGTTGATTGGCATCTCTAAATTGTCCGTAGTGTGTGATTGTGTGAGTGAATGAGAGTGTGTGCGCCCTGCGATGGGTTGGCACTCTGTCCAGGGTGTATCCTGCCTTGATGCCCAATGACGCCTGAGATAGGCACAGGCTCCCTGTGACCCGAGAATAGATCGGATAAGCGGTTGTGCATTAGTGTGACAAGCAACTGGTTTTCAGGTGACAGAGAATGTTAATGCAGATCTGTCATGAAAAAGAAAATATAAAGAAAAACACGTGGCTCAACACCTTACTTTCATACATTCAAATTTACATTCAAATTTGCATTCATTTGTGGCTCAAAGTTATAAAACGAAGTGAATTAGTTATTGTAGAAGAAGCGCCAGACGCAGATGATGTAGGATCTATACACGGATTTAACAGAAGAGCAGACAAATCCTAATCGGCAAGGGTCGTGAACGGGAACACGGGAAATAATCAAAACCGGAGATCAGTCAACACAGGCAAACAAAACCGTAAATGCAAAACCGTAACTCATAAATATTGGGAAACAAAGCAGAGATCATACACAGGTAATCCAAACAATGGCAGGTAAATACAGTGGTGTGAAAAAGTGTTGGCCCCCTTCCTGATTTCTTATTTTTTTGCATGTTTGTCACACTTTAATGTTTCAGATAATCAAACACATTTAAATATTAGTCAAAGATAACACAAGTAAACACATCATGCAGTTTTTAAATGAAGGTTTTTATTATTAAGGGAAAACAAAATCCAAAACTACATGGCCCTGTGTGAAAAAGTGTTTGCCCCCTAAGCCTAATAACTGGTTGGGTCACCCTTAGCAGCAACAACTGCAATCAAGCGTTTTCGATAACTTGCAATAAGTCTGTTACAGCGCTGTGGAGGAATTTTGGCCCACTCATCTTTGCAGAATTGTTGTAATTGAGCCACATTGAAGGGTTTTCGAGCATGAACCACATTTTTAAGGTCATGCCACAGCATCTCAATCGGATTGAGGTCAGGACTTTGACTAGGCCACTCCAAAGTCTTCATTTTGTTTTTCTTTTTCTTTTTTCATTTTGTTTCAACACTTTTTCACACCACTGTACATGGCTCAGTAAGTTCCACAAGAAACGATACTTCGCGCAGTGAGTGGCGTTTAAAGAACCCGGAAGCGTTCCTTCCTTGGTGGTGCTAGAATTCGGGTGAGGGCTCCCTCTGGCGGTCTGATGGAAGTGCCACCAGGTGAGATGTTACAGAGACAAGCCCCCAAGGAACACCTTCAGGTGTTCTAAGGTGAAGGCACCCACAGGGACATGGGGCAGGCCTGTTGGGATGGGGCCGATGAAACTCCTCCACCAGGGCGGGGACCAAGATGGCACTAGCATTAACCCATGAATGTTCCTCTGGACCGTACCCCTCCCAGTCCAACAGATATTGAAGTCAGTTTCTGTGGTGCCGGGAATTCAGGAGGGTGTGTACCAGGTAGGCCAGGGCCCCGTCGATATCCAGTGGAAGTGGTGGTTCATTACCTGTGGGATCATTATTGTGGAGAAAATGTGCTGTAGGTCCGGATTACCTGATTGAACAACATTGTGGCTGTTTCTATGGCTTTGGGTAGGCACTTTACCGGGACCAGTCTGCAGGCTTTGGAGAATCTGTCAATCGCCACCAAGATTGTGTTGTAGCCCTCCGAGTCTGGAAGGTCTGTGATGAAATCAACCGCAATTTGCGACCAGCGTCGCTGGGGAATTGGTAGAGGTTCCAGCAGCCCTGTCCGAAGCTGACAGCTCGTCCTGGAGTGGGCGCAGGTGGCATATGCCTTGACGTATTCCTCCACGTCATGGGACAGTGGGGGCCACCAGAACTTATTCCGTATCAGGGTGATGGTGCGGTGAATGCCCGAGTGACCCGAACTGGGGGTCGTGTGTTCCCATTGTAGCACACTGGGACAAAGTGGGGTAGGCACATAGAGCTTGGACGGAGAACAGGCTAGTGGTGGAGGTTTGGCTTCGTGGGCTCGCTGGATCTCCTCCATGGGGTTCCATCTGATGGGAGTAAGCACGATCGCGGGTGGTAGAATAGGCACTGGGTGTGACGGTGAGCTCACGTGATCAGTATGACAGAGCGTCTGCTTTGCCATTCTTTGTTCCAGGCCGATATGTCACAGAAAACTGGAATCGTCTGAAAAATAATGCCCATCGGGCTTGTGTGGAATTCAGGCATTTGGCTTTACGTAAATACTCGTTTTTTCAATGATCCATCAGTACGAGGAATGGGTGCCGTGCACACTCAAGCCAGTGTAGCCACTCCTCCAGTTCTTCCTTATTAGACAGGAGTTCCCAATTGCTAGAGTCTATCTCCACTCCCCTCTATGAGATAACGTATCCCAGGAATGTGATAGTGTCCTAGTGCAGGAGAAGTTGAGGGTCGGATGTATTCCGTAGATAGGCTTTCCCCAATGTAGTCCATGGCCTTACTCTCAGGAAGGGAAAGTGGGTAAACTCTACTTTTGGGCGGCATGGCGTTGGGCAGCAGGTCTATGGCACAATCCCAGGGGCGGTGGGGGGTGGGGGTCAGGTGGCCCTCTCCTTACTGAACACCTCTTGGAGATCCTGGTATTCCCGTGGGAGAGTCATGGTTCCTGAGTTTAACGGACTTTTGATGGATGTGGCGAGGCAGGGGCTTGAGACAATGTTCTTGAAGCAATGGTTCAGGCAGTAGGATGACCATTGTGTTAATTCTCCCTCTCTCCAGGATATGTGTGGGCTGTGTAGCTGCAACCAGGGGAAGCCCAGGATGATGGGATTGGCAGGAGAATAGATTACATAAAAAGAGAGCTCCTCAATATAAAAAAGTCCTACTTGGAGTGTGATGGGATGGTCTGGCATGTAATGTAGCCCTTCCCGATGGATCGGTTGTTCACGGCCATCACTTGAAGACGGGTGACACACAGTAGTGTGGGAAGGTGCAGTTCCACCATGAGATGGTGGTCGATCAAATTGACGGCTGCTACAGAATCCACTGAGGCCGAAATAACGAGGAACTGTTGAGCATAGTGCAATTGTACAGGCAAAGTCAAACATGAATATAAGGAATTCCCCCCCACCTTGGAAGTTGTGGGTCTCTCCGGACACCCGATGGCCCGAGCCTCCACAGTAGAAGCACAACAGGAGACAGGCCCAATGCTGTCGCTCTTCCTGAGACACTTGGGGTTGGCCTAGTTGCATAGGTTCTGGCGCAGTGCGTTGACGGACACCTGGTCGTTGTTGGTGGAGGAGATAGTCCAGTCGGAGCCTACTCACGGTACACATCCGGCTGGTGCGCGAAGACGTTGTCACATTGCCTTAGAAAACCCTGACAGCGATCTGCGTAACCATCGAACTTTTCCGGAAGGGCCATTCGCACTAACTCACTGCGTGGGGGTGATACACTCCTGATATGACCAAATAATCGCTCCCTGATGAGCCACCACAGCCTGGAGGTGAGCCACAGCCTGGATCCATTTCAGGCAAAGCATTCTGTAAAGAATGTGGATGATCTAGGATCCATACGTGGATTTAATAGAAGAACAGACAAATTAGTTAGTTATTATTAGAATGATTTATTATTTACTATTAGAATTAATTAATAAGCTTACAATCAGAAAAATATAAACCATGTCTCTGGTGGTCTAATGATATCCCGGGTTTCTTTCCTAATCAGGAAAAGATGTATTTGTTCAAATACTGACTGCAAATACTAAATGTGGTTTATGAACAACAACATGCCTGAAACATAACACACAGTGTATAAGACATGCATTGTCTCTTCTATATCTTATTTATAAGCTTTATAAGCTGGTGTGTTCAAGAGCAAACGAGACATTTGTATGCAAGTGTCCAAGGTGAAAAAGAACAGATTCAATCTGCCGTGTTTATCGATGAGTGTATCTACAATACAGCTCCAATCAAAATAAATAGTAGAACATATTATTGGTTATGTTTGGACTAGAAAAAGAATTGTTCTTAGATTTATTTTTTATTATATATAAAGAAACTGAATTATTATAATATCCAGTATAATTTTGTTTGCCTTATTGAGTGAGTCTGTTGGTATCATGCATACTGTGGTAGCTTATACTCACATATGCAGTGATTTTATTACCATTTGCTGTACTGTAAGTCACCAGGAGGTGTTTTTACTTTTGGTTGCTACAGTAATAATGTTTCTCAGTGGGTGGCATTCAACTTTTAACAACAAATCTTGCTGCTACGATGAAACATTCAGCAGTGAGATTTGGTGTTTGTATATAAAATTTAGCAGTGTGTATATGCCACATATCATGCAACATGAAGGAGAAGCAATGTGTGCTCTGTTCCAGGGATCATATGCAGTCTACTGTGTTCACTCCTACTGTACTGAGTCACTCCATGTCATAAGGTTAAACTTTTCTCAGCTTTGTAGCATTTTCGGACACGCCCACATCTGGTCACCGATGGTTGCTGAAAGTGGCCAGATCTCATCTTTACCGAATAGTCTCTGGATGCTTTGTTGCTGCAAGTCATTGTGTGTTCATGCGTGAACGCCCCTTGTGTAAAGAAATCCTCCTTACTCCAAAGCTTGGCTGGTATTTTCTTGATGGAGCTCTGTCCATGAGCGATTCCCATGTACTTACAGAGATTTGTGCAGATTCATGTTTTTATGACATGTCTAACTAACCTCTGCTGTTTTTTTTTTTTATACAAAAGAGCATGCATATGGATCTAAACTTCTTTTTTTTATTTTGCGTTTTCTTCTTATTGTTGTCTTGTTCTCATGGCTCAACTATATAGTCTCTGAGTCTTTGCTTGGTTAGATATTGACTTGTCTCCCCCTTCACCCCCTTGGGTTAGACACAGATATCTCATAACTCCTCACAGTCAGATCCATTTACATTTTAGTGTGTGATATGTTTGCATTCCTGTAATGTACTTCATCTCTCACCTCAGGGCTCGACAGCGGCCCGGTG
Organism: Hemibagrus guttatus; assembly: GCA_033459395.1. NCBI lineage: Eukaryota > Metazoa > Chordata > Actinopteri > Siluriformes > Bagridae > Hemibagrus > Hemibagrus guttatus. The sequence continues at coordinate 20,848,310 of JAUCMX010000002.1, forward strand.
ACTCTGAAAGAACCTGACTCTGTGGAGGAGATCGATGATGCTGAACAAATCATATTACAGTGCCAGATTAATGGACACCCAAGGTAAGTCAGTGGCTTCTTTATTCTCACTCAATTTTTCTCATTCTGTGTCAAATGGTCTCTATTCTGTCTATAACAAAATAGAACAGAGCTGAAACAGTTACTAATGTTAAGTGAAGTGTATTTTTCTTCCATCAAAATGTACAAAGCTTATATATGTTAATCATGTTATAACAATGTTATAACACTGACAGAATGTCTTTGACTGAGATTTGTGAAAAAGAATATTTAATGACTGTCCGGTGTCAAATGTCCTCTGAGTGTAAAATGTGTTTTTGTCACCTTGCAGGCCGAACATTAAATGGTACAAAGATGGAGTATTGCTGACGGTAAGAGAGAGGAGCCTCACTCTGAGAAGACCTGTCCCTGGAGATTCAGGCACATATAGCTGCTGTGCACGCAATGGAGCTGGTCAACTCTGCAGCAACTTCAACTTCACCCTCAACATTATAGGTAAATACATTTAGTTTCAAGGTTCAAATTCATTGTCATGTCATAAAGAGTGCTTTAATTATCTGTATACAATGAAATTCTTGTGCAGTTGTACACTTCTATGCACAGTGCCACAATGAAAAGTAGCTCTTACGTTGTAAAAAAAATTTGAACACAGACAAAAGACAGTGCATGATTATTAATGAATGGAAGGAGTGTGTGTATTACTCCACCGTGCTCTGACCTGGTTTAGAGAGATGAAGGTGAGTATGATTCTCTGCACTGAGGGACTCCTCACTGCTGTCAGCAGCCTTTAATAACACAGGCGAAGAGCTGCATCTGTAAATATGTCAAAGATTAGATGATTTTGTCTTCCTCTGCCAATCTGTCTCTGTGTCTCTGCTGATGGTAACATCTGTTCTTATAATTAAATGCCAACACACACACACACGCACCACTCCATCTGTCTCTGTGTCGCAGATAAGACGATTCCTCGTGTGCTGGTGGCTCCAAAGGATCAGGTGGTGTTGAGGAATGAAGAGGCCGTGTTTCATTGTCAGTTCTCCGCCAAACCTCCACCTGTAGTCGAGTGGTTCCATGAGTCAGAGCCTGCAACCACCAAGCCACGGTCAGTCACAGACCCAGGCCTTGCTTTTCCCTTTTCTTCTCTTCTGTTTCCACTTTTTCTTTTTTTCTGTTCATCTTTTACTCATCTTTTACTTTACTCTTTTTACTTTTTTCTTCTTTTCTTTTCTTTTCTTTTCTTTTCTTTTCTTTTCTTTTCTTTTCTTTTCTTTTCTTTTTTCTTTTCTTTTCTTTTCTTTTTTTTCTTTTCTTTTCTTTCTTTTTTTCTTCTCACATTTTTCTGTTTTATTATCTGTCCTTTTTTCTTTTTCTCACTTTTTTCTTTTCATTTTTTTCTTTTTAGATTTCTTTTCTTTTTCTTTTCCATCTTTTTTATTTTCTTTTTGCCATCTTTTTCTCATTGCTTTTTTATATTTAATTTCCTTATTTTCTCTATTCTTTCATTTTCTCTTTTTTCTTTTCTTTGTTCACTTTTCTTTCCTTCTTTTTGCTTTAATGTCATTTATTAGTTTCATTTTTTAATGTCTTTTCTTTCACTTCATTTGTCTGGACATGCAGCGGTGCTTCAGCAGAAGGTTGTGAGAGTGTACTGTATACGTCTGTGTGTATTTTTTCACTGACAAAAATGCTATTATTCATTGAGAAACACACTGTTCCCGTCTGCTTCCTCTCATGCTGTTTCAAAGACTCGGCACAGGGCAGCAGCTCAGAGGAACTGCATTACACTAATTACATTCAGCTTTTTCTGTTGCTGTTGGCGCTGGAGCTGCGTAATTCTGCACAGAGGGTCTCCAAGGTCACTTACAACCCAGAGCTTTAGTTTAATCAGTAAAGGTGTTATTGCTGAGATAAAACAGAAAAAAACACAGATAGGTTCTGAAAGTTTATGTTTAATGCCTGTCTGTATCAGATTTATAGCTTACTTACCTAATTACTTGCTTATTTATTTACTTACCTATTTACCTACTTCATTACTTTTGATTACAATTTGTTGGTTGATTGATTGATTAGTTTTTGATTTATTCATTTATTTGTTTGTTTATTTATTTAATTACTTATTTGTTTATTTATTCATTTGCTTATTTATTTTTGTAATTGCTTGCTTACTTGCTTACTACTTGCTTACTCACTTGGTTATGCTTTTTAACTCTTCCACCTCTCTCTCTCTCTGTTTGTGTGTGTGTGTGTGTGTGTGTGTGTGTGTGTTTCAGGGTTTTTGTGTATGATAACGGCACGCTGCGCATCTCTCAGGTGAAGCCTCGTAATACAGGCCGCTACACTTGTGTGGTTCGCTATGGAACTGATAAGCAGGTTGAGGTGGAAGCTACTCTGCACATTGCAGGTAAGAGCTTACAGTTTACACACACACACACACACACACACACACACACACATAGTTCCTCACATATAATTAGATCACTTTTCACCCACACCTTTGCTAACACTCCATTAACAAACGCCAGTCTTCATCTTTCTGAATCCTAATTGCCTTTTTGACATTTCAGCTGCAGTCCTCTGTTTGAGTCTCTCTCATCTGCTTCCTCCACTTCTTCAACTTCCTCAAATGTGTCATTCTCCACAACTAAAATTTCTGATAGCAGGATGTTTACAGCCTTTTCTTTTGCTCCTGAAGCTCCACACTGTTGTGCTCATGGCTGTGATTACTGTGATAATGTGTTAAGCTAAGTGCTTCTCAGTTGTAGTCTTCCTATTATTCAGACTTTACTCTAACTAGATGTGAGCTATATGACAAAAATTTTAATGTATAACACCATGTGCACAGTCTGTGAATGTAGAGGTTTTCTAGCAAATTGCCAGAAAACAGTAGTGATTTAAATAGAAAAGCTGGTATTTTATTTAATATCTACAAAAATAAATCAATTAACGTTGACAAAGAAAAATGGAATGAATAATTCGGCCAAAAATGTGTCATTGTACAATATGAACAATTCAGTACATAATAATTGATGAGTGAGCTGTCCAGACAGTTTGGATGAAAAGATTTATTAGGATGAATTATTAGGATTAAATCTGTAAAATAATAGTGTTCCAGAAGTATTCATGCATAAGGGAAAAGTAACACTTTTTACCAAATATATTTCAGGTTTTTTTTCAGATGTAGTTTATATTACATTTTTCAGATAGTCTTAAGAAGAGTGTATTGAAATAGTTCTCATGGCTCAGGCAGGAAGCTGTCACAGTTTTAATGGACGTACGATTATATGCATAACACCAGAAGAGTTAAACACGAGTTAATCATGCGGTGAAGATTCGAAGCTGTGCGAGTTTAATCGAGTTTTCCATCATTGATATTATTTATAAACATGTTTTTTTCAGCTATTGAGATATTGCACTTTTAACAATGGACACTGTCACACAGTAACTTTATAGGAATAAAAAATTTCCAAATAAAAATGGTGAAGATTAAAATGTAAGAAATATACCTTGAGAGGAACCAGACTGAAAATGGAACCCATCCTTGTCTGGGTGACACTGAATGTAGTGATTATAAAACATTTCCCTTATATACATAATTGTATAAGTACAATTGTGTAACCATGAGCTTTTGAGCAACTTATGAGTTTGAGTATAATTTTGACAATGATTGGTTATGATTTCTACAAATTGAACAAAAAAAAAAAATACAAAAATGAGGCTGTGCTTCATGAACACAATTTTTGAGAACTGCTGAAATAGTGAAAAGATCACTTTTAATTTTGAAAAGGTTCTTCTTTACAGAAATTAATAAACAAACAAATACTTTCAGAGTTGAAGTCCAAGTGTGAGACTGTTAAGAGGGGAAAAAACAGACATTGTAATTTAAGTTCAAAGAAAACCTTAGATGTTTTCTAAAGGCTTAGATGAATACCCATTTCACAAACACGTACACACACACACACACACACACACACACATACACACAAACAAACCTAGCTTTCCCAAGCATCAAAACCACACATTATTGCATAATAGTCACCGTAATGTGACAAACACTACAGGGCAATGCTGAGTACATAATTATAGGAGAACATAATCATTCTGTATGAACTCTAAAGCTTCAGGAACTGACAGAGTGTAGCTAAAGCTAGTCCCTGTTTAATCCTCTTGTGGGTTGCTTTGCATTATTCTAGACCAGAGTAATGTGTTTAAGGGCAAAGGTAAGTTGCTATACTGCTGAACTTTCAATGGAGAAGCTAAATTTCCTGTAGCTAAATTATTTCAACGTGCTGATACATGACTTCTGAATGCAGCAGTGTAGACAGACATTCAGAGTTTTGTTTGAAAGTTTTTGCTGTATGTATGCGATGTCAATTGAACTATAGTCAGATGACTCTCTAAATGTTTGCGCCTCTTCCCTATTGCAGAGATTGAAGATATGGGTGGCAGGGTTTATAAATATTTCTCTGCTAACAACATGGAACGGCTAACGTGTTTGCCTCCACGGGGTCACCCCGAGCCTGTGGTGTGGTGGGAGAAGGATGGTGTCCGAGTGCCCAATGAAGGCCGGGTGCACCAACAGGATGGAGACCTGATTTTTGGTCCCACTGTGGTTGGAGACTCGGGAACATACGTGTGCATGGCGCAGAATAAGGCGGGCCAGAGGCGGCAGGAAGTCAGCATCACTGTGGCGGGTGAGTATGGACAAATTTTCACGTGTGCATTGTAAATTAAGCAATTCTAACTTAATCATAATGTAGCTATGAAAATTAAGATAGTTTAACGTAATAAATATTTAAATATGCATTAACATTAAAAACATTTGTAATGAAAACATTTTCAGTGTTAAAATGACTCTTATTTCCAACTCTGCAGGTCCCCCGGAATGGGTTACTAGACCCCAGGACACTGAGATGGAGGAGGGGCAGCCTGGGTACCTGCACTGCCATGTCCAGGCCACACCCCCTGCCCAGGTCACCTGGTACAGAAACATGCAGGAGATCAGCGAGGAGGTCAGACTTGTATTTTAAAAAAAGTTATATTATTCAGGTTGAATGAAAGGTTGATTTTTTGTGTGAAACATCGCTAAACACTTACATATTCCATAAACATTTTCTGACATTCAGATTCATTTGATTGACTCGATTTCATAAAGGCTATTATTAACTCTAATAACCTAAACTTAATAACCTGAAAAACATTTTAATCAAAGTTCAATTTTGTACTTGCTGACATCAGGAATATCATGCAAATTGCAGAGTTTAATGAATGTTTATTCAGTTTTAATATGTTAAGAGCTCAGCTGTCTTAGTGTAGCACAAGATTAAGATCACCGTCACCATTTGTAGAGAGAGAATTCAATGTCCATCTGCTTTCAGGAGCTGTTATTTCTCCAGTTTAGATCAGTTTTTGTTAGAAGGTGCAGATTTGAAGGAAGTTGGCTTGAGAGGATTTAGTTTACTTCATGGTTGCGGATAAAACTGTCAGGCAGCAGACACAAATGCAGATGCAGGTAAAGGAAAGCTTTATTAAGCAAATTTGCAGGAAAATCCAAAACGATCCAAAAACAAGACAAAAATATGGTCAGTGAACAGACAGTGGTCAGGCGATGTACAAACAGCATAAACCCAGTTAGACAAAGAGGAAAACAGAGAGTAAATCAAAACCAGAAGGGACTATGACTAAACATAAGATAATTACTGGTATGAAAACAGGGCGTATACTTCACAATGACTTGAATGAATGTGGGTGCATCTTAGTCAGCTCCCGAGCTTATGAGCGAGAATATCATGCACACACTTCAGGAACTATTAAAGCTCACTACACACTGGGACACTGATGACTCAATTTCCTGTGACATTCTAATTTCTAATCAGTCACTGTAGAAACCCAAACATATAGAATAATTATGTTTTATATGTCATAGAAACTTGTTAGCTTCATTATATCTGTTTCGGTCATGGTACATGATGCAGGATTGTAGGCTAGCTAGTGATTTTTTTAAATCATTAAACACAAGTAATACATTTCCTCTGGGTTCTCCAGTTTCCTCTTGCCTCCCAAAGATGTCAGTAGGTGGATTAATTATGTCTAATCGCCTCTAGGCGTTTATGAATGTGTGAGTGTGCTTTGCAATTGCCTTGTCTTTCTGCCTCAGTGTTCCAGGAATATACTCCAAACCCTGCCCAGGATAAAGTGGTTAGTGTAAATGAATGCTTTTGGAATGAAAGATTATTCTAATGATCTATATTTTTGTCTCTATCTACAGAAATCACAGTTTAAACTCTTTCCAAATGGGACTTTAAGGATAAACAGTGTGGAGGTATATGATGCAGTGGTCTATAACTGCATATGCAGGACTGCAGGTGGTATCCTAAATGGACAGGCCAAGGTCAACGTACTCGGTGAGTGTGTGTGTGTGTGTGTGTGTGTGTGTGTGTGTGTGTGTATGTGTGTGCGTATCTTCACGTCTTCCTCCAAACTCAACAGTCTTTCTATACACCTTGGTTTATCTTCTGCAGTGTTCAGATGGTGGCACTCTGAGGGCACAGATATGTCTGATAAATCCATTACACACCGTATTATCTTCTATCTCCATCACCTTGCCCTAGATAGAGGCCTCACCTTGTTGTTATATCACACTTGTTGAGTGGTCCAGATCTCTATCTGGTGGCGCTTTCTCTAAGTTTCATATTCTGACTAGTCATATTATAACTTGTTGTCTTCGTCTAATGCAGAGATTCCCCAATCACTTTCACACAACCATTGAGTGTATACTAACCTTGTGTCACGAAATCTTAAAGCAGTGTTTTCCTTCTGCTTTTCTAGCAGATGCTAATATTAAGACATTAAAGACAGTTAAGACAGCAGAGGCATGTTGACAGAAAGTTCAGAGTGCCACACAGACTAAACACAGCTATGAGGGCAGTGGTGCTTCAAGTGGTTAAGGCTCTGGATTGTTGTGCAGAGGATCTGGGTTCAAGCCCCAGCACCACCAAGCTCCACTGTTGGGCAACTGAGCAAGGCCTTTAACCTTCTCTGCTCCAGCGCACTGACCCCAGCTCCTTAGCTGGGATATGCGAAGAAAACAATTCAACTGTGCTGTAATGTATGTGTGGTGATAAAAAGGCTTCTTGCCCTCAGTTCTTCTTCTATTCCACAATGTATGTGTGATAGTCTGGTGACTTAAAAAAACAATATAAGATGTTGGATTAAACAATTTTTAACTGCTTTGACTTTGCTTTGGTTTTGACTTTATGAAATATATTTAACAAAAGCTGAATTTTGTTTTTAATATACTTTAAGAAAAGGTCATGTTTTTCTGTACAGGTCGTGTTGTCTAAGAAGCCAGTTGAATAAACACAGCGGTCAAAACAGTCTATATATGATTTAAAAATCTTTGCTAGCTAAGTGAGCTTTCATTACGCAGTGAATGCCAGGCTTTTGATCAATTTCTTAGAAAACTCTGCCTGTCTTAGTAAACTATTCATAAACTGATCAGTTCAGTTTGCAATCAGATACCAGATATGAAACATGTCAACGAGGCAGGAAGGAAATGAAATGTAATTTCCTCTGATTTTACTTTTGGAAGGTTTTAAACGAAACCTTCATTTCCCAGGCTTCCAGACATATGAGATAAAATATCAAAACATCAAAAATAACTGTTCTGGCATAGTTACCCTAACTCATAAATTTATCTGACTTTGTCTTTGTTTTCTTTTGTTTTTGATTTCCAAAGGTTTTTAGAGATAGACCTTGTTGTTGCTTATGTTCAGTCTAATGTTCTCTCTCTCTCTCTGTGTGTGTGTGTGTGTTCCAGAGAAGCTGAAGTTCACCCCTACTCCCCAGTCCCCTCAGTGTCTGCAGCTGGATAAAGAAGCCAGTGTTCAGTGCTCTGCTACAGGTCGAGAGACTCCCACTATACACTGGACCAAAACAGGTGAGAGAGACATGAGACTCAGGGTTTGTGTTTATAAAAATGTTGTTTCCCTTCCTAGTTTTCATTGCCGTGCTGTTACAGTATATTGTACCTGTCTAAATCTGACTGTATCTTTATCAGCAAATTAAGAGAAGGGTAAATGTTTAATCCTCTTACCTTGTCTGTCTCTTTTTCTGTAGATGGTAGTGCTATCCCTTCACATGTAAAGCAAATCAATGGAACTCTCCAGTTTGAGAAAGTGAGACGGAGTGATGCAGGGAACTACACTTGTGTAGCCAGTAACCGTCCACAGGGAGAGATCAGAGCCTATGTCTCTCTCACTGTAGGAGGTGAGTTTAAGTTAAACGTGTACTCAAGTGTGAATTTCTTTGCATAGTGTTTATTGATGTCAAAAAATCAGTAATACAAAATAGAAGCAGACAAAATCCAAGCTACGAGCAACAAATCCAACATGCATAATTAAAAAACGTGTCTCTGAGTAATAATCAATGTTTCACACACATGCACTCATACACACACACAGTCGAAGAGATAATCTGTAAAGAAGGACAATTCAAAGTGAAGATAGATGTATAAGCAATAACTTTGCAATCCCAGTGTAAGAGTGAAGAGCAGTTTAGTACATGGCATTTAAGTAACAAAATGGCCAAAAAAATCAAAAATTAATATTAAAAGAGACATAATAATATTTCTGAATGTGATGTAATGCAGACTTTTATTCCACTTACCTCTAAATAGTTTTCCATGTCTCCTGCCGTTTATTTTGAATTTTGCAGATCTCACTAACAGTTTTTCCAGTTATTTTTCTTCAGTTCTCTGGCAGCTTGCTTTGGCACATGTTTATTTCATTTTCAGAATTATTGTTGGTTCTGCTCTACCTAAATACTTTTTATGGCATTTCCAGCTAAAGTTAAAATGTTCTGTTTTTAGAATTGGTAATGCTGTATTTCCAGTGAGAAGTAACTTTACTGTTGATAGCAAGCTGAGTGTTAAACATATTAAATGAAACATGTGTGGACTTAGGCATTTTAATAAAACACATCTACAGTGGAACCTCGGCATACGAATGCCCTCCCTTACGAATTTTCACCTTGAAAGTTGAAATTTTGCAAGAAATTTGCATCGGCATATGAAGCATTTTCGGCATACGAACGAACCGAACCGAACGTCGGCTAAGTTGTGCGTACGTCTGGGAGGCGTTCAAAACTTGTTTGCGACAGTGGAAATTTTTTTAGTCAGTGAAAGCTGTTTCGGAAGAGTCACTCACGATACCAACGTTGCCCTCGGCATGCGTTCAAAAGCTACATGATTTATCGCGCGTTTTTTTGTTGACAGATTGGTGGCATGGGTGGTCTGTTCTATTTTTAGCCCACGCTTTGTGGCACGACTTCCTGTGAGGACCCTTGACATGGAATGTTTGGCTTGCGTCAGTTCTTTGTAAGCAGCCCTACAGTTTACATACGCTTCGTGTTGGTAATATTGGTAATATTTTTGGGTGGCTGGAACGGATTATCTGCATTTACATGATTTGTTTCGCTATACAAATTTTCACCTTAGGAACTTGGACTGTAAGTTCAAACCTATATACTGTGGCTCTAATATTTAGGCAGTGTTGTCTGTTTTGTAGATAAAATGTACAATATGTACAAAATGTACAAAAAATGTTTATTTCTGTTTTTTTCTCAGAAACCAAAAGAGATGAACATTTTTGCACTGATTGCAAACTTCCACTCAAAAGACTATAAGCAGTCTGGCAAATCAGTAAGATTGATGAAATAGTGATAATGTTAGCAGTTAATACTCAAGTGTGTAACACCTCTGCTGGAGTGGACGTGTGATGACTTGAGCTGCTGTGACAGATTGTTCTTCATTTTTTACATCTATTTAATCACAACAAAGGGAAAGATTACTTATTCTAATATGGCCAAAGTAGGGTAAAGGCTAGACAGGACAGAGTTATATTGGAGCACACCTGAAATAGCGCAGGGTTTTTAACTGCATGTCTAATACCAAGCCAGACTAAAACTACAGTACTGACCCAGTTCACCAGCACATTGCTTTCAAATCGTTCTTAGCTTTACATAATAGTACATATTGTCATATTGTGCCATTGCTTTTCAGTGTATACAGAGTTTAAGGTGGAACCGGAGTACACTACAGTGTATCAGGGTCACACAGCAACACTGCACTGCCAGGCTACTGGAGATCCACAGCCCTACATCCAGTGGATAGTCAAAGACAAACCGTTGTCTGTCAGCACCAGCAGGTCTACCTTTTATTCATATATTGGGTTACACTTTGTGGACCACTACTAAGTATAATATTTTTTTGTTAACTCCAGATCCATGACAGAATGAGAGCTGGTTGTTCTAAGAAATGTAAGTTTTTGCAATATTTTCTCTTTTTAAAATTTTTTTTATTCTCTGTCTTTTGCTTCCTCAGATTTCAAGAGATGCCCAATGGCTCTCTTATGATCAGCGATGTCACTACTGCTGACACAGGGAAGTACACTTGCATCGCTGGCAACAGCTGTGGCATCAGACATCGAGTTGCACAGCTCTACGTCGTAGGTAAAAATACATTTTTCACGCTCAAACACGGTGCCTCACTTAGTACTGCAATTTAGCTGGACTCTATAGACTGATTGATGGATCCTAAAGTCCCTCTTGCATTTGAGGGATACACAACTTACAGCATTCTCTAGAAAGTTGAAGGTTTAAGATTCCTTTATTGCTTATTACATCACATCTGCACTGTTCTTGTCAACTTCTCATAAAGATTATATGGAGTGGGGCTAATGTGGGGCACAGCAGTAAAGCCCAAGAGTCCAAGAGAATGAAATTGGCTGTGCTTACTGAGTGGGAGGGTTGGCATACTGTCTCTCATCTATCTCTCAGAGTGACACTAGCCAATCGTGAGCATCTGTGAGTTAATGCAGACAGAAGGGTGTGAATAGTGTTAGCTTTACACTGGACTTGCAGCATGAGCAGCACTTCAAATAGATGTGGTTGTCTGGCTTCACACGTCTTTCAGCTTCTCCGCTGATGCAAAGCATCTGCCTTACAAGTTCCTGTGAATGAACTTATGGAAAATGAAATCAAACCTTCTAAACAGTCAGAGCTGAAACTTTAGACCAGCACCATGGTGTAATGAGAAGCAGAAATGATCACTGGTCATTGAAATATTGCATAGAAGAAGTTGCTTTCGGCTGCTCCCTGTTCGGGGTCGCCACAGCGGACCAACTAGTCCGCACAACAACTTGGCAAACGTTTTACGCCGGATGCCCTTCTTGACGCAACCCTCCCATTTTTCCGGGCTTGGGACCGGCACTGCATCCAGTGGCTGGGGTTCAGGCATTGCTAGGAATCGAACCCGGGCTGGATATTGCATATTGAATGATAAAATATTGCACACGAGGATGGGCATATATTCACACAGAATGAATTTTTGCATTCTGTTCATCATCAGGTGACTTTAACTTCATCAAAGTTTCATTTAGCAAATGACATTAAATACTGTGCAGCCATTCAGTGTGTCTGGAATTGTTTGAGATGTGCCTTTATCAATTCAAAAATTGTCAATTTTTTGTTTATTGTTATAATTACTCTGTTGTTATAATTTGTTACTGATGCTTAGACACGGTAAACTCCATTGTTTATCCTGTGTTGCCAAGCCTGATATCACCTCTAATTCTGAATTTCGAAACGTACCTCCTACCAGCAACACTGAACTTTTTATATTTCAAAGTTGCTGTTTTTTTTTATTGCTCAAGCACATGTTGTGGCAAGAAAACAGGATGCGTTGTGGCCCTGTTGGCTTTAAGTTTGAAGAGCATCTGCTGTTAGACAATGAAACTCTTTCTTCTGCTCTTACATCAGAGAAACCAAAGGCCGGTCGAGACAATGACGAAGGGAAAACACCATATAAGATGATCCAAACAATTGGCCTGTCTGTGGGGGCAGCTGTTGCCTACATCATCGCCGTGCTCGGCCTTATGTTCTACTGCAAGAAGAGACGCAATGCCAAGAGACTGCAGAAAGGACAGGATGGTGAAGAGCCGGAGATGGAGTGCCTTAATGGTGTGTGTGAGGGTGAGTGTGAAGATGCATGTGTGTGATGGAGAGATTACTGTTATTTATATGAACACATGTGCTTCCAGCATTTTATCTGGAGCTTCATGCAGATATTTCAGTCTAATGTTTCACACGTGACTCTAATACATAGTCTCCCGAAGGGCAGAAGCTTCACTGGTGAAAAGCAATACGATCAGATAATTAAATTCACAGACCGCTGTAGTATGTGTAAAAGTGAGAAATGCTGCCATCTTGTGGTTATAAATGACGGCACACGCAAGCTTTAATCAGCGATCAGAGCTGTGCTGATTTTGCTTCTAACAGGAAACTTTATTTGTTTCACTGATCTGTGCATAATACCTCCTTTATTGGTTTTATTTAGCTTTTGAGTGATCAAGTAAATCGGTAAAGGCGACTACAAAGCCCTTGATTTGAAAAAAAGTAAGAAGATCCTTCATTCAAGTCATTTAACATGTTAACATTTTATCACTATGTGAACTGGAAACAGCCATGAGCTTTTCAGCTATCCATGTTTTATTAAAAGAAGCGAATCAATTCCCTGAAATGATCCAATCATATAAATGTATAAAGCTGTATTAAGTTTTAGAAAGAGTTACAGTCCTCGAAAAATTGAAATGTTGAAGTTATTTACACAAGTGACACAGAATTACTGATATTGCTAACTGATATTTATGTTCATGGTTAATCATATTTTTCAATTTATTTGTATAGCACTTTTAACAATGGACATTGTTTGCATGCAGCTTTACAGAAGTTTAGAAACATAGAAAAACTTATGAGTTTATGTTAAGTTACTATTTATCCCTAACATTTGTCCCTAATGAGCAAGCCTGAGCAACATTGGCAAGGAAAATCTTCCTTAGATGACAGTACATACTATTTAATTTATTGTAATTTTTCAATTTGCTAGACATCGATGCAAATAAAGCCGACCATATACACTGACTGTGTAAAATTTCTGATATTTATATACTGTCTAAGATGAGGATGTCACTCCAGAGGGCTCTAGATGGCTCTGTGTAAAATAATACATCTTTGTGCAATACCTAATAGGAGGTGCTATGCAGCACAATGGCCAAACTACAGCTGAGATCCAGGAAGAAGTGGCTCTTACTAATCTAGAGACTGTATCTACAGCTGAAAAACGCCACAGCAACACAGACAAGTTCCACTTCCCCAGAGCAGAATTGCAGACCATCACTACACTAGGTAAAGTATCTCTCTCTCACACTCACACAAGCAAACACATACAGTCCACTGTCTCATACACTGTCCCAAAATGGGGAACTTCTGATCTTGTAGTCTTTTTTTGTGGGTGTCCATGAGAGCCACATGGCCAGAGGGTGTCCCATTTCTTATTTTGAAGTTCAAAAGTCTGTTCAAAACTCTCTGCTATGTGTCCTTACGCCGAAGAATGCCCTTTGGAGAAGTCCACATCGATGCCGTCTCACCTGTGGTCTCTTATTGATAAGCGATATTAGCTAGGACACTTCACAGCTGGAATTGCTGAGAGCAGAGAGAAACCTGCAACAACACTGATGAAGAGGATGATATTTAAAGACGTCCTGACCCGTCTTAAGTCACTAATTTAACATCCAGCAGCATTGGGGTTGCAATTTATCTGACACTTAAACCTCTTTATCTACATGCTCAATTAGCCTGCATTATTCGATATGAAGCTCCTGTAGGGCTTTTAACTAGTTGATTTTGTTGTGGTACATTTAGATTTTTTGTTTTGATCTTGTAACTGCAAAAATGAGTGAAATTTTGGAAATGATGAAAGTTTCATTGTTCAGTCAGAATAATTACACAGTTCTTTTGTTATGAAGGTGTGTTCTGAAAAGCAAGTAGGGAATATGGGTAAGCATTTAGAGCACACTGAGGTAATCCTGAAGCATCCTATTGAAGCCTAAAGCTTGAAAATTGAACAGATGTACTTGTGAACTTCACAGATATATGCAAATATAAAATGAACATTTTCCTTATTTAAGTGCACTACATCAAGTGAGGCATAGTTGCTTGCCTAGGTTTCTCTAGCCATGTCTTGGACCCCTCTTTCTGGTTGGCCGCAATCCCAATCTCTTAATGTCTGTCTCCATGTATTGATGTTAGATATTACTGGGTCATTGTTTTGTTTTGTTGACCTTGGGGATTCCAGGTTCACAGCCGTTTATTCCATTCCTCCACCACAAATCTTCATTTCTGATGGTGTTGGGCCTTTTGTTAGGTTTGTAGGGTCCTCCATACAGGGACTAGGTTCACTGTTACCAGTATGAGGTCTTAGGGTGTCCGACACTACAGTTACAGTAACAATCATCTACCCTGAGTGATATAATCATCTGAAACGTCTTTGTCTGTATGTCTGATTATGTGTGTGTGTGTATGCAGGCAAAGGGGAGTTTGGTGAGGTGTTCTTGGCCAAAGCGCGTGGGATAGAGGAGAGTGAAGAACAGACTGTGGTTCTGGTGAAGAGTCTGCTGAGCAGAGACGAGCTCTCGCAGGCTGAGTTCAAGCGGCAGGTCGACATGTTCAGTAAACTGAATCACACCAACGTTGTGCGCCTGCTTGGCCTCTGCAAAGACACAGAACCCCATTACATGATCCTGGAATATATAGACCTGGTAAATAAAGGCATTTTAAAATATAATATAAATAGCAATAACCATATATGAGCTTGAATTAGCAGTTTCAGTAACATTTATTTTTCATTGAGTTTTGTAGCTCATCCAGGTCTCACTCATTTCTCACACTGTCAGTGAAAGTTTCTCTAGAATAATTGTTAGCCAAGAATTCTTCTGACAATCTCCAAAAAGCTTAGTGTTTTTACTGTGTTACTGTTGGATGCTTGCACTTTGCTGGCGTACAAATTTAGCACAAACATGTCCAGCTCCAAAACGGTGGGTGGCCAGATCTGATCCTATTTAGAACTGGCAATAACACTTGTTTATTTTATTTGAATATCATATCCACATACAGTTCAGTGTTATACATACAAAGTAAAAAGGTGCTGGAGAATGACATAAAACTATTCTAATTATATAACACACGTCTATCTTTTTATTTCAGGGTGATCTCAAACAGTTCTTGAGGATATCGAAAAGCAATGATGAGAAACTCAAACCGCAGCCTATCGGTACCAAAACCAAAGTAAGCCAGGTCATTTGTAAGACTTTGCATGCTTTTGTGAAAATAGAACATAATCCTGTTTTAAGATGTTTTACTCTGTCTTTCTGTAGGTGTCCATTTGTACCCAAGTGGCTGCTGGGATGGAGCACTTATCCAACCAGCGTTTTGTCCATAAAGACCTTGCAGCCCGGAATTGCCTAATTAGCGGAGAGAGACATGTCAAGGTTTCTGCACTTGGCCTGAGCAAAGACGTCTATAACAGGTGTATACCACAACATGCATAGTAAAGGCACATGGTTACATTGTTCCTCTTTACAGTTGTCAAAGTATTATGCTCTTCTTGGCTCATATTAAATCATTTTCTCTCTCGACTTTTGTTCAGTGTTCACACTGAAATATCAAAAGGACAGCTGTCATTTATCTGAAGAACATCGAAAAATCATGCTGCTAGAGAGAGTCCTAAAGTGTGGCTTTACATAGCAAACATTTTT
The DNA here is from genome assembly GCA_033459395.1 of Hemibagrus guttatus. Lineage (NCBI taxonomy): Eukaryota > Metazoa > Chordata > Actinopteri > Siluriformes > Bagridae > Hemibagrus > Hemibagrus guttatus. The sequence goes on from JAUCMX010000002.1 coordinate 20,863,995, forward strand.
ATATTTCAAAGGTTGGAGCAAACATATTGTATTACACTGCCCCACCCAATGTGTAAATGTGTTTACAACATGGCTGTCATGGTAACCTATTTAACATTGATCCTGCTGCTCTCGCTCTTAAACCCCACACCTCTCAAACATGTAAAACACTTCAGCTTGCTTGCTCCAAACATGGCTTAGAAACTACAACATGTAGACATCCACAGTAGTGTCAGGTAGTTACCCCCTTACCTTTTCTGGCTGTCAGTGAATGAATGTGTTCACCTGTTTCACATGGAAATATGACAATATATGTGAAAAATACTACATTATAATTTGTTTCGAATTGTACACTATATGGCCAAATGTTTTGGAAACCAGACTATTACATCCATATCTAGGCCCCTGACTGTTGCCACAAAGTTAGAAGCACACAGTATTATATCATGTCTTTCTATGCTGCAGCATTAAATTTTACCTTCACTGGAACTAAAAGGCCCAAACCTGTTCTAGCAAGACAGTGCCTCTGTGCACAAAGCGAGCTCCATAAAGATATGTTTTGGAGGGTATGAACTCAATACACCTGCACTGAGCCCCGGCCTTAACCTTTGGGATGCTGACTGCACCCCAAACCTCCTCCACTGACATCTGTGCCTGACCGCAATAATGCTCTTATGACTGAATGGCCACAAGTCCCCACAGCCACACTCCAAAATCTAGTGGAAAGCTTCCCAGAAGATTCTAGCTTATTATAAGAGCAAAGTGAGACTAAATCTGGAGCTATTCTGAATCTCTGGCCATATAGTGTGCTGTATTGGCAAAACTGCTTTGTAAAAAATGGTACCAAAAACAATAAATTGCATTATTCTATTGCATTGCTCTGTTCTTTCTTTCTTTCCCTCAGTGAGTATTACCGCCACAGGCAGAGTTTGATTCCTTTGCGCTGGCTACCTGCAGAGTCTGTCTTTGAAAATGATTTTTCCACCAAATCTGATGTGTGGGCTTTTGGTGTGCTGATGTGGGAAGTGTTCAGCCATGGTGAGCTGCCGTACTCCACACTGAGCCATGAGGACGTACTTGAAGGTGCGAACAAAAATGATTACGCACCCGGTGGCTGTGCATGTCAAGTTACATATATAGACTTTGCTCACTTCTATTTTTTTGTTTTGCTTTTATCAGTGTCTCTGACAGCTTTTGTTCATATAGTTTGTTAAAGTGAAGGACATGTTTCTGTTCTAGGTCTTCAAGCTGGCACGCTGAAGCTTTCTGCTCCCGAGGCCTGTCCTTCTAAAGTCTACAAACTGATGAGTCGTTGCTGGGCTCCCAGTCCCAAAGAGCGGCCATCTTTTAATGAGCTAATCCAGGCTCTGAAAGAAATTCCATTGGACAGCAAAGTGTGAGGACTACATCGGCTCCTATTCCACCTGGTTTGGTGGAGCCACGTCTATCCTGTTCTGCTCTGCTACAATCACAGACTCACTCAGACTGGGTCCCACACATTTCAGGGAGCAAGTGTGTATGAGTGAAAAAACAGGGACATTGATATCAGGGCAATGTGTGTATGTGTAAGCGTGTGAGTATATGAGTGTGAGGACCCCAGAAACTTCTATCTGCCTTAATCATGGCATCAAACGCTGTTGACCATTCAATTTCAATGGCCTGTTTATGCTTTTAATCTTCAGCTCTGTCTCTTTTCTACCCTGAGATCTCCTTCTCTATTTCTGGAGCCTCAGACAATGTTCAAGGGGTACGATCTTTGAACTTGATCTTTTACCTCTGCTGGCGCAGGACAATCCAACCCCGATCAGGGCAAAACCCACAATGTGGCTCCTGAAAATAATGCTGGACTCTGCATTCGATGCTCAGCTATTGGACTTGAAGTTGATATGTGTATCATTGCGTGTCAGAATGTGTGTGTGTGTGTCCTTGTGTGTGCTTTTTTTAGTTTTGCAATGTGGATCGGTGTGCAAGTCAAACAGAGCAAAGTTTGCCATGTAGGGAGATGGCCTGTTACATCTCGAAGCTCCAGAATAAATGAATACTTCTAGTATATGTTTTGTACACATGGAAGAGCAAGGAAAGTTAGAGATGTTTTATTACAATTGTACTTTTTTATTTTTTTAATATTTGCCTTTTTTACCTTGTGGTGCTCATATGGGACAATAATATTTTAATGGAGAGAACTTGCAATACATCTTATTGCCTACAAGCCTAAAGCCATGATGAACAATGTATTCAAGATTTCTGCATAGCGATATTTATAACCACCTCACTGTATTACTGCTTGGCAAAGTCCCTGTTACGTTCACTTATACCAACACCATGCACTAATTTCACTTAAACTCTTGTTTTATATAATTGTTTATTTCAGTGTAGAAGGATGTATGTGAGCCTTTATTAAGATGAAGGTTCTGTCTTTTTTTTTATATATATATATATGTATATGTTTTTAATGGAAAGGTACTCTAAGATACTTTTATACGATTATGTACTCCACTTATTATAACGTCTTATTTTGCAGTTTGGAAAGTGTTGTAGGGCAGCTGAGAGCTTCAGTGGTCATCAATATTAATGGCCACAAGTGCCTAAGACATGAAGGATTATAGACAACTTAGTTTTCAGTTTATTTTCAGTACAGTTGCTTTGTTTTTTTTTTATGATCTGTTTCATATCTAATCTTTTCATATGTTATAAATATTCTTTACTGTTGGTTTGTTTTATTTCTCTGAATAAACACATGGCCCTTGCCTTTTAAATAATTACATGCTCGGCACTCACACAAGTGTTTTGTTAGTCTACTTTAGCAAAATAATCACAATGTATGCTGCTCACATTAAACATTCACGTTTCTAACAACAAGCTTGTACTAGCGTTCTGAAATTGCTGTGAAAGCTGAAATCACAGGACTGTTATAATGCTCACTGGAGCGCTGTTGGATGATATGTGAGTTCCATGGAATCAAGTCAACGTGACTTTAGACTTTGTTTGCAGATCTGATGGAGTTTCCTTTTCAAAATAGCAACAAAATAAAGGTGCAGATGAAGATGTTTAAACATGTCAGCAGGAGTAATAAAATACTGCCACATTCAAATTGGGTTTTAAGTTTACAACTGCTTTAACTGTGCATGGAATTTATTTAGCAGCTATAGTGCTTTGCATAAATATACATGCCCTTCTTCCCTTCATTGTACATCTTCACATTTTGTAGTGTTACAACTGAGAATTGAAATGGACTTGATTGGGAGTTTTATCATTTGATTTAAACAATATTTAAGAACAAATTATGCCATCAGTTTTTAAATCAGATCAAGGCCCGGGCTTTGACTGAGTCATTGTAGCACATACACCTTCTGCTTTTGGATTATCAGAAAGATTTAGCAGTATGGTTAGGGTCATTGTCTTGTTAGAAGCTGAATCTCCACCACACTCTCCACTCAAACTGCAACATGTATTTGACTCTCCTGCCTTAACAGGTTCCCAGTGACTGCTGATAAAAAGAGGATACCACCACATGATGCTACCCCCACCATGCTTCATGTGGGTATAGAGTTCTAAGGGAGATGAGCAAGTATTGGATTTCCTTGGCTCTGTGTGCTAAGATTAAAATGTTTTGGTCTCATCAGACCAGAGAACTTGTGTGCTGAGTCTCTAACATAGGAACTCATAATATTCTTTTAATAATGTCTCTTATGTACCACTCTTCCATTGCTTCTCCAGGAATTTTGTCAGAAAGGGTTATGATGCTGTGTGGACAGTCAGAATCACGCAGAAGGTCCAGCTGTAGCCTTAGTTGCATGTCCAAAAATCCTGAACACAGTTTTTGCCTCATTGTGCACAGTTGTTATCTTCACTGAAGGTTTGAAGTCTGCAATGATGGAGGCTTGGCTGAGATTGAGGCAGAATCAGCCAGAATTAAGAGTCGAAAACATGACTCTGAAGTTCAGATGATCAGAGATGGAAATATAATGCCCAACTCATGAGTTTCTGTATTTTATACTAATGTGTGATGAGGTGGGTCAGCGTTCCTGCCTCTCCTCAGTTAGTGGTCCCGAATGGTTATTTTTCAAAGAAGTCCTGAGGTGTAGCATCTGTCTTATCTTTAGTGGCTCTGCCCCATTGGTGCAGAAGGGCCTGGAGTCTTGGGTGTATAGTGGTCATCCTCATTATTTGTCTTGCCAATAACCTCACATGGGTTTCACTGGGTATTTATGACCATCCCAGGAAGGTAGAAAGTAGTTTATATAAACTAGACGTGTCCATGTTTGCCCTTTGTCAATCTTTTGTGGTATGGCTTATGTTACTTAGAAAAGGTCACAGTTTAGGGGTTATATTGCTGGCAAAGTTCCTACAGTGTTAAGAAGGCCAGGTGCAGGTACTTTTCAACCTTCCTTTGTGTTGTAAGCAGATGTTGGTGATTTGCATGTTTGAGTAATGAGGGGAAATCAGCAGGTTTGGGACACAGCCCAGATCAGCTTGATCACTGGTGCATTTTTATGATCTGTTCAGTAGAGGGTGCTATGGGTTGGAGCTTGTATTCTCCAATGCTGAAAATCAGCTAATATTAGGCTTCTGATCAACAGTTTGGCTATTTTTGTTATCTCTCCAAAAACACTGATATAAACAGGAATTCCTGAGCAAGCCTCTCTACGGCTATTTTTGAACCTACCCATTTTCATACTTTGCTGAAGTGGAAACCAGTGCCTATTTCTATTATGTTACTATGGTTACTGTTATACTATTATAATTGCTATTATGTCACTATGATTTTTTTTTTTCTTATATCACAGGCTTTTGTTATTAGATCATGTCTGGGTGTCAGCAAAGAAGGCTCACGAAGTGCAGGACATCTTTGTGCCTTGTTATTTGGCAGTGATGTGTGTTCTTTGCCAGTGATGGGTGTGCATCTTGAGCCTTGCATATTTTGCCATGTAAATACAATGCTCTTCAAGCGTTTCTCTTTTACCTATAGCTGAATAATGCAATTCAAAACAGTCCAGTCATTGTTTGACCTCTTCTAAGTTTATTTAGGCTTGCTCACCTTTTTGTGTCTTTGGTTATACAATAAAATGTTCAAAACTTCCTTTTAAGGTTGGTGCTTGACTCTATTAATCAGTATAGGCATACTTTCTTATATAAAACATTCACTGGTGTTTATTGTGCTCCCCATTCTTCTGACAATGAATTGCAGCACAAATACTTTTGGAAGATTCAGACTCGCTTACTGTTGTATTTTACTGAGATAAAACGACCACTTTAAGTTGCAGTAATAGATCAGATACATGTGTTGAATGCTTCTGCTTTAGTTTAAGCTTTGGGATGTTTTAAACAGGAGGAAGGTAAGAGAAGATCAGTGCACAGCACTTCATTAAATATTTCACATGAATGAATATACATTTCTCTCAATTTATATAGACCTTTGCCTAAGGCATCGTTATAATAGTTTCCATGGTAACTAGTTACATTTCTTTTAATCTATGAAAGCATAATTAAAGGGTTTCACGTAAAAGTGGGTTTATTAAAGAGACTTTTTATATATAAAGGCTGTGTGTGCATGCTAAATAATCCCAGGGAAAAAAAATCCAAATTCGAAAGTTAAATTGTTCAGGTCGACCCGTGTCCACTCCTGATGATGAGTATATTTACTTCCAAAGGCGTCCTTCGTACTCCAAAATAATTGATGACCGCCCGAGTATGGACAGTCTCCCTCCCCCTTTCCATGATGACGTTCACACGAGCGCAACCATTTTGGTATTTATTCAAATGAGCTCAAGGTTTTGACCAATCGCCTTGCTAGCAGAGCTCTCAGAAGCCAATCGGAGGTCGTCACTGTGACTCACCAAATATGGAGCGACAACTCCTTATAAGGAAACATTGTATCTCTTTATATGGAGGAAAGTAGATCTGTGCGGACGGATTTCGTGTCTTTGGAGCGAAATATTTACAATATACACAGGACACGTTTAAGCGTTCGGTCTCAGTAGTGGCTCACTGAAGGACTGGAAAGAGCGATCGAGAGGGTTGTATATGTAACCAGGTTGCGGTAGACGTTTTGTATGTATACGGCACGAACTACGTGACACGGCGGATTGATCGCGACGTCGCTCTTCGTATTTTCCTTTTAGAGAGAGCGGCACGGGGTTTGGGAAAACGGGGGAGGCGATGCGAGCTTGAAGCCGGTCTGAAGGCTCTCGGGGGCAGCAGCAGTAACAGTTAAGGAAAAAAGTGAGAACTTTGCATTGGTAGTTTGCAACGGAGATTCATTCGTTTGTTTTACTTTCATTTCGGTTTATTTAATGTGCCTGCGTTGTAATATTTACTGCGTACACAATCACCGACGGCTGCTCGGCATTTAGGCGACTCACGTTTTCTCATGAATAGGATGTTATCCAGCCCAGCTGGGTCGGCACTGAGCGGAAACGGATCAGCGGGCGCGAGTGGTACGGCTCACGGCTCTGTGGTGCTCGGCGGCGGGCTGCGTACTGGGCTCGCCCGGGCCGGACAGCCATTGAATACAGTAGGTCCTTTTCCTGGTGCTGCAGGACGTGTGGGGGATAGCGCGGGGATGCTGGGAGGTAGCGGGCCTGGGATCTCCTCCAGAACGGGTGTCAGACCCGGGAACGGCAGCGGGCTGAGCGCACTTCAGGCCGCCGTTCAGCCTGGTGTGGGAGGAGGACTCGGTGCAATGCCCGTCAGATTTGACCGGGACAAAGAAGTCGGTGTACCGCAGGTATGCAGCGCCTCGGACGCGGACTCCGAATCGGGAGACGAGGACGAACCGACCGGTTCTTCGGGAAGCAGCAGGCGGGGAGTGAAGCGGGAGAGAGCCGAGATGGAAGGTGCAGGAATCGGACAGGAGGCCGGAGCTCCACCTGGGGGTTATGGAGTGCTGAGTGGCGGAGTCGCTGGAGCAAAGCCGGGCAAAAAAACACGCGGGCGAGTCAAGATTAAGATGGAGTTCATAGACAACAAGTTGCGGCGGTACACGACTTTCAGCAAGAGGAAGACTGGTATTATGAAGAAGGTGAGCTCTCCCACCAGCTACACCAGCAGCTGTAGTCCCTGATTATACAAGATTATAACAAATATGCCATTTCCTTTTGGTCAAGGATGGCAAAAAAATGACAGCCACATTTTTCAGTCTTCTATACTTTAAGTGTCAGGATGGATAGCAGTAGTGCAGGTATGTGTTTGTGTGCAACTGAAGTTTTCGGCCTGAGTCACACATGTGCTCTAGGCTCCAAAACTGCTCAGTTCATATAACCTTAAAGTGCTATGTAAACAAACGCTAAATGACTTATGGGATGGGAGCAGGACTTTAAACTGCACATGAACTTTTTGTTAGTCTTTGTTTATCTCTTTTTTTCTCTCATACAAACTTTTTCTCTCTCTCTCTCTCTCTCTCTCTCTCTCTCTCTCTCTCTCTCTCTCTCTCTCTCTCTCCTCTCTCTCTCCCTCTCTGCTGTAATGGAGATGACACTGTTGCATGTCCTCTCCTATGGCAAATGGTGGCTGGGAATTACAACAGACCCCACTGGCTGTAAGCTTTAAATAGAACAGAGCAACTGACATTCTCTATTTCTGACCACCACCACCCTCTCTCTCTCTCTCTCTCTCACACACACACACACACAGGCTTTGGCCTACATGAAGAGTCCCCTTCATCAATGGAGCTTAACCTGGATATTTTTGGATGCTAGTTTTGTGGTTGCTATAACATTGTGTCCTGCCTTATCACGACTAGGGATCAGATTTAAATATATAGTAAAACATCATATTAAGGATGGAGAAACTGCATTGTACAGGAATGAAAGTCAGGCCAGTCAGTGCTTCATTCCTGTACATTGAGTCTGCACATCTGCTTTCTGTCCTTCAGAGTCAGTTGAGGATATTTACGAATGCTGATCCGGGATAAGCGCCCTTGTCTTAATTATTGCAACATTGAACACATCAGTCCATTCCTGCATCAAATCGGTTTGTTTCCAGCAGTGAGCGTGAGAATAGCGTTAAAAAAATGTCTGATTTTAAAGACCACTAATTGCTTTCAGGTCTTGCATGTGATTAACAAACTCCTTACTAGTGTTGCCGCTTAGAGGCTTTACCACACAGTGCCATGTTTGCTCCTAATTTGTGTTATTGGAAGGAATCCCAGTTGGGGCAGTCCTGGAAAGAGCAGGAAGTCAGTAAGGGTAATGCGTATCATTCTTTCCTTCCTCTTTCCACCTCAGTAGGATGTTCTTGTTGATGCATGGAGGCAGAAATCGGAATCATGCACAACTGCTTAGCAGCAATATATGTTGCACCTGAGTGATTTTGGCCTATATTGGCTTAACACAACTAAAATGCAACCTGAGAGGAATTTGTAGTGACTTTAAATTACAGGCTAAGATTTATCAGAATAATGAAAGTTGGTCTTTAAAATTTGCCATAATACACAGCTGAAAGATTGACAAACCTCAGGGCCAATCCCCACAGTCAGCAATGTCAATTGCCACCTGTCCCCAGGCAGCTATATGTTTTGGAACAACTGTAGCACCCACACCCCCATGTGTATTTTACTGTACCCCCATTGACCTGTAGAAGGTCATCACCTGCCCTGGTTACTCTGGTCAGCTGTTCAAATGGGTTTATGATGTCACTGCTGAAGGCTTCTGTGCTGCCGTGTTCTCCAGTAGGCCTACAGCACATCTAGCCACCTGCTGAATTGTTCCTGCATTCTCATCACACACCAACAGCCGGCCTGAATCTCTGCACTGCTGGCAGAAACATTCAGTCTCGGTTCATAATCTTATTCTCATTACCTTTTAGTGTAATTTGTACACAAAGAGGAACAGTAAGATTACACAATAAGTGTGGTGGTCTGGAAAACTGGTTGGATGTTTCTGTGACTAAATTCTGGCAAATGCGCGAAAAAGATAAGCTTCTTCCTGCAGTAGTTTTGTTGGATACGGAGCTGTTTTAGACAAACTGACTGACTGTTTTTATTTCATTGTTTATTAAAGATGGCTAAAACTTTACTAGCTATGCACATGATCAATAAAGACTGTATTGACATTTTAGCTTTCAGATTATGATCTTGAATATTTAAATGTGATTTTCTGCCTCTTTACTGTTTTTTTTTTTTTTTTTTTTTTTTTTTTTTTAATATAAATGTAGATACCTCAATCTATTCATCTCAAATTGGTTCCATGAACATGATAATGAGACCAGTGTTCTTTAGTGGCCTTCCCAGACACTGGATCTGAATCCAGTAGAACACCTTTGGGATGTGGTAGAACAGGAGATTCATGACACTGGACCTGAAGTATTTGCAGGAATTGTGTAATCAGGATTAAGGTTCCTGATATGGTCATCTGCTATTGTAGTCCATCCACCTCAAGGCTCATGTTTTGTGCATGCTGAGATTCTTTTCTGCTCACTGCTATTGTGTAGTGTTTGAGTCGAAGGATATAGATGACTCAATCTGGCCATTCTCCTCTCTGATCAGCAAGGTGGCTCAGGTTTTTTCCAAACCATCCTGTATAAACGCTATAAACTCCAAAGGTGTGTGTGTGTGTGTGTGTGTGTGTTTGTGAAAATGCCCCAGAGATCAGCAGTCTCTGAAATACTCAAACCAGCCCATCTGGCACCAACAACCATGCCATGGTTAGTCACACACATTCTTTTCCACATTCTGATGTTTGATGTGAGCATTAACTGAAGCTCTTGAACTATATCTACATGATTATATGCTCTGCACTGCTGTCACTTGACTAATCAGATAACTGCATAAACGTGCAGTTGTACATGTGTATAAATTGGGTAGTGAGAGTATATCAAATGTTTGTACGTGTACATGCATGCATCTCAAAGAAAATCCCTAGATTAGAGAACACTTACCTCTGTCACCTCATTAGTTAATCAGCATGATTTTTTGATACTGTACAAGCCAAATAATGACCCAGTATAAGTTTGTAGTATTATCAGGACTTATTACATTTCCAACCCTGAAGGTTTAACCAGTATGAAAGTGAAGTGCAGATATAGTTTCTAAAGTGAACAATTGCAACGGCTCTGCAAGCTGACCTTTGGTCAGCACACAGATCTACCTGTGTGTAAAAGTATGAACAGAGCACATTGATATGCAGTGGCATTACTGCTGTAATTTGGCTCTGACTACAATTGAGCCCTCCTGTATGACTAACCGTGTGTAAATAAAGTCTGAGCAGAAAAATGCAATATCAGGGTGCAGTCAGCTTTATTGGAGTTCAGCATTATTTTATTATGGAATGAAAAGGAGGTGCAGGTTTGGTTAGGGGCCAAGTCTGTTGAATTCTTAATTCAATCTAATTTCACTTTCAAAACCAGAAATACTGCTACAGGTTGGAACATGGCATACGCAGTCTGAGGCTAGGATGTGGCTCGAGAAGTGTCTTGTGAGCTGTCCATTGGTAGCATGTTCCTGATTTTACGCATAACAGTATAAAATAAAGTAAACTTGTGCTCAGAGAGTAGCGTAGTTATTGCCATCCAAATGCTTGTCAGTAAATGGAGAGAGGGAGTAAAACAACCATAATGTCATACCACTAGCTGACTGAATGTTGCATTTGATAAGCTGCATTTTTGTTGACTCGGACAGCAGCAGTTGGGTGTGTTTGGGAGAAATTTACATATGTAAAAGTAGCATGGCTCATCAGGAAGAGTGAAATGATTTTGATAAAGTCTCAGGAAAACACTGTTTGAAGCAGTGTATTGAATTTTCAAATTATTCGTTCCTCCTATTGTCACTGAGACCTGGCATCTAAATGAATCATATTCCGAGTTGGAAAAAAAAAGTTTTATTAGTTGATGTGAATTAATCAGACGGTTAGGACTGTTTTAATCAGTTTAAATATGTGAAATTCTTCCACGAACGTAATTTAAAATATTTTGGTAAAATATAATTTAAAAAAACTTTAGGGCTACTTTAATCACCATTCCTGTTGCATTTAAACCACCAAAAAACTATGAAATTGTTACTATAATTTTTTACAGCTTTAAAAAAAATACCTAGCTGTAATATGAAACTATAATGTCTATAACTAGTTTTAGTGCGAGTTCATTAGTATTGATCTTATTAACCAGGAGTTTTTGGTTGACTTCATCATTTAGATGCTATGCTACACATTTCCTTTAAAGCCTGCAGTGACCAAAAGTCTTTTAACCAAGTCTAATGTCAATTATTAAGCCTTTATGCATTAAGTGCCGGTCTCCCGGCTTTTCCTTTCTGTTACTGGTCTTGTAACCTTGAACCTGTTCTCACACAGTAATGATCGTTCCTCCAGGCAAGTGTTTTTCCCCCTTTTCTAAAGGCCGTGACTTTCATTCTGAAGTTTTGCTGCAGTGTGTCCTTTTAGCACAGAGGCTTATGGGTAGGGAAAGAGCCACTGACCCTTTAAACTGGTCAAGTATGTAAACATAAACAAGGCCTAGCATGCTAGTAGAAGCTGCTAAACTCCCAATGCTTGTTTTGTGACTGCTAGGCTGATTAAAGTGAAGCAATGCTCACAGCTGCTAGCACATTATTATAATGCTTCACTGCATGAGCTAGTCTGTGTTCTTGCTCTGTGTCCCCTCCTGTTGCAGGAAGCAGCCCATCAGCCATGTCATAACCACAGTGAATCAGGTTGAAATGCCTACAGACTTTTGGTTTAGACATACTCAGTGATGTAAGAGAGTGGTGAAGAAATGATAAACACTGAACAGACTCTTCTTTTTTTTCTTTTTTTTTTTTCCAGTGTGCACTAGGGTAAAGTTTGCAGGTGCCTGCCAACCGGGTAGTTACTTTTTCCCCCCTCTGTAATCTAGTTAATGTCAAAATTGGCTTGGTAATGATATCCAAATCAAATAGCATCATTTGTCAGCAGAGTTAATTATGTTCTCCGAGGAGTGCTGCTGATCATGCCTTTACTCTCCTGCCCACAAGCATTGTGCTCCTCACAGACAACTTATGAAATCAAAGTTGGGATTTCAGTCTGGGGTTCTAAGGGTGTGTTCGTGCATTTGTTGAAAATACATTTAACTTTTGTATTTGATTTTGTCTTTAGCCTTAATTTTCTACTAGTGGTACTGGTGTGGTTGGTTTTTATTTATTTATTTATTTATTTATTTATCCCCCCCCCCCCCCCAAACCACAAAAGGTGAAAACGGCAAAGAAAAGAATGGGAAGGCAATATCACAGCGTTATTGTGCATAAATGTGTAAAATGGACTTTATGTACTTTTTGTTTTCTTGTTGCTGATATTTGACTTTAAATGCCCCCCCCCCCCCCCCCCCCCCCCTGAGTGCTTATTATTCATTACATGTAAACACTGTGTAGGGTGAAAGATAATGGTATTGTAAAAGACTCTCTTAATAAACTGTATAGTCAGATAGATGGATACTTTTTTCATCCCAATGGGAAATTTACACCCAGTTAGTTGAACACCATGCAAGACTCTGCATGACTTGTGGCTGCTGGAAATTTGCAACTCTTTGCATGTAACATTTTTCATTTGGAAAGTTGATGTATAGTAGAAATAATAATGGTTATAGAAATTATTTAATGGTTTTTTACTTAATTTAGACCTGGTTTCAGTCATTGAGCAACAAGTTTAGGAACCTATCTGGATGGACCTTTTTTCATTTTATATAGAACCTCATTATGGGTTCATATAACAGATTTGCTTCCTTTAGATGTAAATGATTACAATTTAAATAGTATTTCACTAGTGAAATTTGTTCACTTGGTATGGATAAGCCTGAAGCCAGACCTGTTAATAATGTCTGAGAGCTTGAATGTCCTTGAATGTCCTGAATGTGTGTGAATTCATTTGGTATAAAGTGGAGAATGGGGTTGTTATGGAGTCACGTTTTTGATGCTGGCCACGGCATATTATATTATCTGTAAGTTTTTAAGGACTCTATCAACATGCAGATTAAAACGCATTTCCAACTTTATTTGTCTCCAAATTCCTTTTTTTTTCTTGCCATCCTGTCCTCTCAAGGACAGTGTGATTTATACTGGACAATGCAGATGATGTTATGCCATTGCCATTCTTTTGAAAACATTTTGCTTTTTATGTCAGATCACATGTACATAGGGACTTGGTTATGTAATAATTATAAGCAGATTGATTTGGATGGGATAATTATTTTTTTTTAAATTGACTGCTTGTGCACGTGTCTGAAAAGATTTTTCTGTCAGGGGTTTTAGGCAGCTTACTGAGTTCCTAGTGTGGGTATTACCTGCTATTATAAGTGCTTATAATAATGGTCAAATCTATTAAAAAGGGGTTTATGTGGTAAGCATTGTGTAACTACAATTCATACACGAAGACTCACTTCTGATTTTCTACACTGATCATTTATCCCATGTGAATCGATCAGAATTACTACAGCTGTCCTTTGGCAACTTTTAATTAATAGACATATGTCTGGATGTCCATAAAGAAGAGCAGTTTATGGGTCATCTTTTATTTGTGTGCGTGTTTGTATACATACAGGGATGTGCACATATACTGAATACTCCACCAGATATTCAAACACCAGACACGGGTTTTTAAACTGAGGAAATATCACAAGATCATACGACATTTATGGAGACCAAATCCATTGTGAAACAAAAACACAAGCTCCAGTTCCCCATGAAGCTGCCTCTCCACCCCCATGTCCATGCTACAGTCCCCACAGAGAATGCAATCAGTCTCACAGTATCACACTCCCTATTTTTGGAACCTTATCTTCTGTTATTTTAGGTACGTTTCAGCCATACGTCAGTCCATGAGTGTGGCTCTGCTGGACTGAAAGTCGTTTTTTTTTTTTTTTTCCCCTCAGCAAGCTCAAGTACTCTCCAGAGGAAAGCAGTGAGAGTTCTGTTTTATAGATTATGTTTGTAAGCATCACTGTTTGATGCAAAGCCACAAAGTCCTTTTTTTTTTTTTTCTCTTTATTGATCACCCCTGGGACTCGTTCTCAGCTCTTCAGCATGTGATTCTGAGCTCAGCTTGAGGTACCATTTTAAGTTAAGCTTGAGCACATCAGTGCCAAGCAGAAGTTGTACCAGTAGAGTAGAAAAGTTTTGGTAAGATTCATGAGGGGGTTTTTTTTTTTTTTGGGGCTTGTTTTTTATGCCATTTTCTCCTACCTGTAGTTTCACATGTTGCATACGTAGGTGTCTTTTGGCTTAATTTCCAGACGTGTGTAATGGAAAATTCTTCTATTATTTCTTCCATTCTTTCAATGAAGCGTGAGTTAACATTTAATTCTGATGAAATTTGGAGAACCTGGAAAAACGACGATGTAGATTTTGATGAAAGTAGCTAATTGTTTTCTTCCATTCTTCCCTCATGTCAGGCGTATGAACTCTCCACGCTAACGGGCACTCAGGTGCTGCTCCTGGTGGCTAGTGAAACGGGCCACGTGTACACATTTGCCACGCGCAAGCTCCAGCCCATGATTACCAGTGAGACGGGCAAGGCTCTGATCCAAACGTGCCTGAACTCTCCAGACTCGCCTCCCCGCTCTGACCCGTCCACAGACCAGCGCATGAGCGCCACAGGCTTTGAGGAAACTGACCTCACCTATCAGGTGTCTGAATCTGAGAGCCTCGGTGAAACTAAGGTGAGTGTGATGCTGTTGTTGTGTTTGTTTTGATTTAATAAAAGGAATTAATGTACACATCTATCTCCTTTTTTGTTTGTTTAAATGATTTTCATCAACATGCTTCCTTGTATTACCTGCAATGTCGGAGTGCTGATGGTAATTACCCTTTCATCATGTCTACATAAAGAGACCACTGCAGCAGAGCTTTAGTCCTTTTGTCTGTTCCTCACACTTCTCAAACAAATAAGGTTTCAAAGCTTCAGCTTTCTTGTTGATAGCAACAGCAGCACCATAGTGAATGGCACCCTGTAAAGTGCTGTCCAGTCAAGCTCAATAACTGTGTCCAGTGTTTCTTCTCTTCTCAACATTTCCCAATGACATTCAGCATCATATTAATGAAAAATCCAACAGAGGATTAGAGAAGATCTTTTTGGATTATTATTATTATTATTATTATTATTATTATTATTATTTTTTGTTTTTGAGTTAACTGTGAAACTACTGTGTCTTTTTGAGATTTACCTTTTTTCTATTAAGTGTTATTCTAAGTGTGATTACTACGTCCTCCTGTAATAGCAAAACATCAGACAGCTGCTGACTTCTGTCTATTGCCGACCGGAATAATAAAAATACAGCTTGAAGAATAAAAATAACCAAGATAGTTTAACACCTCAGTGATATTTCAGGTTTTAGGATGGAGGTTTTCTTTAGTGTGAATTGTGGTTTGTGAGACTGTTCTAGTATCAGCTGAGGGTTTATCTTAAATGAGTGTGGCTGGGATTTTTTTTTTTTTTTTTTTTTGGTTTGTTGTCTGGGATTGCTTTAAGGGCTTGATGATTAATTGAGAGCTCTGGTGAGGGAGGCTGTTCCTACATCAACTCAACTTTCAGCTCCAGTGCTTACAGCTGGGTTTTGTTTCCTTTGTCTGTTTGTCCCCCCCCCCCCCCCTCCCCGAGATGACTGGTGATTCTCCTCTTTGCTTTGGGGGATGTAAATCCTTCTGGTAAACTCTCTCAACCTGGTCCAAGATGTCCTCTGTGAATCATCAGTCCCTGGTCCACTGTGCAACTCAGATGCACAGGAGTCAGCAAGAGTTTCATCAAAAATTTCACTGTTATGCGTTTGATACTCCTCACTTTTCCGCTCCCTTCATCCTTGGTCCACATCCATGCACAAGTGTTCCAGCTGATATTTAATCTCCAACCTTAAACGAATTGCCGAAAGTTTAACTTTGAGTGACCTCTGCTGCTTATGGTTTTGTGGACTCCTTCCATTTTTGTAGTAAATAGTTTTTCAAATCAGTTTTTATTTATTCGGGAACTCTGATACAGTGCACATCAGTGGGAAGATCCTCATGGATCTGGGCTTCTGTGCTCTGTTTTGTAGGTCAGAACCTCTAAATTTACATTCCTTTTGTGATCAAAATCAAGTTAAATGCATTTGCGATTAAGATCACAAGCATGGATAGTCTGTTTTCTTTATCAAGTGTTGCAATTTTATTTGTTTTTATAGTCTTGAATCAAAATACCCCGCCACTTAACTATCACAAATGAACCGAACTAATTTGATTCAGATTATTTTCTCAACGAATAACAAAGCTGTTTTGAATGCCTTGCATGTTTCACACTGAGGCATATCAATCTTGCACTGCTTACAGATCCATATGCAAAGCATACATGAATTCTCAAATGAACAGAGATCGTGTGCCTCAGAGCTCCAGCAGTAGCTTATGCTCTCAATCTCATTCTGTATCGCACACTTGACTAATTGGTGTGTGACTTTGAAGCGGGTTCCAGTTTGTCCACTGGATATTGCTGGACATGTTTGTGATGTTTCTCAATTCTTGGATGGCACATGTACCAGGTTTTCCACACGGTCACCTCAGCTCAGACGCACTTAAGTGCACTTCTCTCATTGATAAAAACTTGATTCTGCCTCCATGCCCTTATATGGTATGGTTTCCCTGCTCGCTCTCTTGGCTGGGGCCCCTCACATTCCTTATAGGCTGCAGCTGTCTTTTGAGTCCACTGTTTTCTTTAGTCACTTTTTTTTAATATATATGTATAGCAAAATAATGGGGGGGGGGTGTATATTTAAAATGAGCCTCTCTGCAGTGGTAGTGTTAATACAGTGAGCTTTTCTTTTTTTGAAGCGGAGGCACCGTCTATAGCTGTGGCCATCATGATGTGATCCAAGGCCTCCTGTGTTTAGAGTCCTACAGCGAGTGCAACTCTGCTTGGAGACGGTGGTGTCTGGGGTTTTTTACTCTGAGCTTGTGACTGAAGTTAGCAGTGGGGGTGAGGCCTGCTTTCCAGGCTTCTGAGTAGAGTTGTGAGGCCACTCAGAAATCAGGCAGTTTCTGAAATCCTGATATGTAACTTGGATGCTCTGTTTATGAAGAGAGCACCTTTACATTGCTTGAGAGCACAAAGTCACATGGAAGAGGATTACTCAGGGACAAAGGATGCTGGGTGCTAGAGAGCTTTCAGAAGATTCCCTGTCCTGTGGAACCCCACATTAATCAGGGCACACAAGATTTTTGGCCCTCAAATATGCCAAAATGTGGTTGTTGTTTTTTTTTTGTTTGTTTGTGCAGCTGAGCCTAGGCTCAATTCATGCAGTGAATTGGTCAGGGATGCATCATGGTCTATCATCAGGTTTGTAAATATTGCTCTGTGGCATGCGAGATGCTCTGTTTCCAATCATTCCTGGTTTTAAGACTTCTTGGTGCTCAGACTGGAGAGGAAGCCAGCAGCGATTTGTTTAGAGCCTCAGAACCAGCAGCTCCATGTCTTCTCACCCCTCTGCGGCTCACCTGACATTAACCATCATAAAACTGTCAGCATGACTCGCCGTTTAACATGCGTCCTCTGAAAGCAAAACCTCTCAAATACCAGCTCAGGCCTTATTCTGCGTCCAAATTTTAGTGCTTATATTTTCGGCCTTGTTTTACGTCCAAACTGTGATCTACATATTGATTTTAGTACTTCTGTAAACTGTAAACCCTCGAGTCTGGCTCTCTGAAGGACTGAAGTTGTAATTATGTCCTGGAGCAGTTTGTATTTACTCCGGCCCTCATTAGAGTGAAGTTTCATCCTTCTCGATCACTACAATTACTAAACATGTCTCTGACCCAGACAGCCTTTATTCTGTCCTTGTCCATCTGCTTCATGCTGCTGGCCATTACCAGGCCAGGATTTATCAGAGATGGTGGATATTTCATTCCAAGATGCTGTTCCAAGTTGTATCATTCCTAACATTGCCAGACTCGACCTTGGGCCAAAAATATAACTGTAAATGTTCTGTGTAAATGGGCAGTTGGTACTTTTGTTTGATTTTTCTTCTTCCAAACTTAAAGGTGGGTGGAGGACTGGTTTTGCTCATTATAGATACACAACAGCTACAGCAAGAAAAATGTTTATAATTGGAGGATGGAAAGGACATAGTGATTATTTTGTTTCTCCTCTTCTTTCACTTTGGTGCAAGTCAGTCCGTATTACAAAAATAGTAAATGAGCTCAATTTAACTAGCTACATTTAGAAGTTTTGGCCTTGATTAGAAACTTCTATCAGCTCTAAATGATGCCTGGTCATCTAATTGCGTCCTCAAGCACTTCACACAGTAAGTGTTTTGGTGTCTCTGTGGTAAACATTTCTTCTCAAAAGCACAGACTAATATTGGCTCGGTTTGGCTCACTCGTCAGTGCTGTTTACTTGTTTAATGGATAAACTCCTACAGATTGTAATACAGCTTGCAGCTCACCACAGTGTGTGTATTACAGTACTTAGTTTTGTCCTCTGAAGTTTGTCTAGCTTTTTTCCATAACTGTGAGAAGGATTGTAAGGTGTGCTAAGAAAAGAGTGCTGGTGGTCATGTCATTCAGTGCAAATAGTGATGAGCAGAGCCAGGGACAGCAAGAGTTTAAAAAGGGTAAGAAATAGAGGAGGAGAAAGAAAGTCCAAATGACAAGCAAGTGTCGCGGGATAAATAACGGGAAGCCAGTTTAGTGTTGAATGCAGCCTTATGGCTCTGAGTGTTAAAAAAGGTGTCTGGTGGAAGACTGAATGATCTAGCAAGAGCTGTGAGGATACAGAGTTGACCAGACACGGCGAGCTGGTGAGTGACATTTAAAGCAACAGGGTTGATGGCGTTGAGCGGTGTGTTAATGTGCCACTCGGAGGAGGAGTCTCTCAGGCCTTATGTTGCACTGAGCACAGCACAGGTCACCACTGATTGGCTGCACCTATGCTACTTGGGCTGCCTTGCCTTTTTTAGCAGTCCCAAATGGAGCCGTGAATTCCGGATCTTTGGCAGGGTGACAGGCAGGAGATGGGAGCCAGCGAGTGGGAGCTCTGGAGGTGGCGGAGGAGGGGAGGGAAAAGGGAGAGAGGCTGCTAGCACAACTCTGTCTCTGCTGCACATCCAGTGCACTCATTTTCATAAAGATCAGTTTGTACATACTTCCAAATTTACATCGTCTGTGAATTTAGTCAAATGTATGTTCTTCTAAGGAGCTCTGAGCTATAGATCGATCACTGTTAGGGTTGATCTGTACTATAGAATCTGGGTGGTGGTGGAGGTGTTAATGATGTTTGCTGTTGGCCACCACTGCTGTAATTAGTTGTCACATAGATGAATCATTGCCTGTGTACTGAGCTGTGGATGAACTCGAAGCAACGAGTCGTTGTGTGCCCATGTGATGGAAAACTCACTTGAATCTACACACATCACTGGTCCTAATGTGTCTCGTAGGAGCTATAAATTTGAAGGCACATTTTCTTCCCTGGTCATTAGCTTGCTGTCGGTAAAATGAATGCAACTAGCACCTTAATACAAAGCACCTTTAGACTCTTGAGGGTTCTGTCCCCCCCTTTCTTTTTTTTTTTTTTTTTTTTGATGAATCAACTGTACTTTGGTCATTAGTGTCGCTTCATTATTGGAAGTGGTCTAAATTCACAGAGGCTGTGTTAAAGACGTTGTTTCTGTTTCCTAAGAGATCAACTCAGTGCGGAGGAAGAGCTGTGGGTGTTTTGTTACATGGACAAAAAACCACATAAAGATGCTATCTATTAGTCTCTATTGCCCTCTGGCCTCGCTCTCTCTTTCCCTCCCCCCTGCTCTTAACTTTATTTTTTTCTTTAGAAGGCTGGGAAACAGGAATAGGGATTTGGGGGGGGTACAGTAGTTACATATTGGAAATTTGTTAAATATCCTAAAATTTAGAGATTTTATGGGTGTTGTGGAGGAACATATGATGGAAGTTTTTTTCTTTACCATTTCCATGTACTGTACATGTGGCATTTATCCAGGTTTTTTTTTTTTTTCTTCCCCCCTATACTGTGACTTGATATACAGGACTAGATAAAGTGAATTTAAAACTGCAACTACTGCACTGGTAAAGCTTTTACAATGAGAGAGACATGATGATCCCAATATTTCCCAATATTATGTGTTCGCAGCATCTGGCATCCAAGTATAGGTTTTGTAAGGATCTGTAGACTCATTGTCAGGTTGTTTTGGTAAAGATATATCCATGAATTGTTCTCTCTTGAGGGAGAAAAGAGAAGGCCCATCAGTGAAAGAACAAATATATACAGAACATTGAAATATATGCTGTAGCTTTGATGTAAAGTGTTTCAGGAAAAGTAAATGGAGAGAACACTGGAGGTATTCATGGTAAAGACCTTCTCTTTAAGATAAAGTCTTAAACCTTCACAGCCTGACCTTTTCCATCCCCCAAAATGCATCTGTCCTCAGGACTGACAGCCAGACCATTTGTTGCTGTGTCATTCTCAATCTTGTTGGTGTGTCTGATGCTTGTGTGTTGCTCACAGCCCCAGCTTGTCTTGGACATGGCATTAATTGTTGCTGGACTGGATGTGTGTGTTGGAGACATTTCCATCTCAAAGTGGCAATGAGTGTAGATATTATCGTGGTGTCTGAAGGGTTAAATACTGTCCTTGTGGGCTCATGTTTCCTGGCAGTTGTCGGGACCCTCAGCTGTTGACGCACTCACCCTTTCTGTTTCTTTCTGTCCCTCGTTTACGATTTCCCTCCCTCCCTCTCACTCTCCCTCCCTCTCGCTATGCCACTGTGTCTGCCCATCACTGCCTGACCTGTACGATCGTATGACCGGCTGCCCTGTCCACTCCTTGCGTGCCACACACTCCAATCACTCGCTCATATCCACGTGCTTCACACATGCACTCGGGTGTATGTATACAGCCTCGTGTATGTCTCTGTACTGCTCACGTCTGCTTAGTTTCTTGGAACTCTTCAGTTTTACTTGTTGTGCATTTGTTCATCATGAATGGCTAAGAAGGCATTTCAGAACTCATGATGTGTAGCATTATATTTAGTTTTGATGACCAAACTAAATAACAGCAGACAACCACATGGCTTTTGAAGAAGTCTATTAAAGACTCAGTTCTGGATTTTAACAGAAGTACATTAATAATAAAAAGGAAAATCATGTATTTAGAAATGCATTTAATTTCTTTTGCTGGCCCACTGGACAAATAAAGGCTAAACCTGAGCATGTAAGCTAAAAAGTGGTGGATAATGTAATACAGTGTAATAAAATGAGCTACTTAAATGCATTAATACAGACTAAGGGGATACAAACAAGTATATATGTTCTCAAGGAAGGAGGATAAGGCCAGTGTAGAGCCATATAACAAAAAACATTTTATGAGGAAAGGAATTTATTTTTATTTATTTATTTTTTTTAGCCAGTTCCCACCCATGAGCCAAGCTCTTCTCTATCACACAACAGCTAGCATGTTTTCATTCCAAGACCTGGAAAGCTGGCTGAGTATTTGAACTGCTGCTCATGCTGTGTCACAGGGCAGCTGAAGATACTTGAAGGAAAGCGCTAACTGCCCTCTTCCACCTACATGAGCTCACAGATGCATACAATTGGTTAGTGGAGCTCTGTCGGCGAAGAGAGAGTATATGAACCCTCCCACATGCAGGACAAGGCTGATTTTTCTCTCATCAGCATCTGAACTCAACAACAGGGCAATCTCCTTTTCTATTGTTTCGCTTTTTCTAATGGAGTATATTGTATTTGTGACCGCTACAAAAAGTCGCTATTTTGAACGGCAGTATTCTCTCCTCAGAGCTCAAGGTAAACTATTTGCGACCGACTCGGATAGTAATGATATCGACAATACTTTCAGAAAGCGTACTGGAGTTTACCTCCCACTCCATTATGATACATTATGTAAAATTTGAACTGTAGAAATCCATTACATAAATTCTGATTTCTAGACATTTACTCGATCATCTGCTAGAACACTGCAGTCTCTACACTAGCATAGCTTTTACATGTAGAATTTTAATCAGCTCTTATTTGTGGTATTATAGGTTTTTCAAACTTTAAGTTGTCTCCCTGTTGGTTTTTCAGTGAGCCTCCTAGCATGAGATTAGTCCTACACATTGTCACTGATGGCTGCCATCTTCTGAACAGTTAACACTGAATACATTTGATTAGCTTTAAAGGCCTCACACTAACGCCGCACTGCTGTTGGATATGTCCTAGCATGGTGGTGTTTGAACAGTACTTCTGAACTTTGGACCTCTTGGCCACACTCCTCACTGCTTTGCGTTCTTTCTTTTTTTTT
This sequence comes from Hemibagrus guttatus, assembly GCA_033459395.1. Classification (NCBI taxonomy): domain Eukaryota; kingdom Metazoa; phylum Chordata; class Actinopteri; order Siluriformes; family Bagridae; genus Hemibagrus; species Hemibagrus guttatus. The sequence continues at coordinate 20,886,197 of JAUCMX010000002.1, forward strand.
TTTCTTCTCGTTTTATTTATTTACTGATTGATTGAAATCATTAAGTAGGTCTCTACAGTTAACTCATCCCCTCCGCGTAGGCTGATATGTTGCTCCCGCTGGGTGTATCCTGTGTGTATAATACAAAACTTGTTCAAGTGGTCATAAAGTGGTTACAGATATTGTCAGGATTAATGAATAAATCATTGCTGGTTGCTCACTTTGGATGGGTTTCCTAGAAACCAATCATGAGTGTGCCCTTATTACCCACTCAGTCACAGTTAAACAGAACCCCAGCGAGAGGAGCTCAGTCTCAGTGATGTTGTGACTTTTCTCAGTGTACGATGAACAGCTTTGACTGAAGTAGATCACGATTATAAAAAATGTTTTTTTTAATTGTACAATTTCTGATAAGCTAGCTTTCAGTGTATTAGGGTTTTAAGCCAACAAAGACACTATACTGTATGAGTTTTTAATTTTTAAAAACCTGCATTTTTCATTGAATTATGCATATAATGATTGCAGTAATACAAATTTCATACTGAACTATTTTAAACTTGGGTAGTCAGTAGGGCCACCATGTGTCCCCTTACTGGAGCTGTTAGTAGGTGGTAGCAAGGTCAGTCCTTTGAGTGAGCCAATTAAGTTTTCATTTCAGCTTTCCAGAAAGATGTCTACAGAAGAGACAGAGAACGTAACTGCCATTCATAAAGACCATAGCCGTCACTAAACCCATGATGAAATACTGTGGAATGTTTATTTGCTTATTGCTTTAAATTAAGTCAGTGCAAAGACCAGTTAAAATTGCATCACCGTGAATGATTAAATTCATAATCAAAAGATCATCAGTCGAGGTTATGTAACTATCTGTTGTATCTAGTTTAAATGGATATGTTGAGGATATCGACTATATGGAATTTTATTAAATGTTGAGGAAAAACATGCCACTCTTCCTCCTCCACCTCCTCTTCCTAAGTTCTAACTTTTAGGATGGTTATCTTTAAAGTTGCTAAGCCAGCAATATTGTATCATCCAAATTTGTATCTGAAGGGTATTTTAAGGCTTTTTTTTTTTTTTTTTTTGTATTTTTATTTTTGTTCATTTCTCTGAAACATTTTTATACTGGTTTCAACTGGTAGTGAAGCTATTTGGAGCAAGCCAGCAGTGGAATTTATTTATTTTTTGTTCACACTGATTACAAAGCTTCTTTATTGAGCTATCAGCTCAGATGTGCTGAACATCAGCAGCTGTTTTTATTATGCTGTGATTTTGTATGGGTCAGTGGTATAATTCGATTCGGCTGTGCAGAGATGGCAGCATGCACTCTTGTGGAGGCGAATCTGTATCTTTCTATCCAAGAGCGAGGAAGAGACTGAAGATTGAATTCCATGTGCACCTGTGTACCTTCTGCCTCTTTTGTCCGTTTGCTCCGTAGCAGTCCTTTTGAGGACGAGTTATGTCGCATGTCTGGCTCCTGAAGGCGACTTGGGTGCGAAAGAGCGAATGTTTTCGTGGAAGTGTGTTCTGCAGATCGGGAAGGTAGAGTGTGTTCTCATGTCGCCTTCACCCACCTCCTCAGATGGCTGCGGATGTGTTGCTTCCTATGACCTTTCATTACAAATAATAGAAGGGGAGTGTAGAGGTAATAATTTTGCCTTAATTTTGATTAGTGTGTTAGACCTAGAGTGAGTTGGACATTTTGCTCTGAGAACATTTCATTTAAAAATGGTTTGTACGGAGAGGCCGCCAGTGACTAATGTTGCCATGGTAACCGGCAACAATACAAGTGTCACTTTTTGTACAGTACATTTTAAGTGCTGGGACATAACTGATTAAATATTTTCCAAAGGGACTGGTTGAAAGATTATCTATGCACGCAAATACTCCTGCACCAGAGAAGATGTGGGTTATAGTGCAGTTTCAGAGAGATGCGTTGCTGTTTCTGTTTCAACCTGGTGCTGTTTCGTGTGACCAAATGTGAGGCTGTGATGGAGCCTATGTACTGCTGTATCCTGTGTTCTGTTGTCTCAACTACTTTTTCATATCTGTTTCTCTGTTTCATTAGCAAGGGTGAGACAACAGTAAGCCACTGAATGATGTCTGTGCAGAGATGCAGCCCTGCTCTCTAACTTGTAACTGATTGTTACAACAAAATGTGCTTTTTACTGGTGCCATAAATGTCTGCTTGTGGCACCGATCAGGCATAACATTATGAACACCTGTCTAATAGTGTTGGTCCTCATTTTGCTGCCAAAACAGCCCTGACCCATCATGCACTGTGTATTCTGACACCTTTCTATCAGAACCAGCATTAACTTCAGCAATTTGAGCAACAGTAGCTCGTCTGTTGGATCAGACCACACGGGCCAGCCTTCACTCCCCACGTGCATCAATGAGCCTTGGCCTCCCATGACCCTAGTCCTTGGACCACTTTTGATAAATACTGACTACTGTAGCCCGGGAACACCCCACAAGAGCTGCAGTTTTGGAGATGCTCTGATCCGGTCGTCTAGCCATCACAATTTGGCCCTTCGTCAAACTCGATCGAATCCTTACGCTTGCCCATTTTTTCCTGCTTCTAACACATCAACTTTGAGGACAAAATGTTCCCTTGCTGCCTAATATATCCCACCCACTAACAGGTGCCATTATGAGATAATCAGTGTTTATTTCACCTGTCACTGCTCATAATGTTATGCCTGATCTGTGTATATATGACTAGGATAGCAAACTCGAGACAGGACATGTTTTTCCTCCAATATGAGTTTAACATTTTAATACGCTTAATACAGAAATGGCCATAACAGTAAAAATTAATTAAAATCCTTTATCTTCAGTAACTGCCTTATCTCGGTCGGATCGCAGTGGATCCTGATTGCAGTAGCACTGGGGCTAGAGTGTATATACCTGCGATGGGACACCACACACATTTTACATGCTCTTTTTCAAGCTCAGGGGCAATCTTAGAGTCCCCAGTCTACCTACCTGCATGTTTTTGTGAGGCTGGAAGAAATCAGAACTCTGAGGAAACCCCAATGTGAAACTCTGCACAGACAGTAACCTGAGCTCAGGACTGATGGAGACCTTGGATCTGTGAGCAAACAACGCTTCCCACTGCACCACCATGCCACCATCACTCTCCATAATCACCATGTCTCATAGCTGCTCTGACAGTGCTACCAAGTTTTTGCTTTTCACTGCTGCTCTCTACCACCTGTGTTTTTAAAAAAAAAAAAAAAAAAAAAAAAGCCCCTGAAGTGAAAAGAACGCCCTTCTTGTTTTATTTGTCTCTCAAAGCACACTCTGAGTAACATTTTAAGAAGTCATTTTGTGTATTAAGGCGGTTTCACATGTTATCTCCACATCTATTCTGCACGCGGCCTCTGCTGTAATTTTAGCTTCTGCACTGTCAGCATGTTTATGGCCCACCACATTTCACCCACTCTCGCGTTAATCTTTAGTGAAATCATGATAATCATCTACATGACACTGGAAGTTGGCTGTAAGTAAGTTGGCTGTGTTCAACCACGATTCAAGTACGAATCTAATCAGAAAACTTGCTTTAGGAAGTTTTTAGCACATTTTTTAGCACAAGTTTTTAGGAACATTTTAGCAAGAAGTGAGGTTGAAGAGAAATTAAATGGTGCACACTAATAAACATGAAGCTCACCTCCCAGCCTGTATTACTACTACAGCATAAAGTTCCTCATCTTATAAACACACAATCTTATGTAAAATGTAATTCCTTTAACATCTTGCTCGGGAATGTCAGTGATTTTCTACATTACATTATGTGTGTATGTAGATTACTTTGGTAGCCGGTGCTTGTTTGTTGCACAGGAAGCTTTTTTTTTTTTTTTTTTTTTTTTTTTTTTTTCTTTCTTTTTTCTTCTTCTCCAATCTCTGTTGGTGGTTTACCTGTCAGTGCAAAATACTTTCATTTCACTACTTTGTGACTTGCTTTTCAAAACCAGTTTCATCATACCCCCTAAAAGTGCTGATGATTATCATTCTTCCCCTTCCAGGACACTCTGAAGCCAGCCTTCACTGTAGCCAGCCTGCCAGGTAGCACCAGTGCTCAGGCCACAGTGCCCACCACCTCCACCACCATGCAGGTGAGCAGTGGCTCCTCCTTCCCCATCACCAACTACCTGGCACCCGTGTCTGGCGGCAGCAGCAGTGTCAGCGGGAGCACCACAGCCAACACTAACGGCACTGTTCTGAAGAGCGCAGCCGCCAGTGGAGGGGTCATGCAGCTCCCTGGAGGCTTCACTTTCATGTCGGGTAGGCAGAAAGAGGGGGGAAAAAAAAAGCACTCTCTAATGTCTTAGATGAGACCTTCTGCTGGCCTGGCTGTTGAACCAAGTGCAGAGTAGATTTAAATGACCATCTCTGTGACAGAGCTCCAGTAAAGATATCACATTATTCGTAATGCGGCTACCTCAAGCAGTTTTGCTTAACAAAGCAGTGCTTCTGGAGAGAAGAAACTCCGCTGTAGTGTCTTTGATTGCCATTGTGAAACAGGAATAATTAGCATGGCCACACAATGGGCATAGCACAGAGCTCTGGCAAGCACTGCCTGTAATTAGTTATGAATATTCAATGAAGAATTGTCTGGGTTTCATGGGCTCTTAGTCTGGATGAGCCTGTAAAAGCAGATGTGAGGTGTCATTAAAACACTACAGAGACCACAGAGCAGCTCTCACTCTCATCTCACATTTGTTGAAAAGAAAGACCATCTTCAATATGTTCAAGTGGCCCTCATCCTGAATGTAATGTTTTTATGCTGAACATAATATGCCATATGGAGCAAATACTGTATATGCGTAGTTTCTTGATATTTATAGCAGTGTGGTCAGAAGCAGGAGGTTGCAGCATGATTTTCTTCCTGTAATGGCAGGCCTCAGTTTGCTGCTTCCTGTTTCTCACACTCTTCCACCTGTTTTACACTCAGCACCCTGCCAGGTGGTCTATACACACGTGTGTGTGTGTGAGAGAGAGTGTGTATCCATCCACCCACACACACAATCAAACGGTTCTAAGGCACTGAATTACCCCCAACAAAACAGCTGTAGCTCAACCTGGCTTCATATCACTCAAATCCCCCCCAACAGCTTCCTTCACTCTTCCTCTTCCTCACCATTCTCTTACTCCTTCTTCTGAAGTTCATTAAGGTGTCCTTAAGGTGGCAAAGCCTCCAGACCACTTTTGTTCATGTCACAGGTACATTGTATTGTTGCGGAAGCCTGCCAATCCCTTTATTTTCAGGAGTCTTCAAATGTGAGCACTGAAACACTCGAGCATTGTAAGAGAGCTCGTATACGTAGATTTGTGTGTGTATATGCATGATATCTGATTTCAGGAAGTAACCAGATTATTAATGCTACATTTAGTAATCTGGTTACAAAACTTACAAAACAAGGGATTCCATTTTTTCAAGATTTTCTCAATCATCTTATGGAAATATGCCCAGTTGTCTTATTACATTTAATTGTGTGTATGTTATGACCCCGCAGTAAGCCTAGGGGTGACTCAGGGTCGGTACTGGGTGACTTACTAAGCTGAAAGTAGGAGGGAGACCAATGGGCCAGCACAGTACTAACCACAATAAACCAACAACAATTAAAATATTTTAATTTTAATTTAACACATTCCTTGGAGCTTATTTCATTTAGTGTTCTGTACAACATGGAACACACATTTACAATAATTTACAGTTTGCAGAACAGTGACAAATGTGGGGTGTGTCTAGTTTGTTTTTTTTTTGTTTTTTTTTGCCCTGCAAATGTGATTAGACATAACCAGATGAGGGTGACAAATGAGATGAATGTATTATGCGCAATTTACCCTTGTCACTTAAACCGACTGAATATACAGTATATATTACGTGCTATCACTCAATGAGTTGACTCATTTAAAAAAAATAGTGATGACATCCCTGGCTCTTGGTATTTTATTTAATTTGCTGAATCTCTAATCGTTACCTCTATAACAAGTTTCCCTGTTACAAAATTACTTAACTGATGTTAATTGAATTATTACTAAATCCTGATTTATCTTTTATAGTTTGTACTTGTACGCATGATCAGACCACAGGAAATATAGCTGATTTTCATTCCTTTCAATTCCTCTCCAATAAACGCACCCACCGCAGGCACTCCTTTCTCTCCTGGGACTTCGGCCATCCCGTTGGGGCAGCTGCAGCAGCACTCTCTGGCTCTACAGGGGCAACAGGGTCAGACTCTAACTACTGCCACGGTTACAGCTACACAGACCCCACAGGCCCAGCAAGCTGTTTTTCGTCTCCCCGCTGCAGTCTCTCTCACAGGTTAGTGCAAAACACACACACACCTGTTTATAGGCTGATGACATGGGACAAGCTTGTATTTTATAGTATGATCATTTAATAATACTGTCTGTTTTCTTCACATAATTTGAAACTTGCTAGCTGAAGCATGCTGGTGTCTATTCCAGATTAAATCTCGAACTCATTAGGGTTGCTCTGTGAGAATGCTGAAAGGTGCTGTTTTGAAGCATGCAACAAAGAACTATCCCAGGAGCCCCCGAGAAACCTTATTTTTTGCAGAATTATGAAATGTAAACTGGGTGATGTGTAGCTTGGTATTTTCAGATGGGTTACAATTGGATGATCCAAACAAGTTTTCAGAAACCAGAAACCTTCACTGTGTGTTTTTAGGAGGAACGGTACCCCAGCAGCTCCAGGCCATCCAGGTGCAGCCCAGCTCTCAGTCCAGCTCCATCAACACTGACAGCAGCAGCCCTGAGATCTCCCAAACCAGCACCGCTTCCACAGGTACATGCAGCACACTCAACACACATCCTCTTTCCAGCTTGATGATGACGGCACTATAGGCACTTCAACTGGTTCTATTCACTGGAATACACATTTGTAAGTCACTTCAGTGTTTTTGTGTCTGATATAAGGTCAGTAGAGACAGGAAAGTGCAAGAATATTTTGACATTTCATACAAGGTTGCAGGGTTTTTTTTTCCTTTCCCTTTTTGGTACACTTTTCTGGCCAAAAGCTGCAGGATCTTTAGGACGTTGTGGTCTGATTGGCTCTCCATGCATCTCTATATGCATAATTCTCTGTGCTGGTTTCCAAGGAGTAGGCAAAATTTTGATTGAAAAGAAAAAGGAATTAGTAGTGTCAAGTAATTCCAGAATTTATTCATTTGACGCAGTTAATAGTGAGGAAATTTAATAGTCTTAAATATCGTTTGCTGACTGGCAATCTGGAAATCATCTGCGGGTTGACTTCTGCAATGTCGGTCATGGCCTCTTCTGTGAAAGTCCCGGTTTCTTGTTCACATTAACTGATTAAACACAACAGACTCACTAACAAGATAAAACTTTAGATAATTGGCTAGTTAGAAATTTTAGCTTTTAAACAGTGTGTGTTTTTTTTTTTTTTTTTTTTTTTTTTTAAATTTTGTTTAATTGAAAAATCTCGCCTTGAGAGCTTATCTATAATGTTCATGTCAGATAAGACCGCTTAAACACAGTGGTAAAGCATCAATCTTTTTAAATGTCTAAAACCTTGCCAGCTCAGTGTGATGTAATACTATTTTTGGATAGTTTCATCTCCTAGTCAAACTGACACAAGTGTAATCAATTTAGTTGGTAATCCGATAACTATCCTAGTAATATTAAAAACAAGAAATTTAGTCAAGAGTATAAACCGATTAATGAAACGAAGAGACCCGATCGTCTCATTTCCCACCGAAAGCTTTCCTGCAGTGTTTTCTAAGTAGATTAGATGTAAAGGTGGGCGAACCTTTCAGTGGATTCATCTTTCAATGCTATTTTATTTTTACCCTTTTTGATGGTAAGCAGATTTTAAAACACTGTAACTTTGTGGTTGAGCTGTGGGGGGGACATTTCAGCTCATGACAGTGTCATTTTCAGAACTATATAATAATTATAATACAAAATACCCAGTGCCCAAATTTAACCATGTGGTGTGGTTTCCTGTGCTTGCCCACATGCAAAATTAATTTAGTGTCTAGCAAAACCAAGTGTTGGTAAATTAGCTGAATAATTGTGACTCTGCAGCTGTGCATAAAATGTTGGGTAGAATTGTTGCTAAAAGCATTGAAAGTATTAGTATAATTGTTTAGCAGTGCGGTGGTAGTGCTGGTAATTCAAGTAGCCTTTTCTAGACTGTTTGATCAGTTTCTTTTGATCTGTGAAAGATGTTACTGCAGTTTCTCTGTTCAGCCCTGGTATTAAAATCAGTCACAGGTGATCGGATCAGCAGTGGAAGAGGTGAACGTAGTCATATGTGTCTTGTGAGTCGGCCTTCAGATGACTTGTGCTAGAACATTCTTCTCAGGTGATTGGTGGTGTACACTACAGTGCGATTATCATGCTTTTCCCATGTCGCTTTTCTCTGTAGCATAGGTTCAGGTATCTTTTGAAAAATAGCACTAATGATGCTAAGCTTCTGCACTACCTAGATTACCTTCCTGCTTAGCCACATTGTAAAAGCAGCTTGTCCAGCAGCACTACCTGGGATCCTGTGTTGTCTCGGATTGGGCATGATGCCATGCGGTGAACTTGCAAGCAGTGCTGTGGCTCTAGCTGATGAAGTGACTCATACACAACACCTCTTCCTCTCTGATCATGCTTCACTCCTCTGTTTCCACCTCCCACATCGAAAAAGATGAAAAAGCTCAAATTAAAAAGGAGAAATGCAAAGGGGGGAATTCATAGTCATAAAGGGAAAGGTCCTGCATGATGATGAAATGTATACCAAATCTTCGAAAAAGGTGTAGCAAATAAAAATGGAAAAATCGTAAAACAAGTGTAAAAAAACTGACATTTCAAGGAAATTTCAGATAGTATAACAGACTTCAGTTTGACTGTGTAATGTTGAAGGTGTTGGGTAAAGGGTGAGCTTGCGCTGTCTGTGCAACACTGCCCCCTTGTGTCAGACGCTTAAAAGTGCAAGGAGTAAAGTCAATTCAGTGACGAGTCATTGTTTTGCTTTCTCCACTTCCCTTTATCTGACTCTTTCCATCATTTGCTCTGTCCATCCTCTTAGCCACAGTCAGTCTCCCTGCTACTATCATCACATCATCAGTGCCCACTTCTGTAGCAGGTCACATGATGTACCCAAGCCCCCATGCAGTGATGTACGCCTCGGCCCCCACGCTGACCGACGGTGGTCTGGCTGTGCTCAACGCCTTCTCCCAGAGCACCTCGGCTATGCAGGTGTCCCACGCACAGGCCCCGGATACAGGTGAGCGCACACAGCACGTCTGTCACATCGCTATCCATTATTCTATATAACCTTTAGGTTATTCTGTACTATATAATGTTATGTATATAATCTATGTATTGGTCAGAAGGTGTTTTGATTTTCTCTAATAGCCTGATATTCCACAACAATAAATGTAACTATAAATGGTTGCACGTACAAAGAGTTGCATTAATAATTGGTTTGTTGATTGTTGTTGTACTAGAAGAAGAATGCACTATTATAGTGGAGTTAATCTGTTGCTGTGAAGTGGCTTTTCCTATAACAGCACACTACATCATAATTTATGCCTTATTTATGTTTAATTGTGTGTCTTCACTCAGGTGCTGTTCCTCAGGTGTTCCTCACAGCACCCCCTGGCACGGTTCAGATCCCTGTTTCAGCGGTGCAGCTACATCCAGTACGGCAAGATCTCCACTTTACAAGTGAAACTCTTAATATTCTCTCTGCAACAGCATGCCACTGAGTGAACTAACCCACCGCAGAGAGGAGGAGGAAGAGGCGGTTTGTTTGTTTGCCTGGACTCTCCCTTTGCTGATGTCCAGACCTTTCGGGAGCACTGCATGCACTAGCACTGTGTCTTTGAAAGCACTCTTTCATATGATCAAGAATGCTTTCCAAAGCCTTAAACTCCAAAATATATAGTACAAAGAACATGGAATAAAACATAAAATGGTGTGGACAGACCGTCTGATCTGTTTTAGGTTGTTGCTCACAATCCCTAAACCGAGTAACATTTTATAAATTATTTTGTGTTATCAAGAAATGTTGAGGATAAAAATGATATAAAATGTAATGCATATTTCAAAAATATTTCAACACATGACACTGACCCATGGCTTCACAGTTTGCACACCTAAAAATATTTCAAACTGCTAAAGATAAAGTAAGGTAATAAATAAAGAAATAACGCATGCTTTATGTTCAGAGCAGTTACTTTTATATTACAGCTGTGACCAGGGTCTGGTCTGGGAGCAGATCAGTAATAGACAGGCAGGCCTTGCAGCAAGAAAAGCTTAACGTGGAATACACAATACACTTTTCTCCACCACTCTAGAATTCTGTATTAACCTTAAACAGTCCGATACTTTGAAATGAAGGTATTAAGGAGTTTTTCCAAGCCTTGAAACGAAAGAAGTGTGGACAAAAAATCCAGTATGAGATCCACAGAAAAATGATCCAGTATGAGACAAAACTGGCAACATGTGGTCAGATATTATGACCTACAATTTGCACTGACTTTTTGCATTTGACTTTTATTAAATTTAAGAGTAAATCTAATCAGTTGTGACTTGTATTTATGTAGTTGTAGAAATATCCTAAAAGTCTCTGGTTCTCTAGTCATGTTTTGGACCTTGATTTGATCTCCATATTTAGCCAGGAATAATGAAAACGCAATTCAGTTGTAATAGCCATAATACATTAAAACAGTGTGTGTGTGTACTGCTGTTCCAGCGCACAAATGTATATTTGGTGGCATGCTGTGAGCTGAAATAGGAGCTGTTCATTGGAATGGTTCATTTACATCTGTTAATATTCCACTGTTCATAGATGGTGATTGGCCAGCAGTCCAGCGGCAGTAACAGTAACCTGACGGAGCTTCAGGTGGTCAGTCTGGACGCCACTCAGAGCAGCAAGAGTGATTGATGGGCGCTGCTGACTGAAGGATCACCAGAGACTTACATCACTATTTATTGATGCCTTGTTCCATTTTGAAGCATTTCATCCATTTACGCCATCCAAGTGTGTGACTGTACAGTTTGTACTGTAAATGTGTGTCCTGACCTCACAAGGACACTGACGAATTGAGAGAAAGTAAGTCTCCTCAGTTCTGATGTGCGTGTTGAAATTTCTAGGACTCTTAATTCTGACATGCGTTTTTTGCATGTTATTTGTACGTGTGAATGTATGAGCTTTCGATCCGTCAAAGGGAAATGAAAAACAGTGTTACCCAACCGATGCACACACTGCAGCCTCTCACTTTGGCCAAAGATGAATTATTTTGTCAGTATTTCTGTGTGGATATATATATTTGTGTGTTTGTGTGTGCGCTTGAATACAAAAAGTTTTGAAGGTGTGAACCATATCGGGGTGGGGGGGGAATACTGAATGAATACTGATAGGTGGTGGCTTTGAAGAACATCAAATTGGAGCTGTACATATTTTTTATTTTATTATTTTAGCTTTAGTGCAATGGCATGTGCTGTTAGTGTTTTTTAAAAGATATGTTTTGTATTTTACTTATACAAAAATATTTACCAATTGTAAATTTATGTAATATACATATATATTTTATTGATTATATGATAATGGAGAAAGAGTGAATTTTTGGTCTAGGTTGTTTGTACAAAAAAGGATTAAAAACTCATGATTTCACAACCTTTACTGTATTCTGTAGGCATAATCTGTTATGCATTGGCCAGCTGTCTGTGCTGTAGTACTGTTACTGAAGGCTGTAGCAGACCAGCTGAAAACACTGCACTCTACTAGTATTCAGTGCCTTGGATAAGTATTCGTCCCCTGACCTTTTCCACACTTTGTAGTTTTATAGCATGCAACTGAAATGGATATAATCATGAATCTACACAAACTAACCACCAACTAATTCCCGCATTATCCAGTTGCTGACTTGTAGATCATAGCCATATTGAAATTACCCCCAATATCAGCTTGCTCTCTATCATACAGCAGCAGGTACTTGAGATAAAGCACTTGCTTTCTTTGAATAATGAAGCCTGACATTGCCGCTTTTCATACTGTAGCCCATTCTGTGTCACATAACACAGTTGAACACATTTAGGTGAAAAAGCAGTAACTTCCCTATTTCGCATACACAGGTTCTCACAACTTGGAGAACTTGGTTAGTTTTGCTCAGATTGACTGGTGAGACAAAACGGTAACCCCTAATTGTCTTTCTGTTCCTGGTTGTTGTAATTTAAAAAAAACAAAACAAAAAGAGGAAATAATTCAAGGTGGATAGGGGGTGAATACTTTTGCAAGGCACTGTAAGTGTTAATCACTCAGAACTGAGAAGGTGAGATTAAATAGAGGATGTGAAATGGGTATGTCCTATTTTCTCCGATGTTTAAACCTTATTGGAAAAAGGTATAATTTACCTGGTATATGTTTAACACTAAAGCCTTTTGAAAATTCACATCAAACTGTTTTTATGCAGTTTGTCAGAGCTTCAGGTGACTCAAATGACCATGTCATGAGCTCAACCTGAACTCTTCATTCTGAAGTCAGTCACTCAGTTTATGCTTAAGGGCTCAGTCGACTGTTAATCTGTCTAACAACGTGTTCACAATGCAAGCAGACTTCTGTTTTGTTTTTTTTAACCAGCAACTACCATGATAAACTTGCTGAAATCACAGCCTCACCCCTCTTTGCTCAGTCCCAGTTTTATCAGCCACTGGTTCTGAACCAGGCCTCAGTGTGTGTGAGAGTTTGGACTGGTTCAATATATTAGTTTTTTTTTCCTTCCTGAATTTCCTGGTTTTAACACTCTGACTTCTCATTTTGCCAAATGACAAAGTATGATCATGCTGCAGCTCACACACGTTGCCCTTATGCCTTTTTGTAGAAATGCTGTATTTTGGAATAGTATTGTACATGTTTATTTATATCTGCCTCTTTGTGGGAATGGCTTTCTGTTCTTAGTTGATTTTGTTATTCAGTGCCCAGTTTAGCATTTGGTGGCATGGAGTTGTGCAAGGTTCTCTTCAAGCCAAACACTGTTTCTCCTAAACTCTTTTCTCCTTTAGAAAATGTGAAATCTTTCACTGAAACCTTTGCTTGATACATTTTTAGATGTTTGTTTTATAGTTATGAAGTGGTGTGAGAAACGGAATGAACACTGGTTCCTTTATTGTTAGAATTTTAAGGTTGTTGCTTGCTTTTCCATTTATTATTATTTTTCTTCTTATTTTGGGGAATCTTCATGTAACAGCAAGTGTACAGAAAATTTTGTAATAAAAAAATCTATTGATTATCCCTTTTCTTTGTTTGTAGATGGTGCAGTGTAATGAACATGCAAGCCAGTATTTAAGATTATAACATTATTATATCTACCTTTTTTTTTTTATAAAAATAGTTGTTTTAAAAAAAAAAAAAAATGAATCAACTGACTGACTTAGCGCTTTAGTAAAGAGTTTTAGTAGTTGATCAACTTTTTTTTCCATTTGCAAAAATAATGGCACATGTGACCGAAATGACTTGCTCTTCTCCCACAGCCAGCTCTTTGGTCTTCATGTTGGTTTATACTTTCTAACAACAAATGCAGTCTTTACAAACGAAACATGGGGCTCAAACCAAAAGTAGACATTCAGGGCTATTCATTGTTTAAAACATCTAGATGTAAATCTCAGGAAATTAAAGCTGAAATTCTGATGTATTAACATTTCACAGTTTGATTTCAAACCATTTCTCTTCATATAGCAAAAACCTAACAACTTGCTTTACATATTCCAGTGCTCTTGGACAGGACTTTATATCTATTTTAATATCTACAAATTGGATAGATGGGAAGAACTGACATGGGCTTAGATCTCCCAAGAATACACATCTTGTTCAATCTCTTCTCTCTGTGCTCAATCAACTTCTTTCAACATGCACTATATGGCCACATCTATTTGTGTCTTCCCTAAATATTTCCCACAAGCACACGGTTATAAGAGATGTGTACTATACTGTAGCATTAAATTATCAATCACAGAGTCAATCTCTGATTAATATAAAAGGGCAACATTTGATTTCTTAATCATTTAGGCACTGGTCTGACATCCATTTAATGCAGTAAGTAGGCCTCTGGTGTAATCTTAGCTGTACAGTAGAGTTTGGTGCTCACTATGCTACAGGTCTGGTGTATGTTTATGAAGTAGGTACTTTGAGCCATTTCAATATGATTTTTGTAACACCACATGGACCAAATGAAACCCAGCATCAGGCTGTATGTGGTGGCTCAGTGGTTAACGTGCTGGACTACTGATCAGAGGGGTGTGAGTTTGAATCCCAGTTCCACCAAGCTACCACTACTGCGCCCCTGAACAAGGCCCTTAATTCTTTAGTTGTAGGACAAATGAGATAAAACTGTAAGTTGCTCTGGATAAGGGCATCTGCTAGTGTTTACAATTTCATTGTTCTCTATTTAATAAAAGCGAGTGGTTCTACAAAACCACTAGACGAGACTTACGGTACGTTCAAGCCATATGGATAAGCTCATGAACGCCTAGACAAAGTCGTAATTACGAGTGGGATTTATTGTTCATTCAAGTCCTCCTGGGAAGTTTGTATTTTCCAAGTTTGGAAGCCGTAATTACGCCTTCAGCTACATTCAAGTCAGGTCAGAGCAAGTTGGAGATGTACCTTCTCTTAATCAACCACATAAGTTACTTCTAGGAAATTAACAGAGAATGCGCATCCGGTGTATTTAACTTTTTTACTTTTATGCATTTATTTTTATTTTTTTTACTTGGGAAACCACTGTAAACTTTATTTTACAATAGTATTACAGTGCCATCATATATAAGTAAAATCAGCTTCCACAGAAATCCAATGATTCCACCATGTTTTCTTACTAACGCGCCCCTTAAAGAAAAGCCCGAAAAGTTTCCCACTCGTAATTGTAAAGTGGTGGTGTCCTCTATATGCGTTCAACTCGTTAATACGAGCTTTCTGACAAGGATTTCTCCGAGTTCCGAGTTGGGGGCGTGTCAGTGAGAAATCATGGTGGAATACAGTATCTGTAGCTGTAAATTTGATCAAATTAAATGTTTACTAGTCTCATGGGTAATTTCAAAAGTTTTAGCTGACTTCAGTTATTTATCTCTTTGGTATATTCAGCAAATTACTGATATACAAGCAAATTGGCAAAAAAATTTAAGCACCTAAGTTTGACAATTACTTCATAAATGGATTAAAATATAGCAAAGCAAAACACAACGGATGTGCCTTATTTGTTGTTCATTTTCTATAAGTAGTGTTAAAAATATTGCTTTATTTGTTTGTTTGTTTGATCGTTTTTTTGTTAGGAGTTAATTAAGAGAAGGTACACGTTGGTGGCTTGACTTCCCAGCTCGTAAATACGAACTTCCCAGGACGACTTGAAGACAGTTAGACAACAGAATAAAGAAAATGTCTACACGTTTACTCGTAAGATCCTATTAATGTTAAAATCAACACACCACTCAACTCTTCGGTTTCCCCTAAACCGGTTTAATAACGCAACGTTTGCATACCTTGCCGGCCATGCACTCAATACCAAATCCTACTTTTAGCGTCGCATGCTGAAGCCACGTAAACGCACCAGTAGGAGACTTGAGACTTTTATTTTGAAAGTGCCGTTTCCGGTCGCTAAATAGACCGCTCTGCTCTGCTCTGTCTGTGTTAAACAGTCGGAGAGTGTTTCAGACTTTAGACCGGGGAAACGTGAAGGTCTCACAAATGGCTAAAAGTGATGACAATTCATATTTCAGGAGGACCAGTCTCTTCTGGATAGTAACTGTAACTCTGTCTATGAGCTACTACACAGTAAGTTGCTTTTAGTACTGAAATACAAGCTAAAAGTCTGTGAAATGCTCAGTACTTCCATGCACAGTGCACTGACTCCATGGAATATATTCATTTGCTATTCTGTTCTATTCATTTTCTAATATTGTGGCCAGCAGGTGAAATTAAAGTGTAATGAAATATATGTGGAAATTTGCGACGGTGTAATAATGGCGTAGTTTACTGGATTTGGTGAAGTGTGTAATGTTGTGTGGCAGTTGTTTCTAGAGTAAAGGTGAAGAGGGTTTTTTTTTTTTTTTTTTATCACATTACACAAGAGTACATTGTGAGTGTGTGAAGGAGTTTATCTGCTTTATGAGACAAAGTAAAGCTGTGGTGCAGGCTCATGCTGTTACATTATTCATGTGTGTAAGAGATATAACGTTACTCTGGCGTACAGTGAAAACAAAACGCCTGAATGGCAGCTTTAGAGAAATAATAGGCAGGCTAGTGGATGAATAGTAGTTTTGGTGTATGTGTGTTGGAGTTGGAAGGGTAGGGCTTTAGAGAGAGAGACACACTGCATTGCCAAAGGTTTTGGGACACCCCTCCAAATCATTGAATTCAGGTGTTGTTTTTCAGGGGTTGGGCTTGGCCCCTTAGTTCCAGTGAATGGAATTCTTAATGCTTCAGCATACCAAGACATTTTGGACAATTCCATGCTCCCAACTTTGTGGGAACATTTTGGGAATGTCCCCTTCCTGTTCCAACATGACTTTGCACCAGTGCACAAAGCAAGGTCCATAAAGACATGGATGAGCGAGTTTGGTGTGGAGTCCTGACTGCAACCTGATGGAACACCTTTGGGATGAATTAGAGCAGAGACTGCGAGCCAGACCAAAACTGCGACATCTGTTTTTACATGCACGTGAATGTAATATGGAGTTGGGCCGCCCTTTGCAGCAGCTTCACCTCTTCTGGGAAGTCTTTCCACAAGGTTTAGGAGTGTGTTTTTGGGAATTTCTGACCATTCCTCTAGAAGCACATTTGTGAGGTCAGGCACTGATGTTGGACGAGAAGGTCTGGCTCGCAGTCTCCGCTGTAATTCGTACCACAAAGTTGGGAGCATGAAATTGTCCGAAATGTCTTGGTATGCTGAAGCATTAAGAGTTCCTTTCACTGGAACTAAGGGGCCAAGCCCAACCCCTGAATTTAATGATTTGGAGGGCTGTCCCAAAACTTTTGGAAATATAGTGTATCTGCCAAAATACACCATATCCCTTAAAATAAAAAAAGAAAGAAAAAGGTAAAGGTATTCAAAAATAAATTCTGTGTGAGAGTCCACAACGGCAGGATTGAAGGTATTGGAGCAAAACAACTGGAATTTGTAGAAAATTGTCACGCGTATCAAAAATGCTTTAGAATTTACAAACATGTCGTTTTTTTGTTTTTTTTTTTCTCTCTTTCTTTCTCACAAATGCAACACAATTTGTAAAAATTTTTTTTTAATTTTTTATGAATGGGGAACAAATCCTATTCAACAAATCACAAATTAAGGAAATCTTACACTCACATTTTTTGCTACAGTTGCTGCAGTAAATATGTTTTGGTCATCCCCAAATGCAGTGAGTTGCACATGTAAACTATTTTCTCACAATTACATATTTTTCTTGCACAAAGCACTGTACCGAGATCAGAGAATTATTTTGGTGAATTTATGGATACACACGTTTATCACATTTTCCACTACAACAAATTCCACTGTCACAGCTGCTCAGCTCCATTCATTTCTTCATATGCAGCCGTTCTGCACTGTCAGTGTCTAATCTTACCTTGAGTGTCCAATCTTATTCACAAAGTCTATGTGGGTGCAGGTTTTCCTTCCAATCAAACAGAAGCCACACTTGATTCCGCCTGTTTAAGTAGAAGTTTTTTATTATACACACATTACAGCACAGTGGAATAATATCCCAACTTTTGGGGTTGGAGTCAGAGTGCAGGGCAGTTATGATGCCTGGAGCAAAGAAGTTAAGGGCCTTGTCCAGGGGCTCAATGGTGGCAGTTTGGCAGTGCTGGGCCTTGAACTCTGGCCTCCCCATCGCAATCAGCTGATCGCTTTCAAAATACTCTGCAGTGTGGCTTCACGTAACCTGGATAAGAGTGCACACTCCTGGTCTACATGAATACTTACATGAATACTTTTGATTTTGGCACTGAGTCTGCAATCCATAATTAACAAACAGCATCACAAACAGCATTTATTTTGGTGCTTTTGTTAATATATCATTCAAATGCACTCCCTGGCCAGCTTAATAGGATCACCTGCATCCCTGCTTATTCATGCCATTATCCAATCAGCCAGTTGTGTGATGGCTGTACAGAGCATAAAATCACACAGTTACAGGTCAAGAGCTTCATATAATGTTCACATCAAACATCAGAAAGGTGATCTCAGTTACAGTGACTTTGTTATTTGTGCTAGACAATATTATTTCAGAAAATGATTATCTGGGCTTTTTCATGCTCAACAATCTCTGCAGGTTCTCTAGAGTCTCTTCTCTTCTGTACACAGCTTCAACTTTTATTATTCCTGCAAACCCAGCCTTTTGGTGAAACTTTCTGCTCTGACATTGAAATATGCTACTCGCATGATTCATGCAAATATGAGGAGGGAAAAGGAGTTGGGGGGAAATACTGTGTATTTACTCAGTCAAATGATGCTGATGTTTTTGCTCCCTGTGCCTCTGGGATTTCCTCTGGGTGCTCCAATTTCCTCCCCAATCAAAGACGTGCTGTAAGCTGACCAGCATCTTTAAAATTGTCTGTAGTGTGTGAATAAGTGTTTGTGCATCCTGTCAAGGCTGAGTCTCTCTTTTGCCCAGAGTCTTCTGGGATAGACTCCAGGTTCCATGTGACCCTATAAGATAAGCAGTGTAGAGGATGGATGGCTGGATGGATAAATAATAACTCATTTCAAATGAAAGAACCTCAAACACATTTTAACATGAAACATTTACATAGACAATGCCTCTTCTATCACTAGTCTCATATAATTTAAAAACGAAAAATATGGCCTAGTCTACAGATATTGATGCCGTGGTTGTTATTTTTATGGCCAACTATAGCATTAGCTGACAATATTCAAGACAACACGGCAAACTGTAGCTTAAATATAAACCAGCAGCATTAGATGAAAGGGTTAAAATCTAATGCTTGTCATTAACTTGAGAAGGAAACATTACCTTGAGGCGGGTCAATGCATTACATCACAAGGTCTTATCTAATAATTAGGAAGTGGGACAAAGCATTTTAACACACACACACACATTTAGTAGCCAGCTGCATTCATGATGTCTTTTTTTTTTTTTTCTCCAAGTGTTTTGTAAGTCTAAGTCTGTAATGCTCTATTGGCTTTGTGCAGTGTTTCCTCTGAATGCCAGACACGGTAACAAGAAAGGTCATAACCCTTTCAGTCAAACCAGAAATAAATAAATAAATAAAATTTCTCTTGTGTGTCTTTTGTGTAGTTTGTATATTGTCAATGTGTGCTTATTCGATTTCTTTTAGTTTCTCCTTCAAAGGCATTTTGGAAAATAAATAATCCACTCTGTTTAGGTTCATTACATCTGCACATGCATTTCACATCCTGTTCAAAGCTGGATGAAAAATGATCAACTCAAACACATCAAATCTAGTTTCAATCTATATAAACACCTGACATGACTTACTTATACAGTCTGCACTAGAAAGAATTCAGGCCCAGCTTCACTGCTTCATACCAATTTGTGAATTTTTCTTAGGACCAGTGGTGGACATGACTAAACAGCAGTACACTCATATGGAATGAACTCTAAGAGGGCTTTCACACTAGCAGTTTACTCAGAAACAGCACAGTTTGCTAATGTGAAATCCGTCATTTGGACCGTGAAGCGCAGCACAGTACTGCACCTGAGGAACCCTGTAGGAGGGGGTCTGAGCTCAGCTGCACTGGAACTGTGCCGTGATTCCCGTGAATGTGAACGCAACTCGTGCAGTTGTTCAGGAAGTGAAGTAATCTGCGCATTATACACACAATGACCTCATTAATTTCCACAGCATATGTTTAGCACGAGTGACAGGGGAATGCTGTGGGACACAGAAGAGGTGAGGAGCCCTGCTGTGCATATTATAATAATAATAATAATAATAATAATAATAATAAAATGTTGAGACACATTGTGCTCTCCATGCATGTTTGTGAAGCTATAAGATGAATGCACTGAGGTTTGATGGAATCAAGTGTGTCTGAAACCAGAGCCATGCTGCAGAGGCATTGGGAACAATCACTCAAACACGCCCAGTGTGGGGTGGGGTGGGGTGGGGTGTGGGGGGGACCTCTGTATATTGATATGTTTTTTTTATTTGAAAGATCGAGGAGCCATTAATACCAGCCCTGTTGACTGATTAATATGTCCTGAGTTACTACACTTCAAACGCTAATAATAGACTCTTGTTTATAAGGACTTGCCTTACATTTTCACACTAAGGATAAGGGTACAATAGTAGCTGATATCACATTTTGTGTGTTTCAGTGGGCCGTGTTTTGGCCACAGCAAATCCCTTATGACACTTTGGGGCCACTCGGTGACCTCACACAGTATCTGGTCAAAGAATATCACGGCATCATGTACAAGGGGTGAGTCTCTTTTCTGTTCACATGCTGTTCTTTAGCAGATTCTCTGCCTGTGAATAGTGTGATTTGTGTGTGTCATGGCTGGCTGTTTCAGATGGTGGATTTCTTGGGCTGTCCATCTGTGTGAAGCTCTGCTGGCACTGAAAGTATGCAGGTAGGCAGAACTGAAAATATGACAGGAAGTGTGGGGGGGGGTATAAATGTGTATGGGCTAAGCCTGGAGTAAAGCATGATAAGACGTGCTGTTAAAAGAAACCACATGTCGTAAAATGTTTTAATTATTGCTATAGCAATGATACTGTATTATATACTACAATAATATAAACCTGTAATTTATCTGGCAGCCAGCACTATTGCCAGAACTGCTGTTAGAGAAAATTAATGCAATCTGACTGATCATGATTACAAATTCAACAGTTTTGTGGTATAATGTGTCTTATCAGATATTATTATGCTTCAGTGGATTTAAAGAGGAACGTGTTTGTGATGTCTGACTCATTTACAACCCTATGAAGATGAAGAATAGTGAATATGAAACTTGACATTCCTTATGATACATACCAAATGAACATGAACAGATATTCTATAATTTTAAAGATCATATTCATATGTAGTTGAGGGTTTGTATAAATACACTATATTGCCAAATGTTTTGGGACACCCCTCTAAATCATTGAATTCAGGTGTTGTTTTACAGTTGTTGGGCTTTAGGCAGAAAACATTTAGCATCTGATTAACTTAACAGCAGAAGACCTCATCAGCTTCTACTCCAGTAGGCCAAGAATAGGAATCTGAGGCTAAAGTAGGCACCAAAAGCTCAAAAATGTTTTTTGATTATTTGAGTTACTGTAGCCTTTCTATCAGCTTAAACCACTTTGGCCATGTTTTTCTAATCAAAAAGGTATTTTTGCCCACAGAACTGCAGCTTACTGGATGCTTTTTGTTTTTTTGAACAATTCTGTTAAAGTCTAGATACTGTTGTCGTGCGCAAAAATCTCAGGATATCAACAGTTTCTGAAATATTTAAAGCAGCCCATCTGGCACCAAGAGCACAACAGTGAGATCAAAATTTTACCCCATTCTGCTGTTTGATGTAGACGTTATCATAAGCTTGTATCAAAGATTTTATGCAATACGCTGCTGCTGCTGCTGCTCTCGGTGGTGGACAATGATGGTTTAATTGGCAATAATTAAAATACTATAATGCTCTAACATCAAAAGATGCTCAGAACAGATTACAAATTAAATGATGTCTGAACTGGAGCAGTCAGACTTTTTCCATTGTCTGCCACAAGGGGGCAGTAGAGTGTCACATTATCTTGTGCTGTCACAGCACTGTAACCATTGTTTGTGTCTCTGTCTCACTCTCTGCAGTGATAAAGGCATCAACAGTCCATCAACACGACTCCTGTGGTTTGTTCAGACTATTTTGTTTGGCTTTGCATCTCTGGGTTTGCTCCTCAAATACAAGGCTGGCGGACACGCCAAACGGCACTGAGCGGCTGCAGACTTGCACAGCTCCGAAACGGCACAAAATGGATACGTCAGGATTCGAGCTTTCCAATCAAATACAAATATGTGGACCATATTTCATTCTGATGTATGAAACAGAACCTGATATCACAGTGAAAGTTCTGGACAGTAACACAAGCTCTTAAGGCAATACTCCTTACAAGAATAACTTTTTTTTTAAATGCAAGATATAAATCATAAGCTAGAATTATTAGCTTTACTGTAGATGCTCTTCCAGGCTGTAGACCCAGTTTTAGAGCAACGAAAATATCTGCCTTCCATTCATAACCAGTGATTTTTCTAATCATTTGTAATGTACGTTACTGTACATGACATTCTCCATTACCACATCTCGAGTTTTCTGGTTGAAACTGAGTTTAGTTTGAATTTAAGGCCCTGTTGTTCCCTACACCAACTGTGCCTGTGAATTTAAGTTCTCATTGGGTGGGAGTTTCATCATTTTAGTTTGGCAGTTAGCAATTTCACAGAGACATGATTCACAGACTATAAACTATGCCTTCACCCACACAGATTATTGGTGCTGTCACAGATTAGAGAACGGGCCACCTGAATGGAAAATGGGTTTGTAAAACATCGGGATAAAATTGGGAAACATGAGTAGGACATTGTTTTTAAAATAGTATTGAACACAATTGCTTTGGAATATAGAGATGGTGCTTCACATGCTTTTGTATTCTCAGACACAAAGCTTGAACTCAATGAGTCAAAAGTTCCTCTCATCTGATTTTATAATAAGTTTACATTTTATATGAATAAATTGACCTGTTGGAATTAATGTAACAAATAACACATTAGTATTTAAGTAATATTTCTAAAATGAAGTTGTTGAGCAGCCCTTACGATGATAAAAATCCTTTTTCACGATTACTCTGTGATGTAGGTCAGCTTCTTCCAAGAAGTCCAACATTAAACTGGCTGAGGCTGGTCTTAACCAGACTGTTTTCCAAAATGCCCTCAATTACTCATAGAACTGAATTTGTGTCACCTTGGAAGTGAATACTTTTGCATGCCAGATGACTGTTTGTTTTAAACACTACATTAAGCAAAAGATACCGGTGTAAACTATTTGGTGCAGATTCTTGTTCAATTTCCTACAGAACCTGAGGCATGTAGTCCAGCTATATCACAGCAGGGCACAAGTCTGACATCCTCTATTAATCACCGCACACTGGCTAGAGGGAAACATCAGGGTACAGGTTTTTCTGACGTGTGATACACAGCATTCCTTACACTGAAGAATTACACTAATTTTTTAATAGGTTTATAAGAATGTAGAATTAATTAAGAGATTCTTTAAATTTACTGTAGAGCTTATATGCAGTGAATTTGTTTGATTATTAACTGTGATGTGTGAGGGTTTTAATTTTTTTTTAAATAAAGCATTAATTTGATAAGTTGTATTGCATTTTAATGTTTTTGGATTTAAGCAATAAGAAGAATGCAGTTTTTGTTATCTTTGTTAAACTTTCTTGAAAATGTTTCACACACAGCCATCCAAAAACCTGATCAAAGCCTGACATTCCTTGTGTGAGGAAAGCACACAGAGATAGCAAGGTTTTAGACACCATCAGACTTGACTGACTGTTTTTACAACTGCATCTGTTTAAACTGGTTCCCTTCCCCAATCCAGTATTGGCTAGAATTCAGCCACAGCAACATCTCATAACACTTCCACACATAATCTGGTAGCATTTACATGACAGGAGACGGACACAAATCTCACCTGAACATTAGTCTTAAGTTCCAAATTTGACCTGCGTGTCTATATGACTATTGTGTTACAAAATGTGTTCAGCGAAAATATATTAATCAGTTTATTCATAAACAAAAAGTAAATGTACAATCAAATCTTCAAAAACTGAACTAACTTTTTTTTTTTTTATTTCTTTGCATAATTAAGGCTGAGTGCCTTGATTTATGACCCGTTTAGAGACCAGGCGCTTGCTATTATCTTAATGCCATACTTACTGAATTTGATCCATCACTAAGCTTAACCTTGTTCATTTCTCTGCAAGATTGAGCGCTTACCTCATTCCTTTCTGCTACAGCCATACTAAATCAACCAACTTTAACAATAATGAATATAGAAGCATTTTTGGGCTTATTGCTAAGTATGATTTAGATTTATTCCAATGTCAGTTGGTATTTCACAAGAGGAAAGCAAATGACCTTTTTGAGACTCACATACATGCATGAAAATTTTTGTGCACTTCCTTAGATAACATTATGTACAATAGCGAAGATAATAGCTCTATTACTCTAAATCTTCATCTGTGACAAG
Source organism: Hemibagrus guttatus (assembly GCA_033459395.1). Lineage (NCBI taxonomy): Eukaryota > Metazoa > Chordata > Actinopteri > Siluriformes > Bagridae > Hemibagrus > Hemibagrus guttatus. Next base: position 20,910,431 of record JAUCMX010000002.1, read on the forward strand.
ACTCCAGGACTACAGCATCCAGTCTGTCTTGCTATTTTTGGGTGTCTCGTATCCCGCATTTGGTTATGGGTCTATGGGACGGAATGACCTTAGCTAATGGACTTAAAAGATTAGACTGCGCTAATCACCCCTCTCTCCAAGCACTCTCTCCAGTCTTTACTCAAGAGCATGCCGTCCTCGCTGCACCACTTTCCTTCCACTATCCATCTTAACATGCATCTCCAGATATTAGCATGGACCATTTATTTGTGTGATGTGGCTGAGAGCTAATGTTCACACACCACGATTGGAGCCAAACTGTGTTTAACAGTTCGAGAGATGGATGAAAGAGCTAATGACAGCTGACGCTGGTTGGCGGCGTGTCATTCACTCTGCATATCACACAGTATTAAAAGGTCATCATGGAGTGAGTTACAGTCATAAGCCTTATTAATAAGCATGGAATACACAGCCAGCTAAGTAAAGATAGCATATTCTTTCTCTTTCTGTCAATCTCTTTTCATTGTGTGTGTGTGTGTGTGTGTGTGTATATATATATATATACATATATATATATATATATATATATGTATATATATATATATATGTAGGGGAAGGCTTTCCACAAGGTTTAGGTGTGTGTTTATGGGAATTTTTGACAATTCCACTAGAAGTGCATTTGTGAGGTCAGCCGCTGATGTCGGACAAGAAGACTCGCTCATCCATGTCTTTATGGACCTTGCTTTGAGCACTGGTGCGCAGTCATATTGGAACAGGAAGGGATCATCCAGAACTGTTCCCACAAAGCTGGGAGCATGAAATTGTCCAAATGTCTTGGTATGCTGACGCATTAAGAGTTCCATTCACTGGAACTAAGGGGTCGAGCCCAACCCCTGAAAAACAACACCTGGATTCAATGATTTGGAGGAGTGTCCCAAAACCTTCGGCAATATAGTGTACATTTCATGTCTATTTTATTAGGAACATCCACATATTCATGTAGTTACTATAGACTTCCAGTCAGCTCAAACCAGTTAAGGTCATTCTCCTCTGATCTCTTTAATTAACAATGTGTTTTAGCCTCTTCTCACAGAATTTTTTTTGCTTTTGCACCATTCTCTCAGTAATGATTGTTCTTTGTAATATTTCCAGGTGATCAACAGATTTTGAAATATGTAAACTAGCCCATCTGGCACCAACATTCATGCCATGATCAAAATTAGACATCACACTTTTTCTTCATAGAGCTAAAGCTTTTGACCTGTATCTGCATGTTTTTTTTCCATTGCACTTTAGCCACATGATTGGCTGATTAGATAGATAACTTCATGATTCTAAAAACGTGGCTAGTGAGTGCATATTATAAACATTTACTCTATTTGCAATTAAAGGAGTCTCTATTATAATTCTAGTATATTTGAATTTTAATGGTTGGAGAACAACACAACAAAGTATGATGGATTTTATACAAACTTTCAGTGCTTTATATTTTTTGTACATCTAAACTGCCTATAAATTTTCATCATAGAAGTGCTTATAGTGCCTTTGTTCATTTTTATTACAACACAGAGGAAAACAAACAAAAGCCACTTCTAATTTTTTTTTTATCTTTCTGACTAATTAATTCACCTACTTTAATACATATCTAATAAACCTGACAAGAGCTATTGCTGCAAGACAAGAAGTTCACATTAACACTGACTCAGTGGATCAGTGAATATGGATGTTTGTGATGTTTATGATGTGTTTGCATTTGTCTTTGTTGTTTCTGAGTTGTGTTTGGATTTTGTTTATAAGAGCTATTGATGTGTGTTTTAGTCAGGAAAAGTTATTGATGATGTGTGTTTCTGTGCGAGTTTGTGTATGCATGATCAGAGCAGCAGTTATTATGACAAGTTCACCGATCCAGCCAATGCAGTGTGGGGTAGAGATCAGACAGTGTCCTGCGTAGATGGCAGTTCTGACTCTTATCCCTCAGCTCCACAACACACTCCACCTGTTCAAACACACAGCACAGCCTTGGCCAAAAAACCTTTCCGGGAATAAGCATCACTGAGTTAATAGGATGTGAGTGTGCTGTTTAGTTCTGTGGAGTGACTGACTGCTTAAGAACATACAAGTGACAGCATGAATGATATTTTTAAACCTCTATTATGCAATGTAGACAGGAAATGAAGGCAGGGATAAGCTGTAGACACAGGAAATGATTTTCTTACCTGTACTTTGAAGAGATCCACCCTATCACTGTACCTCCTGTGGCAAATATCCAACAGCCTGAAGAAAAATATGTGCAAATATCAGTGACGGATGAAACAAATAGCCAGTCCCTATGAAACAGAATTAATCAATAGACTTTTTATATTCTGTGCAGCATTTTTGTTGGATTTTCTTATTCTTTCAGTGACAAAGCAGTAGAATATTTAGATTCAAGCAAGGCATACATCTTACATCAAGACTGATGGACCTTCTTCATGCATAATCCACATGACTAATATACACTATATAGCCAAAGCTTTGTGGACACCTAACCAACCATCCCTGACCTCAACCCCACTGAAAACCTTTGGGATGAACTGGAATCTGACATCAGTGCCTCACCTGACTAATGCTCTTATAGCTGAAGCTCTTATGGGCATTTATATATGTGAAATTGCCTTAACTTGGTCAGGTTCAAAGTGGTTTATGTTACTAATATAGTTTAAAAATAGAACCAACTTAGTTGTGTGCAGGTGGAATATAAGTAATAACTTGGGTGTGTGTGTGTGTGGGTGCAGGGTTGGTCACACTTTCCATGGAAGTTGGTCATAATTTTTTTGGCAGTGGAAAGGACTGGTGTATTGTCTATGGCAGGCATACCATTATGCCTATTGTGTTGGTCCCCCTTTTGCTGCCAAAACACAGCAAACTTCAATGCAGTTTCTGACACCTTTCTATCAGAACCAGCTTTAACTTTTTTAGCAATTTGAGCAACAGTAGCTCACTAGACCACACGGCCCAGCCTTCACTTCCCATGTGCATCAATGAGCCTTGGCCACCCATGACCCTGTCATCGGTTCACCACTGTTCCTTCCTTGGACCACTTTTGATAGATACTGACCACCGCAGACCGGGAACACCCCACAAGAGATGCTCTGATCCAGTCATCTAGCCATCACAATTTGGCCCTTGTCAAATTTACTCAAATCCTTATGCTTACCCATTTTTCCTGCTTCTAACACATCAACTTTGAGGACAAAATGTTCACTTGCTGACTAATATATCCCACCCACTAACAGATGCCATGATGAGGAGATAATCAGTCTTATTCACATCACCTCTCACTGCTCATAATGTTATGGCTGATCTGTATATAGGATTGGTTAAATGTTCTGAGGGAGAGGCTGGGATTGTTGAAGAGTATTTACAGGAGCTGGTCCAGAATTTTCTTGGGAATCAGTGTGAGTAGGGTTGATAAATAGTCCTGTGCACAGCTCTACATTAAGAACTTGATCTGCGATGTGGGTTAACATGCAGATAATACCATATACAAGTAACATCTAGATTTGTTCAACACACTTAATTGTTTATATTCAGCTTCTGTGTGCTTTGAGATAATATTATGGACATGAAGTATTATAGCATGAGCTTTAATAAGAGAGTATACTGCTGAGCTACCCTCAGCAGCTCATTGTCAATACTCTATATGTAGTCAGGGGAATGACCACATGGATTGCCCAGGATGGTGCTGCTACCCTTGAAATAAGCTTTTACTGTCTTTTACTGGCATCAACACTGAGCTTTTAGAGATTTATTACTTCTATGTATTTCAGTGTATTTCATAGACATGTCTAGCTCTTGGCAATTTTAATCATTGCAGTATTGTAGGTATTTTTTATACCAAATGCCATGAGTATTTGGAAATATTAATGTAATACAGTTATGACAAGATATTTTAAAAAGATGATATTCTCCAGATGTACATTGATATCTGGCAAATACATTTTAACATGCTCACTGCAGTGCTGCCTGACACACAATGCCTAAAACCCTGGAATACAACGTCCTATTAATAGAAATTATTAAAAGGTAATGTACTCTAAACTTTCCCATGTTCTAGCAATCTCATAAACCTTCTAATCCCTTGGTTTACTGGACAAACACTTACAGTACTTTCTTAAGAACACTATACTAATACTAGGTACGACCTCCCTTGGCTCTGAAAACAGCTTCAAATCTTCATGGCATGGATTCCATGGAAACATTCTGCTTCATGTTCACATGATTGAATCACACAATTCCTGCAGAGTTTTTATGCACTTTCATGCTGTGAATCTAATGATATTCCAAAGTGTTCTATTAAATCCAGATCTCATTACTGGGAAGGCCTTGAGAAATATTGAACTCACGGTCATGTTCATGAAACATGCTTTGTCATGGTGCATTATCATGCTGGAGGATGGGTAAATTGTGGCCATGAAGAGATGCGCATGGTCAGCTGCAATAATTAAACATGCTGTGCCATTAAACTGATTAGTATTAACAGGCCCAAAGTGTGCCAAGAAAACATTCCCTACACCATTGCACCACCGCCACCAGCCTGGACTGTTGACACAAGACAGACTGGGTCCATCGATTCATGCTGTTGGTGCCGAATTCTGATGCCTCAGGGTTTGATGTGCTGTGCATTCTGAGATGTTCTGCTCACCACAATTGTACAGAGTGGTTTTCTGAGTTCCTGTAGCATTTCTGTTGGCTCAAACCAGTCTAATTATCCTCCTTTGACCTCTCTCATCACCATGGCATTTCAGTCTGCAGAACTGCTGCTTGTTTTTTCTCCCCCCCCCCCACACCATTCTGAGTAAAATCTAGTTTTGTGTGAATTGTAAAACGTTATAACGTTATAATAACGAATAATGAATATCTTGATGTGTAACGCTGTCATTAAAATATTCACTATAAAAATTAAGAAAGGTTGACATGCCAAACTAGCTTTCCTAAGGCAATAAAAAGGCAGGGCAGTGATGTACACATGCTATTATACAGAATCATATTTATGCATATTAAGATACTCTCATGGGTATTTTACTGATAGATTCTGAAGACTTGATTAATTTTCTCATGGTTACCAGATTGTTCTTTCCTATTCCGTGTGCAATCATATGAAACTGCTTATGGTGTTCACTGTACTGCTGCAAATTACCCTTCCTTGTCAGTATAATTAATTACTGAAGATAAATTATTCCAGTCTGCCCCAAAGAAGCTACAACTACAATTAAAGGTAGACTAGATGCAAAGCCTTTTCTATTTCTCTGACCTGACATCTTCTCGAGCCAGTATATTCAACAGTTTAGCCATGTCTCCCGGTCCATCTCCCAGCTGAACATTGAAGCGGCTCACACGGTCGTCCAGCACCAGAGCTCTGTCTACACACTCCCTCACCAGTTCCAGCTCCATGTTAGCGCTGGAAACTACCACTGCTACTCTGTATGGGTGAACACACACACAAACACACACAGTTTTTGTCAGATACGGGAATAGTCATATGATATGACACTATACTGAGTTTATGAAGTGCTTATGAACAAAATGTTTACATAAAGAAAATATGTATTTATTCTACTCCTTAAAAGATGATGTTCTATAAATATCAGTATATTTAGTTTTTATCCAATACACTTAACCTGATCTCTAATAATCTAGGAATCAGAAAGTCTTGGCTTATGATACTGTTCTGCAAACATTGTTTGTATTGAGTCTGAAGATCAGTTTCAAGGCATATTGAGCCTTACAATAACATTAGCATGTAGCATAACAATTAATCGTAATCATTGCATCATTATCTCACAACCGTATTGGCCCTTATTCAGAATTACTCACAGTTCCACAGCATATTATTTCTTATAATAGCATTATAGTCTAGTGTAGTGTCGTTACAGTAGTATCTCACTACAGTGTTGACTTCATTCAGGATTACTTTCTGACCATTAAATGCTTTGTAGTGCAACTCACCTTTTACCCTTTAGCTCTGGAAGCTGACCAGCCAAGATGGCTGCCAGCCCCATGGCTCCTTCAGTATCTACAGTAGTGTGCTCGTACTCCTGCATCCTCAGCATGGCCACCAAATTGTCCTTCTCTCTGTGGCACGAACAATAAATCATGATCAAGACTTTAGTGTTCATTTCTAGTACTGATAATGTGCTACAACTTCTAAATAGAAACTAGTCTGTGTCAGGTTAATAAATCTTTAATGTGAATTAGAAAATCACTATCAATGCTAGCCAGGGAAATGATGTAGGGGAAATAATTAGAAAGCCAGCTAACTGATTTAGATTAGTGGATTATTGTGGCTCTGCTGTGGATCTTTTGGTTTCTAGAAACAAAGTCAAGTCTGCCAAGTTTTCTTGGTCTGCTGAAACCACTGTTATGTAACATTTAAGTCATTCTACAGTGTTACTTCAATGTTTTTAGCTGTAGGAATGTTAAATATTTCCATTATGGTTTTAGTCTAACTGGAAATGTTGGGCCTCATTGATTAATCTCATATTAAAGCTGTGTGTGAATGTTTTGGTCAGTCAAACGGAACAAAACATAGACACATACACATGTTGACATGGCTGGTTGGATAGCAATCAACCGTACAGTACCAGTGCGTTCAATGCACAGCTGATTTGTATTTAGTCGTCCCACAAAACTCCATAAAAGGCAAAAGTCAAGCGAGCAGCAACTGCAGCACTAACAGCCTCCATAGACACACATGAACTCTTCTTTCTTTTATACAGCAACATTCCTTTTGCCCTAATCTAATGGCTAGCCTTATTTGGTTTAATGTATGAATGTGGATTGCATTCCTCTGCGTCAATTATTAAACAAGTTTCACAAAATTTGTTGAAGTAGTTTGTATCGAACTTAATAAATGATGCCCACAACCCGAGAAACCATTTAGCTCTTTGTGAAAAACCTAAAACCTCGTTTTCTTAGAAACTTTGGAATACTTCAGAACATCTTCTTAAACAATTATTGCTTTTAAGAATAGACATTGTACCTAACAGAGATCACTTTATCCACCATTTTCTTGGCCATTTGCAAAGTGTGTGCTCCCAAAGAGTGCTGCATGAAATCTGAGAAACAAAGCAAGAGCTCAGGTCAATGCTGTGTCCGAATGTGGAACAGCCTGTCTTTAATAGATAAAGATGAAAAAAGAAAAAAGATTTTTGATAAAATATTATTTGTTCTCAAGGGAGAGAAAGAGCTTTATAAACAGACAGGAGACCACACATTTACCTCTATAGATCCTTTTATTTGTGGTGTGGGAGAAATCACTGGCAAGAGAATCTGTTTTGAGGGACTGTAGAAGAAGTGGAAACTCCTCTGTCTCAACACCCTGTCAGAGAAAACAAAAAAGATCTGTAATGAGTGAAAATTCATCAGTGATAATGGCCCCTGCATTTTACTCTGGGCATTTTGCTATCTGATGAATGCCTTCTTTATTGATCATTAGCTTAATTACATCATTAGCTTAACCATAATTATATGATCAATAATAAAGTCACCATTTTTAACATATACCCTACCAGATGTATTACCTTTTAACACATTCATCATCTGATGACATTTTTAAAAGTTTATTTAAGTTATTAAAGTTATACCTTTGCAACAATTTCATTGAAGGTATTTATACAGCAAGCAATAAATGAATTTTCACTTGCTAGTTTAGTGCTCACTTTTTAGACTAATTTGACCATAAACCATCTGTGTTCTCCGAATCCTTACTAACACAAGCCTCAAAGGACATAAATAATAAAATTGACTGCATGTGTATAGTGATAGCATCTTGTTCAAACATACTATGACTGAGATGCATGAGTTTAGGTGTTTGATGGCAGCTGCAGTCCCAACCAGCACTCTGCTCTGTCCCCCAGCAGGCACAATGACTGCATCCAGCTTGGGCACTTGCTCATAAAGCTCCATGCCTACTGTACCCAGACCTGCCAGGTACATTACACCGTCATCCCTGCAAGGAGGAGAGAGAGACAGATGGGTACGTGGATGAATCAACGCTTCCGTGAACACCATATAAAACGCTAAGCCAAACTACTCGGTAATAAAATGCTAATGCAGACATTACAAACCTTAATGTCTTTTTGAAATAAATGAGATAAAAAAGTTACACTTAAATGCGGCTGCTGGCATCATGATGATCACTAATGATTGAGTTTCAGCATGCAGTACAGCAGATGGATGAGAAAAAAGAAAAAAAACGAGGCACTCACTCCTCTAGGCAAAGGTAACCATTTTCCTTGGCCAGATGGCAGGCATGGTTTTGTGAGTCCCGAGCCGTGGTGCCGTAGGAGATAACCATGGCCCCGTAGTCTCTGTACATGCGCAGCCGTGGTGGGGATGTATACGCAGGCATTATAACAAAGACTGGGATACTCAGCCCCACTGCGTGATGAGCCACTGCCATGGAGAAGTTACAGTCAGTGGCCACAATGACACCTTTCTTCTGCTGATCCTGCAAATATATGCAGAAACTTTCAGATTTTTTTGTTTGAATTGCAAAAATAATTGGGTATCACTTTTTAACCTAAACCTAATTGGAAGGTTCTTCATTTTTATGTACACCTTATAGATATATGGATGTGGAGTAATAGTGTAAGAGTTGAATGAAAGAGACTCTGTGCTTTGTTAATAATATTTTGTATTTATGAATGGACTTTTATTCTTACTGGGAAGATTGTAAGGGACTTTTATTTTGCTGAAATATATTGAACAGTGACTTTTTGGGGAGGTGTCAGTGTAATTAGGAGAGAGGAGAAAAATAAAAGGAGAGAAAAAAGCTATGAATGAAGAGCTCGTCAGGGTGTCCGTGTTTTATTATTGTTATTAAGCCCCCTGAACACCCACAACACCTCAACTATTACAATAGTAACTCTAAAATGGGGTAAAATGGTTCGATCCAAAATAAAGGCCAACAGATTTTTTACCCTTGGGCTCCTGGGGTGGAGAGATGGAGGGGTGGATTGTTGGCATGGTAGAAGATGATGGACTGATGTAAAGCTACACAGCATGACTAATGAGATCTTTTTTTTATTATTATTATTATTTATTGATCTTCAGGAACCTTTTCATCCTGCTCAGGGTTGCAGTTTATCCAGAGCGTAAAATAAATGAAGAACCCAGAGGAAACCCATATGGAAACAGGAAGAACATGCAAAACTCCACACAGACAGTAACCGAAGCTCAGAATAAAACCCTGGAGCTAGGAGTTTCACCTTTAATGTGAGCTTATTGAAGCCTTCAAAGTTGATTAGTCTGCACTTACTTTCCTCATGTAATTAATTTTAAGTTAGTGACCCAATTCATTTCAAAAATGAAGTGAAACAAACTTTACCTTTTTTAGTGAGGAGAGCAGATACAGAACTCCTCTCTCCTTTACTGAACCTGTATAGTGGAGGTACTCTTTCTTCAGATAAATCTCCATACCATATATTTTGGATAGTCTAGAGTACTGAAAAGCAAAAAAGATGATGAGTTGGATGATGGTTTGTCTGTCCAAGACCACTGAATGTTTTTCTACTGAATGCTTTTCATTCTTCCTGAAACCAAACTACTCTAAACGTGGAGGCAGCTATGGTTTTTACAGCATGAAAACCAGCACGACACAACCCCAATCCCAGGTCTAACCTCCTCCTTCTGCTCCTCCTCCAAAAACGCTGAAATGTTTTAAAACTAAAAATATTTTGGAAACACAATCTGGCCTCCCTTTATGTTTACATTTGCTGTTTAGAGAAAAATTTGAGTAATGCCATTACAGGCTAGAGAATATCTTGTCGAAATGTTTACACAGAATGTGAATCATGTGGGTAGCCAGTTCTCAAATCCTGCTAGAAACTGGGTTAGGTTGACATACTGTGCAGGGGGTCTTCTGAATTCCTGACTGTTGGATATTTAATGCTGCTGCACTGATGTCCTCAAAGCCAAGGTACTCAGCAGGAGGTTTGGGTGCTGGCTTGAAGTCCTTGTTGATTTGGATTGGGGGTTTAGGAGGTACCATCAATTGCATCTGAGGTGCTTCCATTACTTTGGTCTTAAAGGGTTTCACTTCTCCATTCAAGTACTCCTCAGCACCAAAGTCTCGGAGGCGCTCAGGGCAGATGAGGGTGGGTCGACGGGTAAGGACTCCGTTGCTGACGATGCCATCTTTTTGGCATCCGCCATCCTTAGATGAGCACTTCTTTATGTTGCTGCTCAAATGCCAATCACTGATACAGAAAGATATAGATCTTTGTTAGGAGGAAAAAGTGCCACTTTCATTTCCCAGAATCATATTTTCATTTGTAAATGACAAAAATGTAATACATTTGGTTGAAAAAATAAATGATTAGTGACTACCAAATAATTAATTTCTAAATATGAAACAGCTGCCAAGAAATGTGTTTAGAAACAGGGATTTACTGTATGGAGACAATGAAAGGAAGATTTTTCCTATTCCCATTCCATTTGTGAGTATGAGCTGATAACACATACTGGTCTAATAATGATATCCATATCGCAACCGAGCCAACGTTCAAACCTCACAGGCTCAAGGACAGTTTGTATCTTGGATTTATTTGCATAAACTATGTGAACTATTAGCATAAACTAATAGCATAAACTATTTCTTCATTTTTTTTTGTCTTTGAACACAACATCAGATAATACCATAAAACACAATAAAAATGTAGAATGTAGAAATGAAGGCAATGTGATGCAGATTAAAGAGTGATTAAAGTGTGCTGCACATGTTGTCATAAAATATGGAAAGTAAGAAGGAGGGTCGTATCTTTTGGAGCATTGGGAAGTGCAGGGAGACAGATACAAGACTTAGATATAAGACAAGGCAAATAATAGTTGCATGTTTAGCTGTGATTCTCATTGGTGGTTTAACATTAGATGTGTATGAGTGCTTGTCTTTGGATAGCTAAATTTTCTACTGAATACACATACTGTGCATACAGGAAATGAGAGAGGGGATGTCTGCCATGGAGGAAACAAGTGAAGCATGTTTTAGGAAAGTGCTACTGATGGGTATGAACACTGACAGGGAAATCAGGATGAAAAACAGCTGGGTAAGAACAACAAAGAACTACAGAGGAGGTGCTACAGTGAGAGGAAGGTGTCACTTCGAGGAATCTTTGAGGTTTAGGGGTGCAATTGAGATTTCCCACCTGTGCCAGAAGGGATCATACTCCTCACTGTCACTGAATCCCCTTCGTGAAAGTAGTGAGTTCTCCCCCACATAGTTTGTGAAGAAAAACTGTGCAGCAAAGTTCATTCTGAAATTTGTTTTACTGAGTTAAGCAATAGCTCCAGTTCTTATCTGGTCTTTTTTTTCTTTCCTGTGGGTAAGAACAACAATACCAGTAAGAGCGTGCTGTTCTCCTCACAGTGTTGAACTGCATGGCCCTAACTTGCCCTGCGAGACTATTTAAGGAGGGATTACCAATAGACAAATAGCAGCCTCTTCCTGGGCTCTGTGTCTCTGCTGGCCAAGCCTTGAGCTCTATTCCTGTCTCGGTCCCCGTTTAAACTGAGCTGTGACGTGGGCTGATCAGACACTCTAACTGGATAGATAGAGACTTAACGCTTAAGAAACAATGTTCTCAGCCCTCTTTGTTATGGATGAAAGTCTGGACATTACACTGTGTAGAAGAGATAGTGTTTCATTTCTCTTTCCACTTTCTCCTTACTCTGCCCATTGTAACCCTGTTACTGTCTGTGGGTGGTTAATGTCTGCAACACTGCTTATGTTCTCAGACTGTCCAGACTCCGACAGGAAAGGAGCTCGGCCATTTTCATTTCATAACAGAGAAAATACATTTTTTGGAACAAACAATATCATCCATTGTGTCCTAAATTTGTCAAATTGTCAAAACCACTTTTTCAGTCCATATTTTCTCCCATATCTCCTTTTTTTTTTTTTTTTTTTTAAATAGCATAGACACTACAAGTGAATGTTTATTTTCTTAACAATAGATTCCACAATCAATCCTTACTAATGGATTGCTCATATTCTTACATATATTTCCTGTATTGGAAATAAATATGCATTTATTTTCATAATTGAGGCTTCTTTAATTAACAATGAATACTTTTGCATATATAATTAAACAAAGAAATTTAGTCTCTAGATAATGTTAGAATTTAAATGTTCTAGTAAAGACACTCTTCCATGAGAGAATTTTACGAAACAGTTTGTTGAAATTATTTGTTTATTGTTTAATCAGGAAAATGTTATGCTCTATTAACATTAAATGTTTCGCTATGTCATTTTCAGTAATAATAATAGTAATAAACGGATATTTCTCTGTAATATGTAAGCTTCTCAATATGGATAGTATTGAACTTATGATACAAGTTTTTTAAAACAAAAGCAGCAAAAAATAGTTGAAAAATAAATGTAAAATGTGTGTCAATTCTGTCTGAAAATGAATCAAAATAGTAAATCAAAATAGCAAAACAAAGATTATTTCTTTTTGTGATTGAGTTAGTATTTGTTTTACACACATGGCTTGCTTGTTCATATTTCTTGCAATCGTTGGTTTGACTTGACCAGCTGTTTCAATTCCACTGTTGAAAAAACAGGCCCACCCCAGCAACCCACTGTACAACTGCACACCCAGCCCCTTCCCTCTCTCTTTCTTACTCCCCTTTCTGTCTCGCCTTACCCTCCTCCAAAAAGAGAGCACTTTTCTCCTGCACTCAGTGTTTTCATTAGGAAAAGAGGCAGAAGTGCAGAGTGAAAAAGGAAGAGAGGCTACACTGAGTTACCTACTACGGCCGCAACGATTTTTGTGGGTAAGTTCCTCTTACTCTTTCTCTTCCTCCATTTCACTCCATTCCTTCATGAATACTTTTTTGGTAGCTATAGTATGCTCTGGTTATGTGTTGCCTATACGGTATTGATTATTTTACCATAACCTGCCTCTCTTCTCTAGCTGGCCTGTCTATTTACTCATAGCCATGGCCTACCAGTCCATCTGTCTTGCTGTGTTGCTCCTTCTGATTGGTCACATGTTGGCAGGTAAGAGTCCTGACTAGGTGAGAGGGAGATAACATGATAATGGGGATAACATGAGGATGAGGGTGATACTTCTTGAACCTAAAATTAGTGTCAGCTAAACAGTCTAGACACTTTCCCAATACAAATGTTTTTACACTCAGTGTGAAGAAATTAGTGTCAGTCAGTCGTACATACGTATATATAAGATAAAAGATATAATGCAAAATGTACACCAAATCAAATATTGGATACACAAAATGTTTGTGTGTGTATCTGTGTGCATGTACTGTTTTTACATGACAGATTTTTTACATCTGGTTCTGATTTGGCCTGTTCTGAGTGCTTTTCTGAATGGCAGAGCAGCAAGATCTTAGAAAAGACAAGACATTTCACGCATGAGCCACTGGACAAAATCCAGCACTTTGGCTATTACAGCACATTTATAGCTAAAGATAATCATTTGGACATGCGTAATGTGTTTTTTTCCTGTGCCATGGAACATATAGCATGTAAGATGATAGCGCTTTGTTTCTTGTAACTTTCCTGGAAGAGAAATCTGACATAATTGGCCAAATGTGTGTGATCTCATTTCTTAAGAATGAGAACAGAAAGTCATGGGCAAATTTGAGAAACTCATGGTCTCTTTTACTTTGTTGTTCTGTTTGTATTGATTTAGGAAATACCCCATGAGGCACAGATAGCTGAGGTTAACTAATATGTTAGAAGTTTTCCCATTGGGCTTATTGGGCAGATAAGGTACAAAAAAGAGCTTCAAGAGTCTTTCTTTTTTCTTTCTTTCTTTCATTCTTTCTTTCTTTCTTTCTTTCTTTTTTCTTTCTTTCTTTCTTTCTTTCTTTCTTTCTTCTTTTTTTCTTTCTTTCTTTCTTTCTTTCTTTCTTTCTTTCTTTCTTTCTTTCTTTCTTTCTTTCTTTCTTTCTTTCTTTCTTTCTTTCTTTCTTTCTGTCTTTCTAACTACATATTGAGACTGTTATTCTTCTTTCTACATTATAAACATTGGGATCCACCAGCCCGAGATCTCTAGTGGAAATTATTCATTTTTAAAATGTTCCTTACAAATTGTTTTCTCAGCAACCTGCTTGAGTAAAATGTAGAAATATTTGTATACATTTTGGAACATTTCAGTATTTGGTATGTCCATCGATTGATGTCTGATGATCCATGTTAGATGGGAGAGATAAGACTCATGAAAAATCAAGCTTTGTACAAAGTAGTAAACATGAACAGTATAACAACTTTACATTTAAATAGTCAACTCCATGCAAAAAAAAATTAATATTATTATTATTATTATTATTAAAACTATTTCTAGACATTTTTTATAATTTCAAGCTTGAAACAATCTCGTTCTATTGAAAAATATTTTTGCTAATTTCTAAAAATGATCTACCAACAGAATAATTTTTTTTAAAAGTGTGATATTAGTAAATAGAAATAAATTACTATTTAATATTATAAATTACTGAACTAAATTCCTTTAGTTTAGTTCAACTTATAATAGGATATATTCGATTTTCACATAAAAGTAAAGGAATAAATTTGAATTCATAGAATTTCAGTGTGGTCTCTGACATCTGGACCCAAATGAAGCAGTGATTTTCCTTTGATAAAGAACACAACAAGAATGTGGCCTGGTTGTATGTGTGTTTTAGATTTAATGTCTAAAAATACTCACTCCTCTCTTCACACCAACCAGCCACACACACAAACACACATACACAAACACATGCACACGCACACGCACACACACACACACACACACACACACACACACACACACACACACACACACACACACACACACACACACACACACTATCCTCCTCTTCTCCTGCACTTTGTCTTTTAATACACTTAAAATCAACATTTCACTCATAGATATCTAACAAGTATATGAATAGAAATACATCTGTGATGGTGTTAATGCTATAAGAGCATATATTAGCAGCACTGTAATCTGGGATATTAGTTTGGCATTAGCATTCATCATTTCACTCTAGCACTACATCAGAATCTTGAGTCCAGCAGAGGCAGCAGCTGGTGATGCGAACATTCTCCTGAACCCATGAACCTCAGCCACCTGTGTTCACACATTTTCTCATGTCTTAAATACAGGACACAGCTATATTTAATAGATATGTTTTTATTCTGCTCCACTTTTAAGTTACATAAAAAAACTAAACCTCCCAAATACAAAAAAAAAACCAGACACAAAAATGCAACCGATTTGAAAAAGACTAAGTTTAAGATACTTTCTGGAAAATGAATTTCTGCTTTGACTTCTATTTATACTATCTTCA